>JABWTJ010000332.1:111475-711475 GCA_016801875.1 Solanum sitiens
CCTTTTACAGAGATAGGTGGAGGAAGTCTCTCTATCACCTCGACTTTGGCTCGATCAACTTCTATGCCCTTTTCTGAAATACGATGGCCCAAAACAATACCTTCTTTGACCATGAAGTGGTATTTTCCCCAATTGAGTACTAAATTGCAGTCTTCACATCTTTTAAGAACCTCAGATAAATGGCTCAAACATCGCTCGAATGATTCACCAACCACAGAAAAATCATCCATAAAAACCTCAATAGTATCTTCTACCATGTCGGAGAATATTGACATCATACATCTCTGAAATATGGCGGGTGCATTGCACAACCCAAACGGCATTCTCTTGAACGCAAAGGTCCCATATAGACAAGTAAAAGTGGTCTTCTCTTGATCTTCTGGTGCAATAGAAATCTGATTATACCCTGAATAACCATCAAGAAAACAGTACCATCCTTTTCCAGCGAGTCTATCCAACATCTGATCCATGAAGGGCATGGGAAAATGGTCATTTTTGGTCCATGCATTTAATTTCCGATAATCCATACACACCCTCCATCCAGTCACCGGCCTCATTGGAACAAGTTTATTTTTTTCATTGGGGACCACAGTCATTCCCCCTTTCTTAGGTACACACTGAGCAGGGCATACCCAACCACTATCTGCGATCGGATATATTACTCCAGCATCCAACCATTTTATGATTTCCCTCTTCACGACCTCTTGCATAGGTGGATTTAAGCGTCTCTGGTGCTCAATACTTGGCTTATGATCGGGCATGAGTTGGATTTTATGAGAACAAATACCAGGAGGGATCCCAATAATGTCCGCAATGGTCCACCCAACAGCTCTTTTGAACCTTTTTAGCACTTTGACCAAACTCTCAACTTGTTGTTCATTCAGATCTGATGCAATGATTACCGGCAATGTGTCACTGTTTCCTAAGAATTCATACCTGAGATGAGGTGGGAGAGCTTTCAGTTCTAGCTTTGGAGCCTCCTCTATGGATGGTTTAGCGGGTGGAGACTCGCGATTCTTCATGTCTAGCTCATATTTCTTCGGTTTAAACCGAACATTACCACGATCAAGAGCAGCGACTAATGACCTATATTCTTCAATCCATTCAATATCAAAATTCATTATCACAGCCGCCAGTGCTTCTACACCTAGACGTTCTTCTATTTGTGTCTCGAGTGATTCACCAACTTTGTAGGATATGGCAGATACCGATTGGAGCTCACCACTCTGCCGCATGGACCTACAAATGTTGAAAGTCACTTCTTCATTGTTCAACCGAAATTTCATCTGCCCCTTTTCCATATCAACTAAAACTCTACCCGTAGCAAGGAATGGCCTCCCAAGAATAATAGGCACCTCAAAATCGACTTCACAATCAAAAATAACAAAATCTACCGGAAATATGAACGACTCCACTTTTACTAGCACATCATGGAGTATCCCTATAGGCCTTTTTACTGTTCGATCGGACATCAGTAGCCGCATCGCAGTGGGCTTTGGGTCACCCAAACCCAACTTCTTGTAAATCGAGAGGGGCATGAGATTTATGCTTGCCCCCAGATCACATAATGCTTTCGCAAAATGTAATAACCCGATTGTACAAGTAATAGTGAATGCACCCGGATCTTCTTTCTTTTGCACTAAAGACCTTGTAGCAATAGCACTACAATGCTGTATTGTGTCATCATCCTCAAAAGTGACCAATCTTTTCTTTGTAACCAAATCTTTCATAAACTTGGCATAACCGGGCATTTGTTCAAGAGCTTCTACCAAAGGGACATTGATAGAAAGTTGCTTCAACATTGTTATAAAACGCCGATATTTACCATCCTCGGTTTTTTTCACTAATCTTTGAGGAAAGGGGGGGTCTAGGCATGGGAGTTACCTTTTTAGGCACTTCAGCATCTTTTTCAGTGTTATCTTCTACTTCATCACTAACCTCTACCACTTTATCATTATCTCTCATCACCTTTTCCACAATAGACGGCATAGGTGGGTTAATAGTTTGTTTACCGCCACGAGTAGTAATTTCCATACAGTGTCCATCATTTTTCGTATTTTGGACAGTATTGCTAGGAAGAGTGCCCGGTTGCCGTGTGTTCACAGTTGCAGATAATTGAGTCATTTGCAATTCAAGATGCTTAATTGATATGGCATGTGTATCGACTTTCTGTCCGATACCCGCTACATCACTCCTTAACTCTTTGGTGTGCTCATCACTAGCATCCCTAGGAGCAACTTCACGATTTTGAGGAGGAACATAGGGCCCACTCCTATCATTTCTGTTACCATAGTTACCCCTGTTGAAGTTGTTGTCGCGGTTGTAATTTCCATCACGGACATAATTACCCTCACGGTTGTAGTTACCATAGTTCTGACCTTGATTCCCTTGACCTTGGCGCCAATTCTCCTGATTGGAGCCTTGGGCATTCGGTCGAAAACCCCCCGTCTGATCATTTACTGCATAGGAATCTTCCTCATAATAATATTCATCAGTTGGTGGTGGTGGTTTAGACAAGTAGTTCACTGCGTTTATCTTTTCTGCACCCCCAGTGACATGTTTTAACACCAACCCAAGCTCAGTTCTCATCTGTGCCATCTCTTCACGAATCTCATCTCTGGCTGGGTTGTGTGTGGATTGCACTGCAAAAAGTATTTCTCCCAGTATCTGATTTCCTAGTACTCCATGCTTTATTATTCCGGGAGATTTTCTCTAATTTTTCGGCAATTTCAGCATAAGGACACTCCCCATAAGAACCACCTGCTATAGTATCCAATACTGCTTTATTATTATCATCCTGTCCCCGGTAGAAGTATTCTTTCAGTGACTCATCATCTATGCAGTGATTGGGGACACTTCTCAAAAATGAAGTGAACCTATCCCAAGAACTGCTAACTGACTCTCCTGGTAGTGCCACAAAGTTGTTCACTCTGTCTTTGTGATTTAGTTTCTTGGAGACCGGGTAGTAACGTGCTAAGAAAACGTCCCTTAGTTGGTTCCAAGTGAAAATTGAGTTATAAGGGAGCTCAGTGAACCAAATAGCAGCCTCTCCCGTCAGTGAGAGAGGAAATACTCTTAGCCCTATTACATCTAAATTCAAATCAGGCCTCCCTACACAACTTTTACACACTACCCTCACCTTAGCTATATGGGCATGTGGGTCTTCAGACGGTAGTCCTGAAAACAAACCTCTAGCCGTGAGCATTTGCATTAGACTACGAGTGACTACAAAGGTGTGACCTTCTGGTAGAGGGGGTAAGACAAGTGGCCCATCAGAATCTGCAATATTATCATAACCTCAGTAGTATTCTTGAGGACGTGGAGCGGGAATTTGTCCCCTTTGTGCACCTTGACCAGGATTATCAGGTAATAATCGACCATGAGCATCAACCGGAGCTGGGATGTTCTGGTTTGGATCATCATCATTTATACCCAAGTTTCGATTCATATTGCGTAGTGTACGCTCTAACTCGTGATCACAGGGAAATAAGGGTTCTCTTCCTCTCCGTGTATTTGGCATACAAGGACGTTATTTCTGGAAAAAAATCAAAAACAACAGAAAAAGTAAAATCAGGAAAATATTGACTAAACTTTAGTAATAAGTTTAAGTTAATCTAAAAGCTACTTTCCCCGGCAGCGGCGCCAAAATTTGATGCGCTCAAATTTACTTCTCAAATAAGAAGTAAAGCGGTCGTATCAAGTAAAGAACCCAACTAATGAGGTTGAGATCCCACAAGGAAAATAGTTCAGACTTAACTTTATTCTATTATTACTATTATTTAGCCAACTATTTTCCGAGAAAACAAAAGACAAAAAGGGGGGGGTTTATTTCTAAATTAATGAAAATGATTAACTAAATAAAAATGAACAACTAACAGATTCAGCTTTCGGAGTTAAATCAAATTATAAAAGTAACTAGGGCTTAAGTGTTCCCCACAGGTTCCTAACTTGGTAAATCTAACTATAACAATTCTGTCCTAATATCTTGCATGTAAAGTGATAAGTTATGTATCTCTAAATTCTTGGTTCGGCATCTAGAGAATTTCACTCCGCACCTTGGTCCGGCTACGTGTGTTGCTATACTAACCCTTATCTTTACCTCATATTAAACATCGTATTCGATATTTGACTAAGTTATTAACTCGTACCAACCAATACTAGCCTATTAGATAGTCTACACTAAATCTATGTTGATAATTCTTTTCCTATTATCTACCTCCTTGGTCCGGCAAGTAGCATTAAGGCGAGTTCTAACGTTGGTCATCCGTTAAAAAGACTTCTACACGAAAGAATTATCAATACATGCAAGACACCACTCTAGAATTGTTATTTAAGTTAGATTTTTACCTTGTTATTCACCCATGGTTCCCACAACCCTAGCTATGAGGTTTAGTTACCCATGTTCATAATTACACAATTCATATTGTTAATTGAAGAAGTTATGCACTTACTTTTATGAAAACGAATAGTTTCCCAGAATTTAACTTGATTAATCAACAAAAGCACCAACAATCAATTCCTAAAAAAGTATCTTAATTCCCAAAATCGAGAGTTCAATACTATAATAGAAGAACTAAAAACTAAAAGTTATCCAGAAAGTCTAACCCCCAAAACGAGGTTTTTCCAACTATTTATAATAAAAACAAAATCTAATCAAAGAAGGATTCTATTTACTAAAAATCTGTCCAAACGCGTCTAGGTCGACGGACCACGTGACGGACCGTCATGGACACGACGGACCGTCATGGCCTCCGTCGTCCCATACTTCACACATTCTTCTGTTGCTTTCTTCATTCCCCTCGACGGACAAGTATGACGGATCGTTTGAAGCACGACGGTCCGTCGAGGGTCTTCATTCCAAAATACTTGAACTTCTTGGAATTTGGGTACTGGACTACTTCTCTGATCATCACGACGAACAAGCAGGACGGACCGTCGTGGCTGTGACGGTCCGTCATGGACTTCCGTAATCCCACACTTAGTCAGACTTCCCCATTTTCCTTCAGCAACTTCTCCCTTCACTACGATACCACCTACGGCCCGTCACAGCCTCGACGGACCGTCATGGATTCCGTAGGAGGTCTCTTCTGCATTTCTTTCTCAAAAACTTCCGCGTTCATCCTTGGGCAAATTTTCTGCAAACAAAAAGAAACTTACACAAAAAGGCTTTCGACACACACTAAACTTAAGGAAAAAGCATTAGAAATACCGTGAAACCACGGTACATCACATAAAAACACGTTATTTAAATCTCTTTGGTCACTATTGGCTGCCAATTGCATATCCGTGTTATGGCTACCTTTTGTACGTCTTTGCTATTCTTTGATTTGTTCTAATTGCTACCTATTGTTGTACTGGCCTAGTAGGTGAAACGGATCCATGTACAAATGAGTTGATCAATTGTATTTTCCTGAAAAGTTAATACTGACATATTGTAAAATAATCAAAAATGTGAGACAATATAAAATAAACGTATGAAACTAAACTTTAAGTCGACAACTTTATATACTAGATAGTATAAATATAATTTTTTATTTACCATCAAATTGTCTGTTAACTTATTAAGGAAAAACCTAAAACCATTAAGAATTGATAATCCTACAAAAAAAATTAAAATCATTACGTTAAATTAATAACTTTCTTTCAATTCAAACTTTCAATTTCGATTCGATTTTGAACATGTTCCTAATTTTTGTCAAGATAGAAAACTACATAATTAAGTATATTTGATATTTTATATTATAATGGCATGAATGTCATTTTCCAATAATGTAACATAGATTTGGTCACTACATTGAAAGTCAACTGGTGATATCATTAGTCATTAGAATTATTATATAGTCTCATTTATTTTTTAAATTATTTTCAACATATTTCAAATAAAGTTCAATACATTGCAATTTAATACTCCCTATGTTCAAAAATAATAATTTAATTTTTTTTTTAGTCTGTTTTTAGAAAATGACTTTTTTCCTTTTTTGATAATATATTAACTTTAACTTCCTACGTGACATGTTTGAGATCACAAAATTAAATAACATTATGATACATTTAACATAATTTTAATTTACAATCACAAGACTAAAAAGTCTTTTTTTTATCTTAAATTTCATTTCAAATTAAACTAGACAACTTTTTTTAAGCAGAGGAAGTATATTTTTTTCATTTAATTTAATTATTAAAATTAATTTATTTAATTTTATATAAATATCAAGTTTAAAATAATTTTACTAGAAACAACTCTGCAATATGCATTTTGGCTGCTATACCATGTTATACCCAAAGTTAACGTGTAAGAACATGGCATCTAATTTTTTAATATCGAAAGATGTTTTCTGGATAACAATACAAAATCAATACTGATGCTATATTAATAACTTTAAATTGACTAAAATCAAAATCAATACTGATGCTAATCAAAAAAGTCAGTTCAACACTAAGAATGACAATTATAATGTTGAATATTTGACTACATGCATGTTCTTTAGGGTTACATCGATTTACACAAATTAAAACACAACCTATTTTTAGTTTTTTTTTTCAATTGTTAGTTATGTAACTAATACGTCTTAGACTTATTTTAGCATGATTGAGTACTTTTAAATTATGATCATTTTCATTATGATGATATATTTATTTGCAATAATTGTTTTAATTTATGCGGTTTCATTATTATCTTTTGTTAAATATTTTAGTGTCATCATCGTATCATATTTTTGTTAATCTCTTAAAAAAATACCTTAGTTAATTGTATTTTTATAGGACTAAAGAAATATCTGAAGCACAAGTTAATTATATATTTATATGAATATTTTACTGCAAAAATCCGAAGTTGAAATACCTAAATTTTAATAATTTTTATTTATTTATAAACTTAAATCTGACACAAATAATTTGATTTGATATTTAAAAATCCAAATCAATACGCACCTAGATATAATCTAATACTGTTCATGGAAGTTGGATGTTGTTAAGCAATAATATTCAGCTTGGAACATAGAAATTCAAATATGATCAAGGCTAGTGACTTCGTCATAATGTTGACAAGTTGATCTTGATGGATAAGAATTGCACAAAAAAATCTTTCTTGTTAACTTTGTCACAAACGTCAGAATTTTCACATGTTTAGTGCAAGCATGAAATATAGCATTTAATAGAAAAGTAGGCAATTCTCCCAAATTGTTGCATCATTTTGTCTTTGAAATTGCCCTTTTATATTCTCTATCTTCTTATTGATTTTCTCTTTCTATTCCAATGATGTGATGACATATAGTTTTAGTAATTATTAATTGAGTTTTAGTATAAGACTGTAACATCCTGCCTTAGAATAAGTTAAATTTAGAAAGAACTAAATTAGAAAGAGTCAAATCTAAAATTTTATAAGTTATGCTTAAGTTGTGAGTTTTTTGTCAACTTTAAATGATCATAACTTTTTGATATGTTAGGTTACCCATAATATATCAAATAAAAGTTCATGGAATCCTCTTTCCAACGTCACCGAGTTTGCTAAATTTCGAGTTCGAATGAGAGAGATATGACCGTTTTAAGTTAGCATATCCAATTAAGGAAAGTTACCCGAATTAATGAAAGGTATTTTGGTCCTTTCCTTACCCCATCAACTTAAAACGAGTTTATAATATTTTTAGGGTCAAATATGATTTTGGTCAGTTTTCATAATCTCAAATACGCTTAGAATTTTAGAAGATAGTTCAAGAAGATAAAAGAGGAGAAAAGAGGCAAGGTTCAAGACGTTCATCGAGATTTATTGCAGATCGAGGGTTGTTTCGCCAAGGGTTTGATCCCTAGAGGTATCTGAGTTCTCATAGTATTGGGTTTGTTCATCCACACGCCAATCATGCTATTTTAATACAATTTCATTCTTGAGTTTGAAGGTTTTGAGTTTTTTGATGAGTTTTCTTGAAGTTTTATTCGTAATCTTGATGGTTGGGTTTTGATGAATTCTTGAAATGAATATTATCGAGGGTTGTTTTGAGTAGATTACTGTGTACATATGTTAGGTATCTGAATCTATGTGAGTTGGGAAGAAACCATTCGAATATTCTAGGCAAATTAGGGTCAAAAAACGAGAAAGAAAATTCGTCGGGGAATTCTGGACAGTGGCTAGCGCGCCTCCCCACCAGTGCGCTAGAAAACAGGTTCTGTAGTTCAGGGGCTGGCTCCCCGCACACTCAGTGCGCTAGGGTTGCCTGCCCCTACCACTTCTCCATCATTTGGCCCGTTCGAGTTCCTTAAAAGGGTACCTTTACTCCCTATTGATTCTAACTACTCTAAACTACATCTAAACAACGAGCGAGAATTCATAACATGAAACATAATCCTTGAATTCGTAATTCAAATTCAAGGTAGAGTTAAGAGTTAAGTCTTGAGAGTTCTTTCGAGTCATTTTGATAAGTTTTTTTACAATCTTTTAAAACTAGTTTTAAGAGTTGAGTACATGAGTTTGAGGATGAGAGAGTAAATTTCATTTTCTTTAAAATAATATATGGGAACTAAGTATTTTCAAGAGTAAATTTTTTTCATTTAAGAAGAGAGGAAACATCGATTTCCAAAAGAGTTAATGAGGAGTTTTAAGTACTTTTTCTTTTAAGAGAAACTTTTTGAGTAATAATCTCAAAGTTGAGGGTGAGGAAATGTTTTTTTAAAAATATTTGAGCTAAGTTATATTTTAGGAGAAGTATTGAGCACCGATACGAAGGAGAGTTATAATAACTCACAACCCCCATAAACCATGTAGTCAACATGGATAGAAATGGTCATACTTTTTAGATAATTCCTTATTTCAAGCATAGCTTAGTAGATTCACTTAGTTGACGATTTCTATACACCGGAAAGGTATATGACAGTTCAGGTAGTATGGATGATACGTTGTATCATCACATAGCTCATAGTGATGGTTCTCGGTTAGAGAATCTCCCAAACAAAATTTATTTTGTATTTTTACATACAAACTGAGTTATATTGTATTTTCCAATATATTAAGTTGTTATCTACTGTTTTAAAATCTTTTCTTTATATCGCATTATTGTTATTGTTTTTATATTGAAATGAATTGAGATTGAGTTGAGTTGAGACGTGTTAAGTATTTTCTTCAGTTCCAGTTCAAACTTATGTCATGTTTTAGATTTCTCCTTACATGCTCGTACATTTCATGTACTAACGTCATTTGACCAGCATCATGATTACAGGTAACCAAGATTATCAACCAACACTTCGTTGATCCACTTGCAGTTCCAGAGTTGTTTAGTGAGCCTCCTTACTTCCGAAGGATTCCTCATTTATGTTTTATCATTTCAATTTTGTTATTAGGATGTTGTGGGTCTTGTCCCAATGTCCATCTAATTAGTTAGTAGTGACTTCATAGATAGATAGACAGTAGTTCATGAATCTTTTTATTTTCAGCTGTTAATGTTCTAGACTTGAGTTGCCTCTTTGGCTAGTAAATGTTTTATTTTTAAAATATTCTGAGATTACCTTTTTGAGACATTTAAGTAAAGGGTAATTTTAGAGTATCTTTTATTGTTGAGTAAGTCTTCCCTGAGAATTGAGCCAGATCAAGGGTTCGCTTGGGGCATGTAATGATTCTCGAGTGTCGGTCACGTCCAGGGTGTAGACTTGGAGCGTGATAAAGACGTAGTGACGAGGTCAGAAATTTTATCAAGAGTGTTTAAATTTAAAAGAATTGATGATATTCTTTGTAGCAGAGGGGTGTACAAAATATTTTTTTATTTTTAATGATGAGTGGGTACACTCAAATTTAAAAATTAAATTACATATCACTTAATAACTAAATCATACAAAAAATTAAAATTATTAAATTATTAATGGTATAAATCAAAACTAATGGAGAATAGTCAATAAAAATAATTTTAGCTACTACTTAAATACAAAGACGAACCCAAGATGTAAAGACCATGGGTGCACCACTAACGCCTAAAAACATTAGTTAAATCATGTCACCCAATATCGATTCGAATGATAATTTTATTAAATTTACAACTATAAAAACTAATACACTAACGTATAAAGATAAATTAAATGACTTCACTAGATAAAGTTTGCTTTGTGGAGTGATGGTTTTTAACTCCACTATGCATAAAGAGATCGCAAGTTCAAAACTAGCCATCTCTTTGGCCGACTCATAAATATATGTTTATCTCAAAATATATACTCCTAAGCTATGACAAAAAATAATTATAGCACGAGCCATGGCCATCTGGTATTTAATTATTGTCATAGCTTATATCAAGGAATTGCACTACATGTTGAATAGCATATCAAAATAGTCGAAGCAAAAGAGGTCAGACACTATTAAAACTATTCTGGTATTGACATAGCAAGTCGTAAATATGAGAAATTCAACTATGAATAATATTTTGACATGTTGAATAGCCAAGAAGCCTTTTGAGAGGCTACGTTTGAATAATATGCAGTGTGATTACAAGGAAATTCCTTCAGTATCATCATCTTTTAGTATACCTATAACTCTTCCCATGTCATGTCATGTTATTTCAATGAAGGAGCAAACTGTTAAGCTTCTTCGCATTTGAGCAGATAGTTAGTTTGTGATCAAAACATCTCCTGAAAAGATTTTAAAAACTTTATCCTTTTCTGGAGTAACAAACTAATTAACAAATAAAGTAACATGGTATTTGAGTAAAGAATATGACATTTATAAGACGTACGATGGAAATTTGTTTAAACTCAGCTAACTGATTCAAGTCAAAAATATCTTCTAGTGATGATCATTCTTGCCATATTGTTATTGGTTAAAAAACAAAAAATGGTGTCAATTGTTTCTTTGGAATAAAAATTGGAAATAGAGCCATAAATTTCTCCATAAATATAATATGAACATATATCATTACCGAAACAAAGTGCTCGAAGCATAAGACCAATTTCCTCAGTAGTGAAGGGCATTTTTTATTCCTTCATTCCTTATACGGATTTCTTGCCTGCCATAAAAGTAATGCCATGCATATTGACTATAAGTAGGGGCAATATATGGACCAATAAATAGGTAGTGACTCACATATATATTCAACAATGATAATTATTCTTTTTTAATTTTTCATACATTAGTGAAGCAAGCAGAAAACTGTATGCTAGCACACAAAAAAGAAGGATAAAACATATCAAAAATTAACATTCGTTCGAAATTCAAGACTCCAGACAAGTGTTTCTGAACGTAAACTGTAGAAACTCAATCATAGAAGAAGGAAGATTTGAGATATATGAAAACTGTAATTGTATTGATTGAGAAAGTAGTTACATATTTATAGTGTTTCTCTTTCACACTTTTTAACAAGCTGCTAACTCTACTTCTTAACTAACAAACTGACACAGCTAGTTATAACTAACTTTTCCTCTAAATGACTAACCTGCCCTTACTTTGTCTAACTAACATCAACAACCTTCTTCTTACTTATATCACAACACTCCCCTTCAAGCTAGGTGGTGTAAAAATGTCTAGCACTCCTAGCTTGGATAATAGGTGTTCATGTTGTTGCCTAGATAAGCCTTTTGTCAATACATCAGCTGGTTGTTCTCTTGTAGGGAGATAATTCACTTTGATAAGTCCTTTGTTGTAGTCTTTCCCTTATAAAGTGACAATCAATCTCAATATGCTTTGTCCTCTCATGATACACTGGATTGACTGCAATCTGTATGCACTACAATAAAAATGACCATTAACGGCATTTAATTCTTAATTGCCGCTAAATATGTATTTTTAGCGGCAATTGTCACTCTTTGTATATGTCCCTAAAGCCTTTAGCGACATTGGTTCTAATGACACTTAATTAATGCCCGTAAACACTTTAGCACTCTTTATTAGTGTCAATATTTAGTGTGACTAAAAGTTATTTTTGTTGTAGTGATGGCTGCCTTACTGTCATTGTGAATTTGAACTGGTAATTGAACTTCAGCTCCCACTTCTTTAAGCAATCCAAGCAACCACACTAACTCTAACACAGTGGAAGCAATACTTCTATATTCGGCTTCAGCTGAACTTTTCGACGCTGTTGTTTGTTTCTTTTCCTTCCATGATACTAATGACTGCTCAACCTTCACCATGTATCCTATCACAGACCTCGTGGTAATCAGCATCACAGAAAGCGAGTAACTAGTCCATCTGAACTGCTTGCAAACAATAAACCTTGTTCAGGCTGCTTCTTTAAGTATTTAACTACTCTTTATGCTCCTTCAAGATGAGACTTCTTAGGTGGTTGTAGGAATTGACTGAGATTTTGTGTGCTAAAAGTTATATCAGGTCTTGTCATATTCAAATACAACTTTCCTATCAGTTTTTGATACATTCTTTGATCTACCAGTGGATCCTCTGATTCTTCGTGATTTTGATTCATATCTTCATCATATACCTTGGATGTTAGTTTAACATTGATGTCAATAGGAGTTCCTGCAGGTTTGGCTGTTGTCATACCAACTTCAGATTTAAGTTCAAGAGCATACTTCCTCTGGTGCATTAATATACCAGCTGAAGATCTAGTGAATTTAATAACTAGGAAGTATCTTAATTCACCTAGATCCTTCATCTTAAAAGCTTTTTGCAGTGCCTTTTTTGTTTCTTCTATTAACTTGAGACTGCTGCCAATAATGAGCAAATCATCCACATATACAAGAACTATAATGATCCCTTCTTCTGTATTGTTGATGAACAAAGAATAGTCATGTTGACTCTGCTTAAACCTGAGTCTAATAAGACCTCAGTCAGTTTATGATTCCATTGCCTTGGAGCTTGTTTGAGACCATATAGGGTTTTTTTCAGTCTACACACCTTCTCCCCTTGACTGATAAGACCCTGAGGTAGGTGCATATATATCTCATCATTTAGATCCCCCTGTAGGAAAACATTAAATACATCCATCTTATGTATGTGCCAATGCCTAGAGGCTGCAAGAGAGACTATGGTTCTGACTGTAACCATCTTCACTAAATGATCTCTGATGAAGAATGCCCATTTCTTTGACCATAGCATCACAAACTGAGTTCACAAACTCAGTATCATTATCATACCTTAGTATTTTGACTGATTTACCAAACTGAGTTTTAACAAACAAGAGACTTATGTTTACTCCTTAAGAGAAACACACACAACAGACTTATGTTTAAGCAATAATAACCAAGTCATCCTAGAGAAGTCATCAACAATGGTGAGAAAGTACTTGTTTCCATCAATAGTGGGAGTATTATAAGGACCCCACAGATCCACTTGTATCATATCAAAACAAGTTGTAGTCTTAATACTGCTAACAGCAAAAACTAATCTTGTTTGCTTAGCAAGAGGACACACATAACACTTATTCACTGTACATACATTCTCTTTATTCAGAGCAAACATCCTTGTAAGGATTGCTGAAGACACCTGCTCCAACCTTTTATGCCATAATTCCATGTCTAGCTCCTTTGTATGATTGACAGGAAATACAGCCTCCCCTTCACTACGTGCATCTATTAAATGTTTTATTAGTAGATATAGACCTCTTTCTTGCTTACCAACTTCCTTACCTTCCCACTGCAAGGATCTTGGAAAACAAAAAAGTTAGGAAAGAAGGTAACTGAGCATCCCAACTCCTTTGTGATTTGACTGACAGACAACAAATTGAAGTTGAAATCAGGAAGGTGCAATGCATTAGTAACACTTCTTGCTGATAAAGAACAACAACCAACATGAGATACTTGAGTAGTGCTACCATTTGGAAGATAGACAGGTTTAGACTCTGCAAGCTGTGACACTGACCTCTTAATCATCATGTCTAAGTTGGAGACCATATGATTAGTTGCACCTGTATCAATAATCCACATCTAATTGGCTGGAGAAATGACTTTTAGTTAATTTTTATTTAATTTTTCTTATTTTTCCCCATTTTAAGCTATCATTTTGCTCATGCTAAATTTCATCCATTGTGAATGAAGATTCAAACAAAATAACGGAGTGAATTCGTTTAAACTAAGCTAAAAATTTCTGCAAAAGACAATCGAGGTTTGTTGGGGGTGGGGTGGGGGGGATTTCTTCTAAAGGAATAGGGAGAAGACAACGCTAGGGCTCTTTGGAGAATAAAACGTTGTGGTGGTGGTGGTGGTGGTGGTGGTTGGGGGGGGGGGTCATTAATTTGTTGATCAATTTTTATTTTAAAATTAATTATTTAAAATTTACTTTTGACGCAAATGACAAATGTCATCGTTTAATTTATCACTTTACACATCATTCGCGAGTGTAACACACACATTATATATTTTTGCTGATATTAAAAAAGTGTCAAATAACACACCCGCACTTCGAATGAGGTGTCTAAAATGAACATCGCTCATTTGAAGTGTCTAAGTGAAACATCATGTTAACTTCAAGGGACCATCGATGGATTAAGCCAACTGAAAAAGATATAAAGTCATTTTAATTTATTTTTTATTATAATGTGGATTTTATATTATAATTTTGGATATTATTTTTATCGGATTTTTTTAAAATTAAAGAAAAGGGACTTGCTATGCATGAGAGAAAATGACACAAATAGTCCCTTAACTATAGGAGTAGGTCTAAAATGATCCGTTAACTATACACTCAACGGATTTAATCCTTTAACTATTCAAAAATGTATCAGCTTTGGTCCCTTAACTATACACTTACCGATTTTAGTCCTTAACTATAAATTATCGATTTTAGTCCTTTAAGTATTCAAAAACTTATCAAGTTTGGTCTTTGTTCATTTTTAATACAAGTAACTTAGATTTATATACTAATGAAAATCTTCGTGAAATAACTTTTTTAACCTATTTTAAAAGTTGTTTCTCTATCTCTCTCCTTTTTTCTTCAAACTACTCCTACGAAAGAACAATAACGTCATCGATTCAAAATAATATTAACGAGGAAAGAAGATATAAGTCTTAATTTTATTCAATGGAGGATAAAATTAAGTATATAATTATTGTCAATGACTTAAATATGCACTTGAATATGCTAATCAATGTAGATTTTATTTAATTCAATCAATTTTTTTTACGTAAAATAAAATGAATAGAATAATAAAATTGATCTATTTTTAAAAAATAATTTTTTACAAACCTGCCAATTTATAAATTTCAATTTTTGAAAAATTAAACCTATTATGTTTAATGAAGTTGTTGGAGTTCAAACTTCGGATTTGACAGGTACTAATTTTTTTTAATAATAAATTTTAGCATATTCAAGTCCTTGGTAGCAATATTATGCTTCATTTTATCCTCTGTTGAATAAAATTATGCCTTATATTTTCTTTTCTCGTGAATTTTATTTCAAATTGTTGAGGTTAAGGTTCTTCACATAAGGTCAATTTGAAGAAAAAATAGGAGAGAGAGAAGCAACAAAAAAAATTGTTAAAGAATTTAATTTCTCGAGGCATGAATTTCCTAAATATAAACCTAAGCTTTTTGTCTTAAAAATGAACAAAGACCAAACTTGATAAATTTTTGAATACTTAAAGGACTAAATTTGGTAAGCTTATAGTTATGAGACTAAAATTGTTAAGTGTATAGTTAAGAGACCAAAACTGATAAGTTTTTGAATAATTCAAAGATTAAATCTATTGAGTATATATTTAAGAGATCATTTAGACTTACTCTATAGTTTAAGAGACTACTCAAATGCATGAGATATCAGATTAATATGTATCTAGAGATCTTTCTATTATTCTCTAATAATTTAAAATTGTCATACGTACTAGGAACCTTCATGAATTAAATATTATATTAATTTTTAATGACATGCATAAATGTCATTTTCAACAGCATATATTTAGGCAGTATATTAGTTGAAAGTCAAAGTCAGCATGCTATATCCAATTACATAATAGAATTAAAATCGAATTTAAAAGTGAAAACTGCGGGAAGAGTAAATATGGTGAAAATATTTAGTTCGTGGGGAATAAAGAAAAGAGGAAGTAAAACAATGCCCCAAAAGTGTTGTAAATCTGAGATTTGCCCTAGTCCTTTGGACATTGTGCACTTCGACTAAGGTTAAAGTCTAATTTGAAGGTGGCTATCTTGGAGAATACCCTAATAATGACCCTAGTACTTACAAGGACAATGTTCACCTTGACTCGAGATAAATCTCTAAGTCTAGGGGGGCTATTGTTGAGTGTAAAAAAAGATATATATATAGATATAGATATAGATATAGATAGATAGATAGATAGATAGATAGATAGATATAGATAGATAGATAGATAGATAGATAGAGAGAGAGAGAGAGAGAGAGAGAGAGAGAGAGAAAGGGGTGTGCGGAAAATAAAGGTGAGGTTGGTAGTAACTATGGAAAAGTATGTAAAAAGAAGGGGTTGAAGAAAAGAAAAAGTTGTGAAGGTAATAAGGAAATCGAATCTGGTGCATTAGGGAGGATAAGTCACTACTAATTGTATCAAAATGAATCATCCCTTACCTCAAGCCTACATTACAACCAGTACAAATCCTATTTGATTTTGAGCATAACATACTTTATTAGTGTAGATATACATAATGGGAAAGCTTATGGTTATCAATGCATGCATGTATGATGTCTTTGTTTAGTGAGAGTGTACTATGTTTGAAAAGTCCTTAAACTATATTCAATTTGGTGAGTTTAGTGTGCGGACTATTTTTGGAGTGAGGGTCACTTGTTGTATGAAAGATAGGTGATATGTAATGGTGCACATGTTGTTGAATGTGTTGGTTGTTAAAAGTCGTCAAGTCAATTACATTAGTCGTGCCCATTTTGAATGAAATCATTCATGTGTTAACTGATGATAGATCCTTGGAAGAAAGTGGTGGATGCACAAACACCGTAGTAGGGAGCCTAGGTCTAGGATGAGTTAGTAAGTTTTTCGAGGACGAACAAATCTCTAAGTGTAGGGTAGTGATCTTAGGTGTATTTATTTGCCTAGAAACCTAATAATATGCATTTAAGAAAGTTCGAAATCAATTTATGTTAACTTATAATCGTGTTGAGTCTTTTGATGGTATACATACTAACCAACATGATTAGTTGTGTGGGTGAGCTTAAATGAAGAAACGAGCACTACAATGGGCATTAGGAATCACAAGAGGACACAAGTGAAAAGAAGCAAGAAAGAAGAATAGGAAAAAACACAAGTTAAAGTTGTATGCTCTCCGCGACATGGAGACGAATTGATTCTTGAAGGCAAAAACAAATGGGACATAAGACTCTATGTCCTCTCCGCGTCGCGGAGAGGGATTTTTAATTTTGTCTGTGACATTCACTTTGAGGAGGAACAATCCATGCCAAGGCCGCATCGCGGAGAACTAAAATTATTCTCAAACTTAAACTCATCAAGCCCTTCGGGTCGTGCCTTTAGATTCCATATTTGGCCATTTTGAATTAAGTATAAATAGGTTAATATTTTATTTTATTAAATTGTTCTTTTTTGAGGTTCTGAAGAATGACGATTTGAAGAGTTGTTGATGAGTTCACGACTTATACTCATTTAGGACTTTATTTAGATAGAGTTAGTGTTCTCAAATGATTATTTTGTGCAAATAACTATGTAAAATTCTTGATTTTTAAGTATATGGATTGAGGAACAAAGCATGGATACTAATGAGAAAAAAGGAACAAGGAAGCTGAAAGAAAAAAGAAAAGAAGGCATGTTGATCGCCTAATCCATTGGGCGAGTCACCAAATGGCTATTATCTCGCCTAAAGTTCCAGTGTACCAAACCCTGAAGGAGAAAATCAAGTTGACGAGAGAAAGGAGCAGTCGGCGTGTTGCTGAACGGTTCCGCGATGCAGTGTTGGATCTCTCAAAGTTACAGAACTTGAAGATGCTAAAGGTCAAAGCAAAAAAGGAGATGGAACTGACCAAAAGGAAGATAGCCGAGCTGATCGGTGATCCTAACTTACTGCACCGAATGGTCCTCCACAACATATTTTTGGCAACTATAAATACATTTTCAAACATTATCTTTAGTATAAATTTAATTCTAAACAATCATTAGAGTAATTTTTTAGTTTGAGCTTTGAGTATTGAGACTTAGTTTCCTTAGCTTTGAAGAATTGAAGTTTTCCATTTTTGAGAAATTTGATGTGGGTCTTTGAGATTCTTTAATTTGGACCTTTGTAAGATGAAATTAATCTTACCTAGTTGATGGAAATACAATTTGGTAATGATTTCTCTCTTTTTATGATGTCTAGCTAAAGCCTCCAATTCTTGTGGTGTGATTATGTGATTATGAGTTGATTTAGCTGATGGGTATTGCTTATTGTTAGTTTAAATGTTATTAGAAGTGACTTTATTTAGTAATTGTGGTTTAAATTAATGGATCGTAGTTTCTTATTCAGTCCTACCTTCGTGTTTTTAGCTTGCTCAAAAGAGAGGTATTAAAACCAAGATTATTGAATTGATGGTCTGTGGGTATTGGGTTGTTATGTATTCAGCTCGAGAGAGTGAATCCTAAACCCTTTTCCACACATTTATCTCGAAAGAGTGAATGAACTAAGGTGTAGGTTGTTCTTATTTGCTTGCTTTTTGGTGTTCAAGAAAAACCGACTTGATTCGCGGTAAATTGTTCGAGAGAAAGTGTACCTCATCTATAGTCTAGCCTATTCACTAATTTACAGTTATTTACTAACAGTTGCAATTACCCATTTGTCTACAGTAGTCCATAATCGAATCACATCCCAAGAACCCGTCTCAATATTGTTATTTTTGTATTATTTTGTTGTTGTTGTTGTTGTTGTAGTTGATAATTATAATCAAACCCCCTGTAATTTGACATTCGTGTCACCCTCAATTTGAATTATGTTTTTATTCGTTAATATATAATCCTATGGTTGACTTGAATATATTCATGATTTTCGATTAATTCTCAAACATGTACCACTCCATGTGGGATTTGACCCCAATTCACTTAGTTGGGTTATAGTACTAACTAACAATCATTGACACTTAGAATTCGATGAAGTGTCCTGATATGTGAAATAAAAATGGTGCCGCTACCGGGGAGTGGTGTTGTTTGAGAATATTTTGTTAAGTTTATTTTTTTCGTGTTAGTTATAGTCGAATCAACTTATTTTTAATTTTTGATTTTGTGTGTTGCTTGTTTAAAACAGAAGAAAGGAGCATGTCTTGTAGCAATGGTGACCAAATGGACCTCTCTCTTTTGAGGATGCTAATCCTTAGGGATAACATCCTAAGTATTCAAGGCTCTATTGCATCAGTACCCAACTCACGGAATTCGAGATAATATGCTTCTCGAATGCTTCTATAGGGGTCTTAGCACCGAAAATAGAACAGTGGCGACAAAATTTCTCCAGGTGGTCTCATTCGACTATCTGATGCAATAGCACCCCAAATCCTTGATCTCATGGACAAGGCCAACAAGGATAAAGGAAAAGACCAAGAATTTGCCATATTATTGACTCAGTTGGATGTCTTGGCCTAGAAAGTGATGGAATTGGAGGTAGTTTACAAAAGGAAGGACAAATACATCCCTCCTCATGAGCGTCGAAGGACGAAGAAGCAAGAAGGTGGCCAAATTGAAGAGGTCCTCTCACTCATTCTACACAAAGTTGAAGAGCACGACAGTGTTGAAGGAGATAAGAGAGAATGTCTTGATTCTAAATCAGATGACGACCTCTCATTATATGTTCATTCAACTACTGGAGTCCCAAATGGACCAAGTGTTGTCTTGTCTCTACCCACACCAAGAAGGTGGGTTGCCTTATGAAAACGAGGCAAACCCCACAAATGAAACTTAAGTGGGGACTTGCGTTGTACCATGACGTAAACTCAGACACTTCTTGGGAGGAAACCCAAGTTTTATCGCTTTATTTTTGTTTTAGAAATAATGGTGTGTTGATTATGTAGGTTAAAGTGTGGAATTTGTCTGAAAAGTGCAGAATGGCGAGCTACAAAGTCCAGTTGGTGAGTCTCAAAGAGGTCGGTGATCTCGAGTTAGACTGTTGTTGGACTCGAGACATTTTGAAATTGGAGTCTATAAAACTCGAAAACCCAGGAACAAATTGACGAATCACCAACCAGGTCGACGATCCCGATTTAATCCGTCGTTTGGACCCCCACATTAAACGAAGGTCCTGAAAACTCAGCCAGGTAAGTGCCCACTCGGCGAGCAAAACTTATGTCGCCGAATGGGCGAGAACTGGATAGTTTTTAAAGGCAAAAGGTTTAAGCTTTTAAACTCTTTCATTTTCCCTCACTTTTGAACTTTTTAAACTCACACCCACACAATATTTTCTTATTTTTGCATTTTTATCGCATTTTAGTCGTTAAGTTTGTGTTTGGAGTTGGATTTCTTTGTCGCCTAGCTTTTCAAAGTTTTTAATCGGCATCAAATTTTTTTTTTCGAACCCCAAATTTACATTTCGCGATTTTTACTCTTATGTTATGATTGTTTATCTTAGTGATGTATAATGGGCCACTGTGATAGTAATTATATGCTTGTTCGCCTGTTAGAATTCAAATATCATGCATGTAATGCCTTTATCATTGTTTTCCCAAATGTTTCGTTCTTAAAATGATTAAAATTGTTGGGTGTTGCTTTGTTGGTGTTGGTCTTGTCGGGTGAAGTCTATGTAACCCACATTTGTGCCAAATGATGTAATTTTCCCAATAATGGAGCGATTGACATCATTCTTAAGGGCAAAATTCGTCAAATGACCAAAATTGGTGAAACTAGGAGAAGTCTAAGTATCTCGGGGGCAGGGGTGTAATGGGCCTTAGTTTAATTGAAATGGTGCATGTTTTGGTTTTGTTTCGGGGGCTGCGGGGTTGAATTTGGAGGTTGGGGTTGAAAGTAGGCACGTTGAGCCGTTTGACGAGTTGGGTCGAGCTCACCGAACCACTCGGCGGTTCCACAAAGTTCCCCTTATCGCATTTAATTTCATGTTTATCTTGAGTTAGGTTCTGTAACTTTTGGCGAGAAGACTGAGTTCACCGAATGCACTCGAAGACTCATCGAAGGTCGTTCTTCATCGCCCTTTAGTGCGTCACTAATCCCTAAAAGCACTGTAACTTTCGGCGGGCTAATCCTTGCTCGCCGAATTGTGTCGGCGATATACAGAAAGGCCCTTACCATCACCGACATGCCAAATTTTCTAGGAAATTTTGAGACAATCCTTTTGGCGAGCCTGATCTGGCTCGCCAAAGAGATTCGGCAACTCGTCGACTGGTTCGGTGAGTCTGTCTGCAACTTTTTTCTTCTGTACTTTTGCTTAAATGATTTCTAACTTTTTCTGATGTTCTGCAAATATAGCAAGAACTAACCTTGACATGTCACCCTATAAAAGAGCACGGGGTATTGTGAGAGAAGACATGGGGAGACTTTTGATGTTACGACTTTGAAACTCGAGGTTGCGGATCTGAGAAAGGATGTAGACTATATTAAGTCTACAAACTTCACTGCACAACAGATGATATGGATGCCCTAGAGAGTTCTGAGATTCCTCCGGCCACCACCGCAGATGTACATTGGGATGATATACTAGTTTATGAGTCGAAGGCAGAGACCAATAATTAGCAGATTGAGGTGAGAGTGGCGAGCATATATGGAAACTTGCCAGATCTTGAGGAGACATTTGTGTTGACACCCAATTTTGACCGACATTTAAAAAAAATTAGGAATGCTATTCGATTAAATATGTACTTTTAAAATATATTTTGTGTTTACAATTTTAGTCGATTTTGCATAAAAATTATATATTCTAGTATGTTTACTTTACAAAATTATTGTAAATATTATTAAAATATCTTAAAATTATTAATAAATCTCGAAATAATTACTTCATTCAAATGTTTTTAAAAATTTAAGTCATTTTTAATTATATGAAAATATTTTAGTATATGTAGTATTTAATTGGATAACAATTCTTAAATTTTCCTCAAAATTATTTAAATCATAGCCCATTCAATTTTAATTTCTTTCAATTCTAGCCTATCCAATTCAATTGTCATTTTTATAGTAACCACCCTTTCATTTTAATTCTAGCCAATTTCTATTGCAATTTTGTCCATTTCAGATCCCATTCAATATTTTCAGCTTTTAGTCTCGTCCGTCCATCCTTAAATGTCAATGGATGAGATTGAATCCTCATTACTTTTCTTTTTAACCTAGAAAGACCAAAACCTAAAGATTTTTCTCATTCTTCCTCCCCTCTCTCTCCAACGTCGCCCCCTCCCTCTTCTCTAATTTTCCCGGCCGGCGAGGCCATCAGCCACCAGACTCTCTTATCTCCCATCTTCTCCTCTTTCTCCCTCCTCTCTTATTTCTTACTCTCTCCCCCTCCCTTCTCCATCTCTGGCGAGCCTCACCAATGAGTTCCGACGAGGAGAAGCTGCCAACCCTATGGAACAACCAGCATCAGCCGGCAAAACAACAAGCAACCATCAGCCAGTAAGAGTCTGGGCAGCGCCGTCCCCTCTCATTTCTGGCCAGCAACGGCTCCGACAAATCCAGCTCTGGCGCCCCTATTCTCCCCTCTTTTTCCCTTTTCCGACGGACCATCGACAACCATCTCCGGCGGAAGACCAGCAACAGCGAGGATAGATGAGTAACAGCTGCGAGAAATGGCACCGACCATAGAGACCTCGTGTCTCCATTCTTCCTTTATCTGAAAAGGTTCGAGTTTGAATACAGATCTCAACAGATCCTTCTAAGTAAGCTTTAATTTAAATTTTGTTTTAGTTTCATCTTTGGCATATATGAGATGAATATGTCAGAAATCTTGGATTTTACATGTTTGATTTGATCTCGTTTCACTAGTATTGCACATTACCCAGTCATTGGTGCGATTTGGTGTTGCTATGTTTGCGATCTCATATTGTATACATGTTTTGTTTCGATTCCTGTTTATTCTGTTCAACAAAATGCCAATATAGATCTTGCTTTTGCTATAATATCCATGTGTCTCTGTTGCATGTATAAACTAGTCTTAATAATACATAATTGTTTATTCCTACTAATTGTCTTTATGAATAATTTCTGCTCATACATGTGTTTGGAGTCATCGATGAAGTTTGTTTGATTTTAGTTTTAATGTATTGATGACATGAATAAGTTGATTAGCAATTAATTAGTTCTTCATCCTGTGGTAATTTTGGCAGACTAATCGTTTCTTATTATTAAATTTAGGCAAGATTATATATATTTTTTTATCATGATTTAGTTGATTGTGTTAAATTATTTAATATATAAGCAAATTTGAATGTGATTCTATCACGCCCGGAGCCTACATCCTGGATGTAGCCGGCACTCGAAGACCATTGCTGGCCCCCAAGTGAACCCTTGGTCTGGCTTACTTAACTCAGCGGACTAAATCAAAAAATAAAGCATGTTTAAAAGAAATACTTCATATAATATTCTGGCCAAAATGACACTTAAGTCTCAACAAGTAAATTAGACTCCAAACTGAACAACTAACTGTCTACGAAGACTCTAGAATGACTAGGATGGATGTTGGGACAGACCCCACAACATCCTATTAACTAAACTAGTAAAGCAAATGAAAAGGATGTCCTCCGAAATGCAAGGAGGCTCACCACTGACTTTGGAGCTCAATTTCGATCAACGAAGTGGTGCGTGCTGATCCTACTTATATGCGTCTACATCATAAAACGATGCAGACCAACTGACATTAGTACATTGAATGTACGAGTATGTGAGTTGGAATGCTAAACACAACTATAAAGCTTGAAATGGAGTAAGGATGAACTTTCCTTGGCTCTGCTCTGCTCAACTCATAACATAACAACTCAATATAAAGCAATAAAGACATATGCAATATATATATATATATAACTGGTAAAATAGTGTAAGCTCTTAATTCATTAAAGATGAAACATTAATAAACTCAACTTTACTTATATATGAAAATAATATAGTTTCTGTGGGAGTTTCTCTAACCGACAACCACCATTATGAGCATAAGTGGTTATACAATGTCTCGTCCACGCTGCTAGAACTGTCATATACTTTGGCGTCGCATAGAACATCCTCAACCAAGTGGATCCACTGGCTAAACTCACGTGATCAACTAAAAAGTATGACAGTTAATACCCATGATGGCTACATGGTTTACATGGGGACTTGAGTTATCTGAATTCTCATCCCCACATCAGTGCTCAATACTACTCACAAAATATACTTTAGCTCATGCTTTTAATAAAACTTCCTTCCTTTGGGTTGAGATAATTTACTGAACCCTTTAGCTTTAAAAGATTCTCTTGGAATCAATGTTCCCCTCTTTAGTTCAATACTCTTTTGGAACTTCTTAGTTTCCTTTTAACTTAAATGTGAAACATTTATCAATCTTTAGGGAATACTTAGTCCCCCTTATAGCTTTAGTGATATGAACTCAACACTTGCTCTTTACTTAACTTGAAACTTTAAATCATAGGGAATACTTAGTTCCACTATAAATTTTGAGAATTTAACTCAACTCTTTTCTCTTTGCTCGACTTGTAACTTGAGCCTTAAATCAAAATTAAAATGATTGTTTAAGACTCTTTGAAAACTTTAAGAACTCACTTTGACTTGCTTCTTAACTCTTAAACTTGACTCTTAACTTCTTTGACTTTAATCGTAGCTTTCCTTGAAATGGATTATGGATTCAAGGATCATGATCTCATCTTTAGGGATGATTTCATGATGTTTATATGTACTTTAGAGTGTTGGAATCAACTAGGAATGAAATGTACATCACTTAGGAACTAGTACGAAAAGATAGGGAAAGAACGGGGTCTCCAGGGAGTCTTGGCGCTCTGAGAGGCGCGGGGCGCCAGGGCCTGTCGACAGACGCTGATCTAGGGCACTCTGGATGGCGCGCCGCGCCAGGGTGTGTCAGACAGAGCCTGCCCTAAGGTGCTCTGGTAGGTGCGGCACCCAAAGGGTTATGTGACGGGAGTTTCGACTTTTCTTCTCCGTTTTTCATCTCTAAACCTCCTAAACTTCCATGGATCCCACCCCAAACACTTTGGATCCCTAAATTCCTTATTACCCAATAGATTATACCCGAAAACAGTCCAGAAACATGAATCAAAACTACAAGAGATCAACTACAATTCAACCAACAAGAACTTCACAACTTTTCATCAAGAACTTCAAGATTTCATTCAAATAAACTATAATTTGATGTATTTAATCAAGTTTGAGTGTGGGTGAAAGGAACCAACACCGAATGATCTCACATACCTCGATAGGGATCACCCCCTATGAAATCCACGCAACGATCTTGAAGTTCTTGGATCATTTTTTATCTTCCTCTTCTTTTCTCTTTTTCTCCCAAACCCTAAGCGCTCTTAGTTTTGTAAAACTGATTTGGGACTTGGTATTTACCCCTAAATAAACCTTAAAATGAATTAGGCAATATTAGGGTGAAAAGACAACTTTGCCCTTACTAAAATCCGGATTGGACTTTCCTCAGTCCAACAGCCCAACTTTCGAAAGGCATATCTCCCTCATACGACATCGGATTTGCGCAAACTCGACCTCGTTGGAAAGATCTTCCCTATGGATTTCCAACCATATAAACAACTAACGCAAACTCATCCTCAACTGGGAGTTATGGCCGTTTAAAAATGACCAAAATACACTTTTGAAAGCTGGAATTTTCCACATTTCCGTACTTATTTTCAAAAATGATTATTCTTGGTTTCTTAGCTTATTCTTAGTTAATTCAAGTTACGAGATGTTACAATATCTCCCCTTTTGGAAACATTCATCCTCGTATGATAATTATTTCACTAAGCTAAGGGTAGTACATCATTTCAGCACTTAACAAAAACAAATAATAACATGCTTATACATAACCTTACATAGTGTTAAGAAGAGAATTTAGTACCTTGATCTGCAATTTCTCCAGATTCGAAGAGATGTGGATATCTCTTCTTCATATCCTCCTAAGCTTCCCCAGTCGCTTCTTCAACGAATTGGTTCTTCTAGAGGACCTTGACTAAATCAACTTCCTTTGTCCTCAACTTGCGAACTTGACGATCCAAAATCTGAACCGAAATTTCTTCATAGGATAGGTTATCCTTGATCCCAACATTTTCGGTTGGTACTATCAATGAAGGATCACCCAAGAACTTCTTCAACATGGAAATATGGAATACTGGATGAACCGCATCTAACTCTTGGGGTAGATCCAGCTCATAAGCCACATTGACCACTCTCTTGGAGATCGTATAAGGTCCAATATACCGGGGACTAAGTTTCCCCTTCTTATCAAACCTCATAACACCTTTCATGGGTGAAACCTTAAGATACACCCAATCATCCACCTCAAACTCTAATGGCCTTCTCCTAACATATGTATAGGACTTTTGGCGACTTTGTGCCGTCTTCAATCTTTATTGAATCACTTTAACCTTCTCCATAGCTTGGTGAACTAAATCTGGTCTTATCAATTCTACTTCGCCAACTTCGAACCACCCAATAGGAGATCTGCACATTATCCCATAAAGAGATTCATATGGAGCCATTTGGATGCTCGAATGGTAACTATTGTTGTAAGCGAACTCATGAGAGGTATGTGATCATCCTTATTCCCCTTGAAGTCGATCACACAAGCTCTGAACATATATTCTAAGTTATGGATAGTACGCTTTGCTTGTCCATCCGTCTGAGGATGAAAAGCAGTGCTTAAGTTCACCTTTCAACCCAAACCTTTCTGGAAAGATTTTCAAAACTGTGCAGTAAACTAAGCACCTTTATCTGAAATAATGGAGATTGGAACTCCATGAAGTCTTAACACTTCTTGAAGGTACAACTTAGCATAACCCTCAGCCAAATAAGAAGTCTTTACCGGTAAGAAATGGACGGACTTTGTCATTCTGTCAACAATCACCCAAATAGAATCATGCTGCCTTCGAGATCTGGGCAAGCTCATGATAAAGTACAAATTAATCATCTCCCTCTTCCATTTCGGAAGTTCTATATTCTGAGTTAAACCTCCAGGCCTTTGGTGCTCTACTTTCACTTGCTGACAATTTGAACACTTGGCAACAAACTCAACAATATATTTCTTCATGCCTTCCCACCAATATACCTCTCTCAAATTTCGGTACATCTTGGTGGAACCCGAATGAATGGAATATCTGTAGCTAAGAGCCTCGTCCAAGATCCTTTCTTGGAATCCATCCACGTTAGGTACACATAATCGGCCTTGGTACTTCAGCACACCATCTCCCCTTTGTTCAAAAGCCAATACTCTTTGCTTATGGACACTTGCCTTCAAATCAAGCAAAATAGGGTCTTGGTCTTGTTTCTCTTTCACCTCTGACACTAATGAGGATTCATCCCCATTGGTCACCACTATGCCTCCTTCTGTGGAATCCATAAGTCTGGCTCCCATACGTACAAGTCTATGCACATCTTTAGCTAACTCCCTCTTCCCTTCTTCGACATGGGATACCATGGACAACATGTTTAAGGCATCAACAGCCACATTAGCCTTACCTGGGTGGTAAGAATACTCATATCATAATCCTTGAATAGTTCCAACCATCTTCTCCATCTATGGTTGAGCTCCTTCTGAGTGAACACATATTGGAATGAATATATCAACATAAACACCATACAAATAGTGATGACATATCTTCAAAGCGAAAACTACTGCAACCAATTCTAAGTCATTAGTTGGTTAATTCTTCTCATGAATTTTCAACTGCCTAGAGGCATAAGCTATAACCTTGTCATTATGCATCAACACACAACCCAAACCAACTCTTGATGCATCACAATACAACACAAATCCTTGTGCACCCTCTGGTAAGGTCAAGATCATAGTGGTAGTCAATCTTCTTTTCAATTCCTAAAAGCTTTTATCACAAGCTTCAGACCATTGAAACTTGACTATCTTCTGAGTTAGCATGGTCAAAGGAGACGAGATAGATGATAATCCTTCAACAAATCTCTTATAATAACCCACCAAGCCCAAAAAACTCCTTATATCTGTTGGAGATGTGGGTCTAGGCCAACTCTGAACTACCTAAACCTTCTGAGAGTCAGCTCTAATCCCTTCACCAGAAACAATGTGGCCTAAGAATGCCAAATACTTAAGCCAAAACTCGCACTTTGAGAACTTGACATATAGCTCCTTATCCTTCAAGTTCTGAAGAACAATCCTTAGGTGACTAGCATGATCTTCTTCATTCCTTGAATAAATTAGTATGTCACCAATAAAGACGATGACAAGCAAATATAAATAAGTTTGAAGACTATGTTTAAAAGATACATGAACACTGCAGGTGCATTTGTCAAACCAAAGAACATAACTAGAAATTCATAATGCCCATACCTTGTTCTAAAAGTTGTCTTGGGAATATCATATTCCCTTACTTTCAACTGATGATATCCTGATCTGAGGTCAATCTTGTAAAAGCAAGAAGCACCCTGAAGTTGATCAAAAAGATCATCTATGAGGATATTTATTCTTGATGGTCACCTTATTCAACTGGCGGTAGTCTATACACATTCTAAGGGACCCATCTTTCTTCCTTACAAACAGGACCGGAGAGCCCCAAGGTGAGACACTTGGTCGAATGAAACCCTTGTCTAACAAGTCTTTCAATTGTTCTTTTAGCTCTTTTAACTCTGCTGGTGCCATTATGTATGGCGGAATAGATATAGGACGAGTATCTGGGATGATGTCTATGCCAAAGTCTATCTCTTTGGGGAGGGACTCTGGGTAAATCATCAGAAAGACTTCTGGAAACTCACTGACTATAGGAACTGACTGAAGGGAAGGTACCTCAATACTTGAGTCATTAACTCGGACTAAGTGATAGATACACCCCTCAGAGACTAACTCCATCGCCTTAAGGTACGAAATGAACAGACTCTGCTCAACTACTAGTCCACTCTATGATAGGCTCATTAGGAATTGAAACTTGACGACTCGAGTTCTACAATCTATTGATGCATAACAGGCATGGATCCAGTCCATACCTAGAATGATATCAAAATCTACCATGTCTAACTTTACTAGATCAACCATGGTGCTCTTGTGGTTAATGGAAATAGTACAATCACGATAGACTCTTTCCGCTAGAATAGACTCTCCAACAGGTGTAGAAACACAAAAGGGTTCACAAAGTTTTTCACGAAGAATCTCAAATGGATTTGCAACATAAGGAGTTACA
Source organism: Solanum sitiens (assembly GCA_016801875.1). Classification (NCBI taxonomy): domain Eukaryota; kingdom Viridiplantae; phylum Streptophyta; class Magnoliopsida; order Solanales; family Solanaceae; genus Solanum; species Solanum sitiens. The sequence goes on from JABWTJ010000332.1 coordinate 140,637, forward strand.
AAGGATAAACTTGCTCCTGGGTCTAACAAAGCATAAACATCAAAATTAAAGACTTTGATCATACCCGTAAAAACATCTGGAGAGTTCTCTTGCTTTTGGCGGCTAATGATTGTATAGAGACGGTTTGCCCCTCCGCCAGTACCAGATGTGACTCCTCTAGGTGCAGCCTTGTCTGGTGGAGCAACTGATGAAGATTAGGCTCTATTGCCCGTATTTCCACCACCTTGCTTATTCTTGGGGCACTCTCTCATGAAGTGACCCTCTTGACCACACTTGAAACAGCATGTATGGCTATTACAACAATCTCCTGGGTGGTTTCTACCACACTTAGTACATGTAGAAGCCTTACTTCCTCCTTGTGCTACACTACCTTGAGACTGAGATGGTCTCTCCTTGAAGTGATTTGAATTCTGGCCACTATACTCACCTCGGTTTCTGGGCGCAGGTCCACTAGCAGATGATGGTGCATGCCCCTTTGATTTCTGAAATTGTGGTCAACTTGAACCACCTTTTGTTGACCAGACTCATTTCCAATCTTTGCCTTGTTGTTTTGATATTCCTCTATGTCCCTCAACTTCTCCTCTTCAACTTGTTTAACATAGACCATAAGCCTGGATATGTCCATGTCACCAATCAACACTCCAACCCTACCTTCTTTGCTTTAAGCACGACCCACACCGGCAACAAAAAAGCTCATTCTGATCCTCATGTCCCTTACCATCTCCGGAGCATAGAGAGACAGTTGGGTGAACTTCAGCCCATACTCATGAACACTCATGGAGTCCTGCTTCAAAGTGATGATCTCCCGTACCCTTGCTTCCTTCAATTCTCGAGGAAAGAACCTCCCCAAGAAGGCTTCTTCGAAACAAGCCCAACTTGGAGGTGGTGCACCCTTAACATTACAATCCTTCCATTGGTCAAACCAGGTTCTAGACACACTCTTTAGTTGGTATGCAACTAATTTGACCCTCTCAACATCAACCACATGCATTACCTCAAACACCTTCTTCAATCTTCCACAAAGTTCTCCGGATCCTCAGTAGTGCTTGATCCGGTGAAGCTAGTAGGATTCATTCTCAGAAACTCACGAACCCTCAAGGCGTCATCCCCTTCTTGTCAAGCTCTCCTCTGTTTCCCAACTTGTTTAGTTACTACTTGACTTAACATACGGAAAGCTTCCCTGAACTCGACATTTCTAACCTCTCCTTGGGGTTGCACATCCGGTGCATTAGCAATATCTTGTTGATCAACATTTCTTCGGGCTGGTCGACCTCTGACTGCTTTTCGTGGAGGCATTATGATCTGAAAATACGCATAAGAACGAATTAGAGAGAGTATTTTAGAGATAAACTCTACGCACGAAAAGAATATGTAAGAAGTGAAACATTCCTAAATGTTGTAGCCTCCTAATCATAGATGTGGTGCGCTTCACACCGATGACTAAGACTCTACAGACACAACTTCATAGACTCCTAGGACTCTTTAACTCTACGCTCTAATACCACGTTTGTCAAGCCCAGATCCTATACCCTGGACGTGGTCGGCACTCAAAGACCTTTGCTGGCACCAAGCGAACCCTTGGCCTGGCTTACTTAACTCATCGGAAGACTCAACTCAACTTAGTCAAGAAATAAAGCATGTTTAAAAGAAATAGTTCATATAATATTCTGGTCACAATGACACATAAGTCTCAACAAGTAAAATAGACTCCAAACTGAACAACTAACTATCTACGAAGCCTTTAAACTGAATAGGATGGATGTTGGGACAGACCCCACAACATCCTAATAACTAAACTAGTAAAGCAAATGAAAAGGATGTCCTCCGAAATGCAAAGAGGCTCACCACTGACTGTGGAACTCAATCTGGATCAATGAAGTGCTGCGTGCTGATCCTAGTTACCTGCGTCTGCATCATAAAACGATGAAGGCCAACTGGAATCAGTACATTTAATGTACGAGTATGCGAGTTGGAATGCTAAACACAACTATAAAGGTTGAAATGGAGTAAGGATGAACTTACCTTGGCTCTGCTCAACTCATAAGATAACAACTCAATATAAAGCAATAAGGACATATGCAATATATATATAACTGGTAAAATTGTGTAAACTCTTAGTTTTTAAAGATGAAATAATAATAAACTCAACTTTACTTATATATGAAAGTAATATAGTTTCTGTGGGAGTTTCTTTAACCGACAACCACCACTATGAGCATAAGTGGTGATACAACGTCTCGTCCACGCTGCCAAAACTTTCCTATACTTTGTCGTCGCATAGAACATTCTCAACCTAGTGGATCCACTGGCTAAACTCATGTGATCATCTAAAAAGTATGACACGTTAATATCCATGATGGCTACATGGTTTACATGGGGACTTGATTTATCTGAATTCTCATCCCCACATCATTGCTCAAAACTACTCCCAAAATATACTTTAGCCCATGCTTTTAATAAAACTTTCTTTCTTTGGGTTGGGATAATTTACTGAACCCTTTAGCTTTAAAAGCTCATCTTGGAATCAATGTTCCCCTCTTTAGTTTAAAACTCTTTTGGAACTTCTTAGTTTCCTTTTTAACTTAAATGTGAAACATTTATCAACCTTTAGGGAATACTTAGTCCCCCTTATAGCTTTAGAGAAATGAACTCAACTCTTGTTCTTTACTTAACTTAAAACTTTAATTCTTAGGGAATACTTAGTTCCCTTATAGATTTTGAGAATTTAACTCAACTCTTTTCCCTTTGCTCGACTTGTAACTTGAGCCATAAATCAAAGTTAAAATGATTGTTTAAGACTCTTTGAAAACTTTAAGAACTCACTTTGACTTGCTTCTTAACTTTTAAACTTGAATTTTAACTTATTTGACTTTAATCTTAGCTTCCCTTGAATTGGATTATGAATTTAAGGATCATAATCTCATGTTTAGGGATGATTTCATGATGTTTATATGTACTTTAGAATGTTGTAATCAACTAGGAATGAAAGGTACATCACTTAGGAACTAGTACGAAAAGATAGGGAAAGAACGGGGTCTCCAGGTGGTCTTGGCGCTCTGAGAGGCGCGGGGCGCCACGACTTTTTGGACAGACCCTGGTTTGGGGCGCTCTGGATGGCGCAACGCGCCAGGGTCTGTCATACAGACCTTCCCTGAGGCGCTCTAACAGGAGCGATGCCCCAAGGGTTATCTGATGGGACCTTCGACTTTTCTTCTCCGTTTTTCATCTTTAAACCTCTTAAACTTCTATGGATCCCACCCCAAACACTTAGGATCCCTAAATACCTTACCCAATATATTAGACCCGAAAATAGTCCAGAAACATAAATCAAAACTACTAGAGATCAACGACAATTCAACTAACTAAAACTTCACAACTTTTTATCAAGAACTTCAAGATTTTCATTCAAATAAAACTCTAATTTGTCTTATTGAATCAAGTTGGAGTGTGGGTGAAAAGATCCAACACCGAATGATCTCACATACCTCGATAGGGATCATCCCCGACGAAATGCACGCAACGATCTTGGAGTTCTCGAAGAATTTTTTATCTTCCTCTTCTTTTCTCTTTTTCTCCCAAGCCCTAAGCGTTCTTAGTTTTGTAAATCTGATTTGGGACTTGGTCTTTACCCCTAAATAAACCTTAAAATGAATTAGGCAATACTAGAGTAAAAAGACAACTTTGCCCTTACTAAAATTCATATTGGACTTTTCTCAGTCCGATAGCCCAACTTCCGAAAGGAATATCTCCCTCATACGACACCGGATTTGTGAAAACTCAGCGGCGGTGGAAAGATGTTCCCAAGAGATTTCCAACCATATAAAGAACTCACTCAAACTCCTCTTGAGCTGAGAATTATGGCCATTTGAAAATGACAAAATTCACTTTTGAAAGCTGGAAATTTTCCAGATTTTCTTCTTATTTCCAAAAATGATTATTCTTGGTTTCTTAGCTTATTCTTAGTTATTCAAGTTACGAGATGTTACAAATTCCCTCTACCCTTTAATAATTATGTATAATTTGTTTGATTGAATCAATTAACTGTCTAAATTTATTCTTTCCTTGTTCATTTTTACATGGTGTATTATGGTAAACTAAATTTGCTTACCTTAATTAAAACTTGATTGATTGCTTACTTTTCTATATGTGGTAAAAAAATAATATTGATTTTTCTCTTCATTATTTAAGGAAAAATAATATTATTCTTCCTAATTTTATTCTTGTCCTATTAGATTTCTTACTTGCTTATACTTTGAAAAATATTTATTTTTCTTATTTGACTCTCCTTTTGAATAAGGAAAATATTATATTAATTGATCCATTTCTTACTCGTTTATATTTGATAATGAAATAATTTAAAAAAATTTGATTTGGCTCTCCTTTTGAATAAGGATAATGTTATATTAATTGTTCCATTTTTCCTTAATTAAAACTTGACAGATTTCTTACACGTTTATATTTGGTAATGAAATATTTTGAAATTTTCTGATTTGACTCTCCTTTAAAATAAGGAAAATAGTATATTAATTGATTCCTTAAAAATATTTCTTTCCCTTATGTGTTCTCCCCTCTTTACTATATAACTAGGACCCCTCCTTTCATTATAATTCACTCACTTTTATCACAAGTTCCACATTATTCTTAACTCTCTCTCATTGCTCATGCTTGAATACTAATAATATTGTTCTCTACTCTTAAAATAAATTAAGATTTCGGTAAACATTCAAATGCATTCTTTGCTACTTTGTTGTGTTCGGATCAAAAGTTGGATTACATTGTCTCTATTGCTGATAATCTTTTCTGCTTAACTGGGTAGTGTTCTTAATTAGCATTATTTTGCATTCATACATTTATGTAAGTTTGTTTTTCTACTCGTTTTCTATATGTATAACTTATTGTTAAATAAATGTATGTATGTCTTACCTTGTCTAAAATAAATATTATTACGTGTGTAGTATATTGCTTTCTTTTACAGGTTTTAAACTTGAAATTCAAGTTGAAGATTCTCTATGTGACGAGATTATATAATTTATGTATTTTGAATTCGTTTCGTTATTTATTTGTAATATTCATATAACCTTCCAAATCTCTCTCTATATATGATATAATTTGGGGGATCGTCTAAGGGGAGGGACGATTACGTGCTAATTATTATTTTATTTGCAAACTTATGTGCTCTTAGAAAGCATGTCTCTATGACTGTTGACAGATAAATCCTATTCTAATAATTTGATGCAAGATCGGTTTAAAATAAAATAAGTTACTTGTCACCAATTTTCTTTTAGTATCAACCATGTATTTAAGTACTTTAACTGACCAATGCTTTGCTTAGTGATTTATATGATCGTCTTCTTCACCACTAATGATAAAAAAAAAATATGATTCCCTTGTTTCACCTTTTTAAATCAGGCTCCTTTTATATCAAATAAATAAAACTTATGACTATTGTTTTAATGTAGTTTGTATTAAACTAATTTTGCTATCTTAGATACCATGTCTATAGAATTTTATCTTTTGTGTTGGATTTCATGGTTAGATATTATACCTATAGGGTTTATATAATGTCTAATATATTTGTATTAAGATAAGAATTTAATTATAGTTTGTTCATTTAGAAACCATGTCTCTAGGATTTAACTGATAAGATCTTAATAATTTTGTATTTTTAAGTCATGCCTATAGGTGTTATGCATTATTTTGACTTTTTGAACACCTAGAAATCATGTTTATACGTATTATAATTTAACCATGTCTAATATATTTGTATTAAGATAAGAATTTAATTATAGTTTGTTCATTTAGAAACCATGTCTCTAGGATTTAACTGATAAGATCTTAATAATTTTGTATTTTTAAGTCATGCCTATAGGTGTTATGCATTATTTTGACTTTTTGAACACCTAGAAATCATGTTTATACGTATTATAATTTAACCATTTTCACCATGCTCATTTAACTATTAAAAGCATACTCTTGCCACTATTATATTCATTAACAGCAACTTCAAATAAAATTAATAATTCTCCACATTTAAGTTAAAAATCTGTACCACTTAGATAAATCAATTAATAATTCTTCTTTAAAATTATGCATGTAATGACTATTTTAAAACCGGTTTTAAAGGTATTTAAAATCTACTATTAATAAATTATTCTGCCCTTTTAAACAAAATTTGATTTTCTGTGATAATTTTCTGCATTAAATCAATTTATTACTGTTCTAAAAATAATTTTCTGCATTAATAATAAATTTGTATTGTTCTAAAAATATTTTTCTGCATTAATAATAAATATGTTACTGTTCTAAAAATAATTTCTACAATAATAATAATAAATCTGTTGTTCTAAAAAATAATTATCTGCATTAATACAAGAAATCTGTTACTATTATAAAAAGTTTCTGCATCTGTAATCAGTTCATGACTTTTTTCTGTCCTCAATAAATTTTTGCACCTCTAAAGTTAATAAATAAAAGGATATAACTTGGCTTGCTTGTATGCTCACACATTTAGCATGAAATCCTTTCACTATATGTGTTTGTTAGCATGATAATAAAATGTAGAGGCAAACCTGAGATTTTACGTATCAAATGTTGTCCAATTTTTTTTTTTGGTGTCTAGGTGGACCTTATATTTCATTTTTGTCTCAATCATCCTACTAGTAGTCCAATGCCTCTTGGACATTAAGTTGGGACGATTAAACACCTTTTAGGTACGAAATGCATACAGTGGTGGGCTAGGGGTAGCTGGCCCTATGGATATAATGACATCGACTTGGTTTAGATGACAAATATTGGTTTTGTCTGTCCCTATACAGAATTTGACCGAAATAAAAAAATTAAAGTCGAGTGGTGATCCAAAAAGTCTCTTAGAGTCTCCCTTCCCTTTGTCCCTTGATTTGTTTTAACCATGTTTATTTGGGGTAGCGTAAAACAAAAATGTAAAAGATTGTTTTGACTAATTGATTGTGTAATTTCTGCTCTCTCGCTTATCTCTTTATTAATTGTTTAGTACATATTTTATTTATTGTTATCATCTAGTCTCGCATGCTTAAACAATCAATTAAAATAATAATATGAGCCAATTGTTTAGTATTGGTAAATTCTTATCACATAGCCTTTGCATGTTACATTAATTAATTAAAATAATAAATTAGCCTTAATTGTTTAATATTATGTTACCACCTAGTTTGCATGATTAGTTAAATAACTAAATAATGAAGTGCATATTTGCTAGTTGTAGCCCCCACATAAATTGCATGAGATACGGTCGGGACCCACGTTTGTAGACCTCGAGGGATGTCTAACACCTTCCCCTCGAGATAATTTGAACCCTTATCATGATCTCTAGATCGTTGACCTTAGTTAGACTTAGTTAGGTTAGATAGGTGCCCTAACGCGCCTTAATTCGTTAGGTGGCGACTCTTCAAACCAAAAACCTAAAGGATTTGTTAGGTTGTGCATCAAAACCCATTTTTGTGGGGGAAAAAATGGGGCACGACTGATTGTACAGTCGGTGATTCAGACATCGCTGACAGAAACGTCCATGGATGGCCCTGGTATAGCTGGTATTGCTTCTGAGGTGAATCCGGGCACTGATGCCCAAGATCAAAGTACTACACCAGGCACTGATGCCCCGACAGATGGAGCGACTGTTTAGATAGGATCCCTCTTTACCTCCCTCTCTGTTTTCTTTTATTGACTATTTTAGTACTTTCTTGCACTTGAGGACAAATAGTTTTTGTTTTGTGGTGGGGTGAGGCCCACCTTTTAGGATCATTGGGTTGTTCATATATTGGGTTTTTGAGTTGTATATTGTTGTTTGACTTTGTGGATATTTGAGCTTGTGGCTCCTTGTTGTAACTGTAAATGATTTTTGGACCCTTCTAAAAAATTGTGCCACATGTTGTTTGTGTTTGGATGTGTTTCTTCTCTTGAAAATTTGAGTATCAATTTTGATCAATACCGATGAATTGAATAGTGCTCATAATCGAATAAAAATAAATGTGCGACTGTGATGAAGCAAAATGAAGTTGCAAAGGCAATATGTGGAATTTTTGCATCTCGTAATGACTAGCCAATAATCAAATTGGGTCTCTTGTGATTAGCATTGCACACTAGCGAAAGTGTTGAGTCTTGTTTGGCATTGGTGTAAATGTCTTTTGTGATGAGCTTGTCGTGAACTATGTGTGAAAACACCTAAAATTTGTCTCGTTGGTCCGGTTGGCTAAGTGATGCAAGCTCTTGAGATGATCTTAGGCAACTATTGAAGAGTGAAACAATTTGACATTATACCTCTTTTGTGGCCTACCTTGTGAGTGTGTGATCTTTGGTTGAACATCCTTTGAACCTTAACCCTTTTATTTGAAGAAATATGATACGATTGTGACCTTTCTTTATTCCTTCACCCATAATTCTCATGATTTGTGGTTGGTTTGAATAGCCAACTTAGTCTTGGGCGTGCGGTGGAAAGAGAAGGAAAATCAAGAAATGCAAAGAAGTCTTGAAAAAATTTGCAAAAGAAAAGGAATGAAAAAGTCTGAAATGAAGTTGCAAAAGAAAATGGGGTATTCGTTATTCCATGGGAAGTGAATAATAGGGTGACTTTTGAGCATGAATTAGAATGATGAATATTAGGGAATAAAGTGTTGTTCATACCGAATTTTATGAGGATAACAGTCATTGAGGCTAAATGATCATACCTTTACACTCAGCCACGTTACAAGCCTTGAAAGACCTTTTTGATCTTGAGTGAGCTTAAACAAGTGTTGATTGAAAAATAAGGGCAAACCTATGGGTGAAGTCATGCATGTGGAGTCAATTTTTATTCTGGAACTAGAAATTGTTGGACATTATGTGTGAACATAGAATCATTCTTTGTTGGAGGGGGGGGGGTATTTGAGTACCTTTGTTGAGCTTGAAATTGCATTTTGAAGCAAGTATTGTAAACTTGAGAATCTTTGATAATGGTGAGTCACAACTTGAATCTTTGAGTGCACAATTGATCATTGCATGATCTCCTTTAATATTTTCTGGATCTGAGATAGAGTTTCGTTCCACCACCAAAGTGTCAATAGAATTAAACCTTTTGTGAGTTGTTGCAACCCTATGGAAAAATTTTGTGTTTTTATCACCTTTTTTAAGCCATTGTATTCTAGATCTTTGACTCCACGCTATTTCCTCTTGTTTGGCAACCTCCTCAAATTCCATGGCTAGATGAACCTTTTGGAGTAGTTCATCCTCTGAGAGTAATCTCAGCTCCCGAGTCTTTTCAATCCCTCCTAACTGGTGGAGGATTTCCTCCTATTTATGTTTCCAATCATTTCTATGTGCCATTCGCCATTCTTTCAATTTTTGCTACAACGTCTTTAGTTTAGTAGCTAAGATGTAAGAACTTGTGCCTTTTATATTGAAAGACAACCACCATTCCTTAATCTTGTCAGCAAAACCATCCACCCACAGCCACCATTGCTCAAATTTGAAATAGGACTTATTCGAATTCAGTTCCCCACAATCAAGCATGATGGGGTTATGATCAGAACCTATTCTGGGCAGCAAGTTCTGTTTGATCTGAGTGAAGGATTCATCCCATTGAGATAAATACAAAAACCTATCAATTTTGGAAGCTGAGCTATGGCCATCTCCTCTTCTCCAAGTGAAAGAATCCCCTAGAAGAGGGGCGTCGATGAATTCCATCGTATTTATCCATTCCCTGAACTCCTCCATGTCCATCACCACAAAATACCCACGGGCCACTGCATACCTCCTTGATGTTGCTCAACTCTTGCCACAACTCTCTTCTAGTCACAGTATCACAGGAAGTGTATAAGGAACCAAGTAAGAACTTGGTTGATGCCATCAAATTTTATTGTTAGATTCTGGTTGGCAATTGACATGACTTCCCCTCACCAATATCTCTTATCCCACATTACAACTATCCCCCCACTTCTACCCGTTGCATTCAGATGACACTCCCTCATCAACCTATTCTGCCACAGCAACCCAAAAACATGAGTTTCCTTTTCTGTCAGTTTGGTCTCTACTAACACATATATATCTGCCCCCCATTGTTGTACTACTCTCCTCACTAATCTCCTCTTATATTCACAATTTATCCCCTCACATTCTAGCTGAAAATTTTCAGCTTCATTGATAACTGGACAAGTTTGTCATACCCGGATTCTGGAATCGAATATAACCGGCGTCGTTAACCTCTCAGAGGTCGCAGACAAGCCTCTTCTTAGCTTTCATCACAATCATACAGTTAAATTTGCGGAAAATTTAAAACTTTTTAATTACTTATCGAAGTATACATAGACTTCATATAATACTGCATAAGAGTGATATTCTAATAGCTCAAACTAAACAACCATCTATCAAAGATTAAACAATTGAAATAAATGATCGTAATAATAATAATAATAGTTTGCCAATCGGCCTTATTACAAACGCTTCAAACAAATGTTCGAATTGAAACGCTAGGGACTATCTCCACTAGCTATGTCTAATGTACTAAGCTAGAATAATAAATGTAGTATCCTCGAACTCAAGAGGACCTACCAAAGTCTGGAGATCGCTAATCCAAACCGCTTCGTCGAATCTTCAATCTTCTTTAGAACCTGCGCCAATAAAAATAGTAATAATATATGGGGTTAGTACACACTTGTACTAAATATGGGTGTATGCATATAAACACATAAGGACTATGCATGATCAACGAAAGCTCTTCCTAAAGCAACATGTCGTTTCTAGAAAGTTAAGTTACTTTACCTTCTTAAATCGTTACTTATGATTCATGCTATGAATATGACATGTTCTCATGCAATTAAGGCACACAACTCATTTTCTATATGAACGAACATAAGACCTTGGAATCATGAACATAATTTTAGAACAACTTAAACGAAAGTTTATGATTTTGATCCTCTTAGGCCGAGAGCTACTATTCCCAGACTTAGATTATTTTTCAGTCTTTTCTTCTTCCTATTTTCAGTCTTTTCTTCTTCTTATTGTGTATTTCAATGATCTCCTTTGATCCTATGTTTTACTTACAAGTGCAATGATTCATTGTAGTCCCATGCCTACAATGAATCGAGTAAGTATTTCAGAAGACTAAGGAAATGATTTGGCTACATTACTTACAAGTTAAATATTTTATTCTTAAATTTGGGTGTGAATGTATTTATAAGCCAATATTTATTGGTTATGCCCATTAGTTGATTATTTGAGATATATAGACTTTGGGACATATAGTCATACTACAATATTGACACAAACCACTAACTTGTTATGCTTATCAAACACTGGTGATTGACATTCTTAAGCTCTTACTTACTTAGCTCACTAAGAACTTACGTTTCTACTTCTTTGCTTTGTTGTTCACTTTGAACATGCTACTTTCATTCTTTCTATAAAGAATCTTTAGCACTAACGGAAGTAGATCATGCGAGCTAACATGAAATCCAGTGTCTCCCCCACACCGAAAAGGAGTGGTTCACCGGTTAAGGTGAACCAAGTTCTGTGTCTACCCCACACCGAAAAGGGGGTTCACCGCCTAAAGTGAAACCGAGTTAGTGTCTTCCCCACACCAAAAAGAGGGGTTCACGGCTAGAGTGAACCGGATACTTTCCTGAGCTTTAACCGACATAGATCATGTGAGCTAAACATGAAATCCAGTGTCTGCCCCACACCGAAAAGAGGTGGTATCACCGGCCAAAGTGAAATCGAAACTACCTAGCATTCTTAGGTGGATTTCTCCACTAGCTAGTCCCTATGCTGGCAACATAGTTCAAAGACTAGGAGACTTTCGGAGACCCTGGTCCACCTGGTTGGTAATTTTGTCTCATGAGGCTTACATGTGCTGGCACAAGCTCATTGCTAGTCTATCGGTGCTAAGCTCAGATCTATTTTACTTTATTATCTTTTAGAGTTGACTCAAACATTATGGAAGCTTGCTTTTAGTTATGAGGTTTACTTAACTCTATGGATGACTGGTCATCCCTTTATTTACTTGATGAATATGAACTTAAGTCTTTACATTATTATCATGGTGCGAGTGAGACTTTTCTCACGGATTTCTAGCACCCTCTTATGTAAGTATTTTTGACATAATTGATTAAGTATGATTGATACTTGTCTCACTTCTTTTAACACTCTATATTAGGTCAATTTCATAACTTAAACTTTTAGTTATTTCATCACTCACCTTAACTTGTTCAACGTTAATTGATAGTCTTGTATGATTCTTAATGAAAGTTATAACTACTTATACAATGCTATTACGTTCATAAGTTTGTGTGGATAGGGTATGTTGGGACTTGTCCCATTGATTGACATACCCTATGTTATGAGTTCATTGATGTATAGATTAGTATGACTTTACATGATTTGGAAGTAATATGATTGGACATAGTTTTGTTAGTCAATTTGTTGGCATAAATCACAATTTCACTAAATACTTGTCATAATATTATCACTAGCCAATTCAATTATATCATGAATACATTATAGTAATCTAACATGTTAAACAAACCAACTTTTAACCTTTGATTTGCCTATGAAACAATTCAATGAACAACTTATAACAATTTCATCTTCTCGAACAGAAGTAGGCATTACAACATTTAACGTTCATGTAAATAACACCCTAAGTATGCGGATCTAACATGTAGGTTTTCATTCGACATATAAATCACTAAAACATACACATAATAATCAATTAACCACATACAAACAACATGCATCGAAATTTACATTATACAAACTACAAGAATCGGAAATCGGGAGAACTAGGAAGATGAACATGCGATTCGTTGGGAACAACCCTAGTTTCGATATTCTTGAAGTCAAAACGTTTGAAAAGCCTCTTGGAGAAAGAATTCCAGGAGAGAAAACCCATAACTTACTGTAGAATTAAATTTACGAAGACCACCTTGCACTTCGCACGAAAACCTTGAAGAACTTGCTTGAAATCGTCTAGGGTTTCTAACGTTTTCTCACTGTTTTATAATTGTAGCATTTTTGATGAATAACGTGAGACTAATTCTTTAAGAACTGAATGTTAACTAATTTAACTTACAGTATATAACTTAATTAAATTAGACAAATTAGCTAATTACCAAAACGCCCCTCCTAAATTGACTAAAAATAGGAGAACCTTGACTTAACCGAAATCTGGAATTTTCTTAGTGGTTTCGGTTTTAGCCATCTAAATTAATTAATTAAATTGCTAATTTAATTAATTAGGTAACCTAGGGTAATTACTAAAGTACCCCTAAGTTGTTAGGACCATAATCAACCCTTTGGACCATCCTAGGTTAGGTACTAGGTTGTCTCTTGCTTGACTTAACCGAAATCTGGAAATTGCTTAGTGATTTCGGTTTTGTCCATTTAAATTGATTAATTAAGTTGCTAATTTAATTAATTAAATAACATAGGGTAATTACTAAAGTACCCCTAAGTTGTTAGAACCATAACCAACCCTTTGGACCATCCTAGGTTAGATACTAGGTTGTCTCTTACTTGACTTAACCGAAATCTGGAAATTGCTTGGTGGTTTCGGTTTTATCCATTTAAATTAATTAGTTAAGTTGTTAATTTAATTAATTAACTAACCTAGGGTAATTACTAAAGTACCCCTAAGTTGTTAGGACCATAACCAACCCTTTGGACCATCCTAGGTTAGGTACTAGGTTGTCTCTTACTTGACTTAACCAAAATCTGGAAATTGCTTAGTGGTTTTGGTTTTATCCATTTAAACTAATTAGTTAAGTTGCTAATTTAATTAATTAAGTAATCTAGGGTAATTACAAAAGTAATCTTAAGTTGTTAGGACCATAACCAACCCTTTGGACCATCCTAGGTTAGGTACTAGGTTGTCTCTTACTTGACTTAACCGAAATCTGGAAATTGCTTAGTGGTTTCGATTTTGTCCATTTAAATTAATTAATTAAGTTGCTAATTTAATTAATTAAGTAACCTAGGGTAATTACTAAAGTACCCCTAAGTTGTTAGGACCATAACCAACCCTTTGGACCATCCTAGGTTAGGTACTAGGTTGTCTCTTAGTTACACGGTTTGGTGTCACCCGACTAGGTCTTAGGTTGTCGGGTCCCTTAGTTATTTTTGGTTTGTCCTAGGTTAGTTAGTTAGTTAGGTCAGTTAGTTACGGTATAGGACTGTTAGGGAGCTTGGCCCCACGTGGGTGGACCCCGACGCGCGCCTGCCCCCAACCACTCTAACCGAATCGGTTAGCTTGTCCCTTGGCCGGTTGCACATGTGCAAAAAATGTACATGTCTAGTAAAGAGCCTATTAGGTTTTAAGAATGCCTATTGGGGTACATAGGCATCCCAATACCAATATTGAGAAATATTGGGCATATTATAGAATATTGGCTTAAGGGTGTTAGCCAATTTCTATATATACACAAGTATGTATAATATAATCCAAGCTTGTTAAGAAATGTACCTGAAATGAAGACCCTAAGATAAAAATACACATATTAATTATCAACTCAACACATTAGGTACTAGGCATCCAAGTGTCAAGCCTAGGTACCATAGCACATAACCATTTAAAATGATCATGTAGATTAAGCAGTGCCCAAGGACATAGTGAGGATCCTTGGGACAATAAGTAAACATTCCAAATGAACCTTCCAGAATAATTAGTTAGGAAAGTGCACGCAACACATGTGCAACCGGCCAAGAGACAAGCTAACCGATTCGGTTAGAGTGGTTGGGGACAGGCGCGCGTCCGGGTCTACCCGGGTGGGGCCAAGCTCCCTAACCAGTCCTAGACCCTAACTAACTAACTAACCTAGGACAAACCAAAAATAACTAACTAAGGGACCCGACAACCTAAGACATAGTCGGGTGACACCAAACCGTGTAACTAACTAAGAGACAACCTAGTACCTAACCTAGGATGGTCCAAAGGGTTGGTTATGGTCCTAAAAACTTAGGGATACTTTAGTAATTACCCTAGGTTACTTAATTAATTAAATTAGCAACTTAATTAATTAATTTAAATGGACAAAATCGAAACCACTAAGCAATTTCCAGATTTCGGTTAAGTCAAGTAAGAGACAACCTAGTACTTAACCTAGGATGGTCCAAAGGGTTGGTTATGGTCCTAACAACTTAGGGGTACTTTAGTAATTACCCTAGGTTACTTAATTAATTAAATTACCAACTTAATTAATTAATTTAATTGGTCAAAACCGTAATCACTATGAAAATTCCAGATTTCGGTTAAGTCAAAGTGTTCTTCTAATTCTAGTCAATTTAGGAAGGGCATTTTGGTAATTAGCTAATTAAGTTATTTTAGTTAAGTTATATACTCTAAGTTGAATTATTTAACATTCAGTTATTAAAGATTTAGACTCACGTTACTCATCAAAAACGCTACAACTTAAAACAAGTGAAGAACGTAAGAGAACCCTAGACAATAGCAAGCATTCTTCAAGGTTTTCGTGCAAAGTGCAAGGTGGTCTTCGTAGATTTAATTCTTCAGTAAGGTATGGGTTTTCTCTCCTGAAATCCTTTCTCCAAGAGGCTTTTCAAACGTTTTGACTTCAAGAATATCGAAACTAGGGTTGTTCCCAATGAATCGCATGTTCATCTCCCTAGTTCTCCCGATTTCCGATTTTTGTAGTATCTATAATGTAAATCTCGATGCATGTTGTTTGTACGTGGTGCTAACTGATCATTATGTGTATGTTTTAGAGATTTATATGTCAAATGAAACCTACATGTTAGATCCGCATACTTAGGGTGTTATTTACATGAGATGTTGAATGTTGTAATGCCTACTTGTGTTCAAGAAGATGAAATTGTTATGAGTTGTTCATTGAATTGTTTTATAGGTTAATAAAAGGTTAAAAGTTGGCTTGTTTAACATGTTAAGATTACTATAAATTATTTATGAACAATTGGTATGGCTAGTTATAATATTATGACAAGTATATAGTAAAATTGTGATTTATGCCAACAAATTGGCTAACAAAACTATGTTCAATCATATATCTTCCAAAAGATGCAAAGTCATGATAATCTCCACATCAATGAACTCATAACATAGGGTATGTCAATCAATTATCAAGACACAACATACCATATCCACACAAACTTGTGAACGTAATAGCATTGTATAAGTAATCATAACTTTCATAAAGAATTGTACAAGACTATCAATTAACGTGAACAAGTTAAGGTGAGTAGCGAAATAACTAAAAGCTTAAGTTATGTAATTGACCTAATAAGGAGTGTTAAAAGAAGTGAGACAAATCTCAATTACACTTAATCGATTACGTCAAAGATACGCACATAAGTGGGTGCTAGAGTCCGTGAGACAAGTCTCACTCGCGCCATGATGATAATGTAAAGACTTAAGTTAATATCCATCAAGTAAATAAAGGGATGACCAGTCATCCATAGAGTTAAGTAAACCTCATAACTAGAAGCAAGCTTCCATAATGTTTGAGTCAACTCTAAAAGATAATACAGTAAAATAAATCTGAGCATAGCACCGATAGACTAGCAATGAGCTTGTACCAGCACATGTAAGCCTCATGAGACGAGATCACCACCCAGGTGGACCAGGGTCTCCGTATGTCTCCTAGTCTTCGAACTATGTTGCCAGCATAGGGACTAGCTAGTGGATGCCTCCACCTAAGAATGCTAGGCAGTTTCGGTTTCACTTTGGCCGGTGATTCCACCTCTTTTCGATGTGGGGAAGACACCGGATTTCATGTTAAGCTCACATGATCTATGTCGGTTAAAGCTCAGGAAAGTATCCGGTTCACTATAGCCGTGAACCCCTCTTTTCGGTGTGGGGAAGACACTGACTTGGTTTCACTTTAGCCGGTGAAACCCCCCCCTTTTCGGTGTGGGGTAGACACAGAACTTGGTTCACATTAATCGGTGAACCACCCCTTTTTGGTGTTGGTGAGACACTGGATTTCATGTTAGCTCGCATGATCTACTTCCGTTAGTGCTAAAGATTCTTTAAAGAAAGTAAGAAAGAATGAAAGTAGCATGTTCAAAGTGAACAACAGAGCAAAGAAGTAAAAACGTAAGTTCTTAGTGAGCTAAGTAAGTAAGAGCTTAAGAATGTCAATCACCAGTGTTTGCTAAGCATAACAAGTTAGTGGTTTGTGTCAATATTGTAGTATGACTATATGTCCCAAAGTCTATATATCTCAAATAATCAACTAATGGGCATAGCCAATAAATATTGGCTTATAAATACATTCATACCCAAATTTAAGAATAAAGCATTTAACTTGTAAGTAATGTAGCCAAATCATTTCCTTAGTCTTGTGAAATACTTACTCAATTCATTGTAGGTATGGGACTACAATGAATCATTGCACTTGTAAGTAAAACATAGGATCAAAGGAGATCATTGAAATACACAATAATAAGAAGAAAAGATTGAAAAATAATCTAAGTCTGAGAATAGTAGCTCTCGGCCTAAGAGGATCAAAATCATAAACTTTCGTTTAAGTTGTTCTAAAATTATGTTCATGATTCCAAGGTCTTATGTTCGTTCATATAGAAAATGAGTTGTGTGCCTTAATTGCATGAGAATGTGTCATATACATATCATAATTCACGATTAACGAATTAAGAAAGTAAGTGACTTAACTTTCTAGAAACGATATGTTGCTTTAGGAAGAGCTTTCTTTAATCATGCATAGTCGTTATGTGTTTATGTGCATACACCCATGCTTAGTACAAATGTGTACTAACCCCATATATTATTACTATTTTTATAGGCGTAGGTTCTCAAGAAGATTGAAGATTCGACGAAGCAGTTTGGATTAGCGATCTCCAGACTTTGGTAGGTCCTCTTGAGTTCGAGGATGCTACATTTATTATTCTAGCTTAGTACATTAGACATAGCTAGTGGAGATAGTCCCTAGAGTTTCAATTTAAACATTTGTTCAAGCGTTTGTAATAAGGCCGATTGGCAAACTATTATTATTATTATTACGATCATTTATTTCAATTGTTTAATCATTAATAGATGGTTGTTTAGTTTGAGCTATTAGATTGTCACTCTTATGCAAGTACTATATGAAGTCTATGTACACTTCAATAAGTATTAAAAAGTTTTAAATTTTCCGCAAATTTAACTGTATGATTGTGATGAAAGCTAAGAAGAGGCTTGTCTGCAACCTCTGAGAGGTTAACGACGCCGGTTATATTCGGATTCCAGAATCCAGGTGTGACAATTATCCTCCCTCTACTCCTTGTCTCACCTTCTTTAAATTTAACATGGAATTCCAGGTTCTTGATCTCTTTTGGAATGAGTTTCTTACCACTGGTGGTTGCAATAGATGCTGCCTTTTGTGTTAGTTCACCCCTTTTTGATCAATTCTTAAAAAAGGATCAAAGGCCACCTTATCGCAGCCTTCAAAGGCAGCCCCAAACAATTGACTGAGCTTTAGGACATTTAACTGGACCCAAGAGAAGCCTTATCTTCAATTTCTTGCTCCGAGAGGGAATCATTAATTTGGAGATGTAATGGTTCTTCAAAGTTCGACAATTCTCCAGCTCTTTCATCACCTCGAGGTCCCGCTTCCCTATCAGAATAAATAAAGCTTTCCCCTCTCCCATATTCCTCAATAATAGCCACAGGTCTGTCCGCCCCCCCAACTGAACAATCCTCTCTCTCTTTTACACATTCTAGGGTTCCAAGAGAGAGGCTTTCCAGAATTCCAAGTTCTTCCTTAGAGAGACATGGTCTCGGTGAAGGCGTAGCCTCTTGCCCGAGAATATTATCGATGAAAGGCCCAAAGGTGCCATTCACTTCTTTAGTTATCCAATTGCTTTGTAGGCCATATGTATTAGCTATGAACCTCCTCTATAATGTTGTATCTTCGCAACAGAATCTCCACAACCATTTTTGCAGCAAACTAGTGTTCTGAATACTCCAGTTCTTAATGCCCAGACCTCCTTGTTCTTTGATCACTATCACCTCTTCCCATTTAACCAGGTTGTATCCTTGCTTCTCTTTGTTCCCTTGCCAGAGGAACACCCTTCTTAACTTGTTTAGTTTCTTTTCAATACTTTTTGGTAGTGGAAAAAGACTTCGCATATAAGTTGGGAGGGCATCCAAAACTGATTTTATGAGAGTAACTCTACCTCCAAGAGAAAAAAATTGACTCTTTCACCTTGTCAGCTTCCTTTCACTTCTCTCCAAGACTTCACTCCATACTTCCAATTCTTTGTTCTTGGCTCCCAAGGGCATCCCCAGGTATTAGGTGGGAAGAAAAGCCACTTAGCAGCCCAGGTTATCGGCTAGGCCATGCATATAGGGACTTGATTGAATGGGAACATGCCAGTTCATATGTAGACCTGAAATGGCATCAAATATGGTTAGTATTGCCTCGGATGCCTAATTTGTTATACTTTTGCACCTCAAAACACAAGACAAATCACCTGCATACAATAGGTGTGTGACCTCCATATTATTAGCCCTGTTAGTATATGCACCCCAATTCATTAGCCTTTCCAACCAGGTGGTTGAGTCCCTCCATTGCTAGGATGAATAAGAAAAGAGACATGGGATCTCCTTGTCTTAGTCCCCTTTGTGATTGAAAGAAACCTTCTGGACTCATATTTATAGTGATTAAAAATTTCACTGTTGACACACAAAACTTGATCCAATTCACCCATTTCCTCCCAAACCCCATGTCACTCAGAACTTGAAAAAGGTAGTTCGAGTTGACATGGTCGTGTGCCTTCTCTATATCCAATTTGCATAGGATATCTGGTATCTTTTGTTTTACCCTGGAGTCCACCAACTCATTAGCCAATAAAGAAGCATCCATTATATGTCTATCCTTCAAAAAAACCATTTGATGCTCGTTAATTAGTCTCCCCATAACTGTTTTCATTCTTTTATGATTTTCTACATTTTACCAATCAAACTTATTGGCCTAAAATCCTCAAGTTCATGTGCTCCATACTTCTTAGGGATTAATGCCACAAAAGTGGCATTCAAGGATCATTCTGATGGAAGTTATGAATAATTTGCATCACATCATCCTTATGATCTCCCAGCACACCTTGAAACAACACATAGTGAAACCATCTGGGCCAGGGACTTTATCCCCATCACACAATTTGAGAATGTGTACCACTTCCCCTTCTGATAATGGTGTATGCATCCATTCTTGTACCTCTTGACTTCTTCTAGGGCAGTTCATCATCACAAAAGGCGGCCTCCAACTTTCTAATTCAGTGTATAGCTTCTTATAGAAATTTGTTATATGCTCTTTGATTTCTTTTGGATCTTTACTCTTCTCCCCACTAATAATCAGTCAATTGATGGTGTTGTATCTCTTATGTGTTGTTGCCACTTTGAAAGAACTTGGTATTATTATCTACTTGCTTTAGCCATACTGCTCTGGACTTCTGTCTCCACCTGGACTCTTCATTCTTTGCTAAGTCTTCAAGCTCAACTAGGATTATTGCTCTAATAATCATCTCATCCTCTGTCAGCATTCTGTCATTCTGAATCAAATCTATCTCAGCTAGCTCATTTAGTAGCCTTTTTTTTCTTGTTGATGAGTTCCCCAAAAGCTACATAACTCCATTCTTTGAGTTTCTTCTTTAGCATCTTTAATTTCATGCTAAGTTTGAAGTGTGGGCATCCTTCCACAACAAAACCATTCCACAAGTTCTGAATTAAATCTTTGACACCCTCAACATTAGTCCACCAGTTTTTTAATTTGAAGTAAGACTTCCTTTGTTCCCAATCACCACATTGTAGCATAATGGGGTTGTGGTCAGATATAACTCTAGACATAATTTGTTGTCTAATGTTTTTGAGTTGTTCTTCCCACTCAGATGAGTAGGGAAACCTATCCAACCTAGCAGCACTGTGCCCTGTGCCCTCTGAACCAGGTGAAATTCCCACCATTTAGAAAGGGGTCATGTAACTCCATATCCTCTATCCACCTTGAGAAATTAGTCATTACATTGGTTATTCTCCTGCATCCTCTCCTTTCTACCATTGTTCTAACAGTTTGACTACATAGCTCCCTCACTGCTGCAATTTCTTCCCAACATTCTAATTTTTAAGTTCTGGTATGTGAAGCATACACAATAGTGAGAAACCAGCAAAACCCATCTTGGACAGCTTCGAATTTGTATGTAATTGAGAAGTTGCCTTCCTCTATACTACTGCCCACCCAAATTCTTGAGTCCCACATAATTAGGACAACCCCTACTACTGCGATCGGCTTCGATATACCCACACCTCATCCATCTACTAGCCCATAATTGTTTGGCAATCCTCCCTACATTTTTGTTGATTTTTGTCTCCTGGAAGCAGTAAACATCAGCTCTACATTTAAGTAGAGAGCTCTTAACCAGATTCCTTGTTGAAATCTTATTAATCCCCCTAACATTCCACGATAATATATTTACTTTCATCTGAGAAATAGTGGCTGGACTCTCCCTCTGTTTCTTACACCTTCAACTTCCTCATTCAAATCTGACTGCAAATTCTTCAACTCATTCTTGCCAATTCCACTGTGTCAAGAAGGTTGATGCTTCACTAATTTCCCTTTCTTCTCTATCACCCTCTTTCTTTCATCGAGCTTCATCATTAATGCATGTGTTACTCCCCTAAAATCTTCAAACGCCACTCCGTAGGTTCTGCTAAGTTCCAAAATATGTGAACTTATCCAATTGTATGTTTCGACCTCTGCGTTTGTCTGGTCTCCAGGATTTTGTATTGATACCATCTCAACATCATGAATCTTCTGAATTCGCAAGCCTTCTTCTGGCAATTTTTTTACTCCTGAATTCTCCCCAACATCCTTAGGTTGGTCGATCTCCTTTGCTTTACTGCGAGTTGGTTCAACAACCTCTTTCATTTGGTTAATCGACTCTTCAAAATTGTGATTTGCAGAGTTGTTGATGTTTTCCACCATATTCGTTTTTTCCCATTTGTTGTACGCATGTAGGAATTGAGACGCTAGCTCCTTGATGTCCTTTAATTCTTCAAGAGAAATCCCCTGCTTGATACATAATATGTCAAGCTTTTATTAAAAAGGCCCCTATTTAGTTTGCTATGGCCCAAGCCTTTGAACTGGGCTTTGTTTTGACTTGGACTCGCCGGCCCACTCCTTTATTTATTTTCAAAAAGTGCCCATGCTCTTTTGTCAAAACATGTGATTCACCTACTGTGTTTTGTGCTTTTTGACTTTGCAAGAGGTTCTCATCTTTACCTGGTGGTTCTCCGCCTCGTATCTGCTGGGTAATGACTTAAGAGTTCCAATCTTCTCTGGCAAACACCCTTACCGGTGATTCGGTCCAAATTTGCATCGTATAGCTTATTTCACCCCGTCGATGGTCACCTCTTTGGGTATGTCTGCTTCATCTCCTTAGATCAGATTCTTGCTTGCCCATTTGAGATGATTTCTCAATTGGGTTTCCTCTTCCGTCTCTACCCACCCTCCGTAAAAATCTCTGATAGCCTTGAAAATTTTCTAGGCCTAGAACTGCAAAGGTAACCCTAAAATTCTTACCCAGGTCGAGCTTTCTGTACCCCTCCCTCATCCCGTACCTATCGTTGAGTTCCGCCATTGGAGGGTTATCGGATTATTCCTCCACTCTAAGTCCCTTTCGATCACTTGCTCTAATGTGACCCTATGTGCAAACACA
This sequence comes from Solanum sitiens, assembly GCA_016801875.1. Classification (NCBI taxonomy): domain Eukaryota; kingdom Viridiplantae; phylum Streptophyta; class Magnoliopsida; order Solanales; family Solanaceae; genus Solanum; species Solanum sitiens. The sequence continues at coordinate 163,320 of JABWTJ010000332.1, forward strand.
AATAAGAAGAGCCATTGCCCATTTCGTAAATGTTAAGACTATGTGTTTCTTTCCGTAGTTGATTGGCCCATCCTTCAATTCTTGTTTTTAATCCTAGTATTTTTGCTTCTGAATTACTTATTGTTGATTTTGGTGACCCAATTCTTATCAATAAGTTTAAAGGGTTTAGGTTGAGTAGGACCAACACATATATTTGGAGTGTAAGTTCAATTGTGTAACGCATGAAGCAGGCGTAGAAGTGAGACTTGATACACAAGTTGCCACCAAGAGTGAAAGATTCAAGTATCTGGGTCTTGATCAAAGTAAATAGGGAGATTGATGATGACGTCACACATCGTATTGGCGGCATGGATGAAGTTAAGGCTTGCTTCCGGTGTGTTGTTTGACCAAAACGTATCATCAGAACTTAAAAGGTAAGTTCTATAGAATGGTGGTTAGATCGGCTTTGTTACATGGGGTAGAGTATTAGACAGTCAACAACCCTCGGGTTTAGAAAATACAAGTTCCAGAAATGAGGATGTTGAGATGAATGTGTGGGCATACTAGGAGCGACAGGATCAGAAATGAGGATATCTAAGACAAAGTGGGAGTGGCTTCCGTGGTGGATAAGTTTAAAAAAGGGATATTGAGATGGTTTGGGAATTTGAAGAGGAGATGTGTAGATGCCCCAATGAGGTGTGAGCAGTTGGATATCTGAAGAAGTCTCGAGGGGAGGTAATTAGACACGATATGGCGCATCTTCAACTTACCGAGGACATAACCATAAGTTGGAGGGTATGGACGTCACGAATAAGGATAAAAAGTTAGGAGGTAGTTAAGAGTTATCCTATTACTAGCTTAGTCATGTATTTGGTTTCGTGGTAGTATAGAGCACCATGGCGGTTGTAACATTAGCCTATTCAGATAGTATTTGGCTCTTGGTATTTGATATCATTGGCGGTTTATTGTGTTTAGGTGATCGCATCTTGTTGTGAATGTTAAGGTTCCTTGCATATAGTTGTTACTGCTTTGTTATTCGTTGTCATGCTTCTCCCCCACTATCAACTACCTTTTTCATTTTATTACTACTTTCAGTTGTTGGTGCCAAGGGTCTTTCGAAAATAGTCTCTCTACCTCGGAGAGGTAGTTGTAAGGACTGCATACACTTTATCCTCCCCAGACCCCATTTTGTGGGATTTCACTGGGTATGTTTTGTTAATCACTATTTATCATTCTCCTCAAGTGGGAAAAAGAACACAACATGTGGACTCTAACGCACTGAAAATTTGGACCTCTCATTCACCTACATTCACTGGATAAGTCGACAGGCGAATGCATTTACAATATTGAGCATAAGTATCATCATCAAGCACAATAAAAGAGAAATTGATCATGGAGAACTGATCTGAAGGTAATTTCTCTGCAGTACCCTCTGCCTTCTCTGCTATCCATGCAGAAATGCCTCTCCCAACACCCACCAGTAAAAAAGATCCCCAAATTAGGATGCTTATTCATTAGCACGACAGATATGATAAATACCTTTCCAAGAGACCAGTAGATGGATTCCTTCCTTGACCATATTGATGAAATAAATATTTAACAATATCACCTGAGAAATGAAAAACCACTCATTAGTTTACTAGAGGAACAGAGTTGTATAGAATGCTGGTTGTCTCATCAGCTTTTTCAATGTCATATATCCCAATTAGAAAGGAGGTGCCTCCTAATAAAAAGGAATTGTATAATGCATGACACAAATTGCAGCTCTTGTTTTTGTCTTTATTTGCTTCCTTTCTTTTTGGTAAGTTATTCATTTGCTACGAACCTAGGACATATGGGTCTTGGTATTCATTCTATAGCAGCTTATGTATTTAAAATGTACAATGGCGCTCAGCTGGAAGAAAACGATATAGAGAACTATAGCAGTTATTGAACTGATCACCATCCTTATGGCTATCCTTCCTTATACTGGAGATGATGAAGTGACATGGAAAGGTGACTGTGTATATATTTCCCTTGGAAGTGCTTACCAACTCCTAGAAACAAGGGAATAAAAACCATTGGCATGGTTCCCTTAAAGAATCCCAATATTAGCTTTCATTCTTTGGCTGACCAATCAGAACAAACTTAGACCTGATTGTTGAAGATAATAACCACCGCTTTTAAACTCAAAACCTGAGACAGTAAATCATTTACTTTTTGCTTGCAGTTTTTCTGACCCATATGTCATCAGATTCTGTAGACTGCCTAATATATACTGGTTCTTACTCTTGCAATGATGAGCTTGCATGGTGATCCAGTGTGCAAAAAGCAAGTCCTCTTTGAATAGGGGGTGCTAAAGCTTGCCTTTATTGTGTGCTATTGCAAATGGAAGAGGAGTAACTTGGAAGAATTCCAAGAAAAAGCTAGAACCTAATAGAGACATGTAAAACAGTAAAAGAGAATATAAATAGTAATCGAGTCACTAAATCAGATACAACTGAGAACTAAGCTAGGGTTCCATTGTTTTTGGTGATAGAGTGAACCATAAGATCATATGCTTTGCTTTTGTTAATGTCTAAATACCAAGGGTATGCCATCTTGAATATTGCGAACCATCATATCAATTGAGGTATCAAAGCTTCTCAAGTTACAACAGAAAGGAAGGTATTAAGATGTACTGAGAAAGGCTCTACCAGGTTAGTAGTTCTCTCTTTACATGATGTAACTATCCCTAGAACTGTACTCCAAATATAGAAGTTCCTCCCCTGACCCCTAGAAGAAAACAGAAAGCTGGATCTGTTCTTAAGCTAGAAAGACAATCAAGGGCACAACTATGCTTTTAGCCTGTTAGGCCAAGCTTTGGGGAGGCCAAAAGAGCTTATATTTTACAATAAGTACTCATTTTATATATATAAAAAAGGGTGTTTGGCCAAGCTTTTGGGAGAAAATAAGTGCTTCTGGGAAGTAGCAAAAGCTATTTTTCAGAAGATGTAGGTTTTCCCTCAAAAGTACTTTATAGAAAAAGCACGCTTGAAAATAATATACTAAGAAGCACTATTAGAAAGGTCGGTCAAACGCTAATTGTTGCTCAAAAGTGCTTTAAAATTTATTGGCCAAACAGAAACTGTTTCTCACCAAAAGTACTTTTTTGAAAAACACTTTCCAAAAGAAGCTGATTATAGCAGATTGGCCAAACAGGGTATTAGTCTTCATCTTAATCCAGGGTAGCACAAGTTAAAAGCGTGACCAGTGCACTAACATTTAAAAGCTGAAGCATGTATGACGTATTGCACCCATTTGGTTGGAAAATGAACAGTTATTCAGCACTCAAATGAAATTGCCTAAAACACCAAAAAGTACGAAGTGAAAGGAACTTCACTACTCATGCTTCTTACCACTTTCATAGAGCGAAGTTCCAGTATTTGGGTCAACAAGGAATGGGAACCTGCAAAATATCAACAATTCACTATGTTAAGAATGACAGCCAGGATAACATTAGGCAAGAACCAAAAATATGACCCTTAATGAATACCTAGTTTAATTAGCTTCTTGCCTCTTATCCATATGCATATACTAGGCAAAGATCTCCAATTAAGGAGATATACTAAGATGTGATTCAGAAAGACAAGACAAATTAAGAATACAATATAATAGACATCCATGAAAGATATTATACATCTTCACCTTCTCATGGTTCAGCATTATTTGTTCTACATGTTATCTAGCTTTTCAAACTTGTTTGCTAAAGGAGAAGGAAAAAAAAATCCTCCAATGTTTGTCAAACTAACAAAGCTCAATGTAAAATTATCTGGAGATGATCTACATACTGTTCTTTGCCTCCCAATCTTCTAACCAGTTCACGGTGTCTCACTGAACCCTTTGGGCATGGGTAAATCTACAAAGTCACATTTGAAGCATAAGATAACCTCATAGCAAATTAAATAAGCGATAAAACTGAAATATGGAAAAGTAAATAGCTTTAACATTCAACATTTGTTTTGATATCTGCCTACATCAGGCTTGGACAAATTGGAAGAAATCACCTAGAGTTTTTGCCTCCACTGGCTTTGAACCTGAGACCTCATGATTCTCAACCCACTTCATTGAGAAACAAGCCGCACCCTTGGGTGCATTCGATATTCAACATTTAATGTGTTATATAATGCAGCAAATAAATACATTGAACCTCATAATCAAGTCACACTAAAAAAACAAACACAGAAAGGACTTATGCATTCAAACCATGGTCTTTTCATTCCTACAAGCAAGTGATGAGGAACAATCTAGATCTTAGATGACGACCAAAAAAGGGATGAAACATGGCCAGCACCCAATACTTACCCATCTGCACCAAGCAAACATGTATAACTTTCTACTTCTACCCACATGCAACAATCATACCCAAAAGATTTCATAGTAATTGTATTACAAATTCAATAAGTCAAAATAAAGATTCTTTTTCAATTCAAAGATTTATACGATAAAGGGATCTTGTCGGCCTAAACACAATCATTAATAGCCGCATAAAGAAAGTCATTCATAAGGTCATGTGAGTACCCATAAACCCAAAATATTACAAGTTCATCTATGGAGCCTCTATGATGCTTTGAATGAATAAATGATGTTACGGGACTAGTCAAACTATACAAAATATTATAAACTAGACAACGTGCTCCCACGATCCATAAGTGGGTTCACAAAAAATAGCTTTAAAGAAGCAGGATTCTAGTTCATACATGGACTGTCCTGTGTCTGACCAATACCTGAAATATGCACATGGAATGAAGCCCGAGCATTGGAACACTCAGTATGCATCATAGTTATAACACCACATGGTAGGGAAAGAGCTATATGAAACTCAATATGCATGTCAAGTTTTAATAAAAATTTCAAGAAATTCAAGTACTCAATGTAGAGGTAAGGAATTCATTTTTCAACAAAGGAACTTTGATCAAAGGATTAACATTCCAAGCATCGTTCTCAATATTGTGTGTTTCAACATCAATTACACAAGTGGTGTTGTATACATCAGGATACCATCCACATAGGTTGTCGTATATACCCTGATCAACTAGGCAACACACAATCATTATTACTCATTTCCTTTTTCTTTATATCAAGTAGCTCATGTCATTTATTTAATGAAAATCAAGAGAAACTGATTCCACTATTATCATCTGAAATATTTCATGAATTTTGTAATCAAACATGCTATGAGAAACACTTGAAAGCATGTTGTGTTGCACAAACGACACATGAGTCATATAATAATCATAACCACTTATATAGAGTTCAAGTCTTGGACAATTGAACAATTTCAACATTTATCTCAAACCAAGGAGCAAACCACACAAGCTTTCCCGGCACATGCATCAAATCTCATTTAAATCATCAATTCGAAGTAATAAATTCGTATGGAAATCTCATGAGATAGTTTAGTCCCAACATACCTCAAGTCACCCTTAAATAGTTTAAAATTGTCATGGTCATCACAACAGTACCCAACGACTTCATTTTACATTAATTAACTGAAATTGTAATGACCTAGAAGGTCATTGTTGAAAATTTTCGTAAAATTACCGTTTTACACCTCTCGATTTTGACCCCGAGTCATTTCTCATTGAGTTTTGAAAGTTGGTTTCGAGCTTTGAGTGGAAGTTGTGAATTGCGTAAGTTCTGGGTTTTGAAAGGCTATAGTATCTTAAAAGTGATTTTTGGTGTCTTTTGGAATTTTGAGTGTCGGAATGGAATTCTGTCGATGTGGAAACTTTTCCAAGAGAATAGTCGATCTCAAATTCGGAGTCTTTTTGAGGATTTGAGGTCCTAAGTTGGAAATTGTTGAGATTTTAGCCTTTGGGTTGTTTCTGGTCAACATTCGACTTCGGATGCTCGGATCGACATTTCGAGAGTTTCTTTGGATTTGGGGGATGGTCTAAGTTTGAAGTTAGGCGTCGGTTGAATTTTTAGAGGTCCCGAGCTTGATTTAGCCTTTTTAGGCGGTATGTTCATTTCTTGTGACTTCATGAGATTCGGGTTAAGGAGCCCTCAGATTCGTGTTTCGGTGGTTCCATTAAGTCCAGAATGTCAAAATTAGTCAATTAGCATACATTATTTGTGTGTACGGGGTTCCAAACGAATCATGAGGGTCCATTGAAAGGGTAAGATACAGGTACTTGGTTCGCTGAACTTTGCTCTATTTCTTTACTCTCCAATCTCCATGAATTGTATCTTATAGTGCGCTTTGGTCCTTCTTACAAAGACTCTGCTTGTATAAGTTATGATCCATACAAGGAATGAGCTTCCCCAAAGTCAAATACCATGGAGAACAAGGACAACCTTGGTGGATAGAGTTACTCATTACCTATGTTGGTGGAAGGTAGTATGTAGTTCACGTAATTAGTCAAAGAGCGCTCAAGCTGGCCCGGAGAACACAATTACTAAAACAACATATATGCAGAGATGAGGATTATCAAATTAGATCTAGGTAAGAGTATACTCACTTCTGCAGATAGATCAAGTTCGGTCATTGCCTCCCTCACCCTTCTGCAAAATGGACATGTCTCTGTTGATAATTCCTATAAGAACCTGAGTTATTCCATGATGAAGTAACACATGCATTTAGGCATAGAATTACACGAGTTATAGGTGGATACTACACCCCTTAACGAAAGCTCGTAATAGGATTCATATTTAGATGTATATGAAAGGTTAACTTTGTATTCTCCTACAATCAATTTAGAGTTTGCCTTTACCCACACTTTTAGGGATTTCCAAATTTAAAGTGTCCATATCTTGAGAAACGTGAGAATACTTCAAAAGCAGCATATTAACAATATAAGCTACTTTTTTCAAGTTGAACTGACTAAGAAACAATGGTCTACCACTTCATTTTAGGTTTAAAAAAATGTGAACTGTTAGATGACGAGCTTGGTATTTATCAAATTTAAGCATTGGAACAGTATCTTCAGCACTAATCATATGAGTATTAAAAGCAAAGAGTTTAAATTACCTACTCTGTTTTTTCTAATGCATGTACGATAAAAACAATAATTTCAAGATTTTGAGTTTTCAGCAATGTGATAGTTCAGCATATCAAATCTCACAGATACGGGACCACGGTAATATTCATATTAGTTAACATCCGGGATTATAAGCCAAGGGGGTGATGATTTAAGCTTAGCACATAACGAAGAGATGCTCACCGAATTCAAAGATCTGAAGGGGCATTGGAGGATTAACATTAGTCCCATCTTTACTGCCTAATGTACCATATTTTACTCGTGAACCCCATAGGATTCTTGCCAAGGTAGAAAGCGTAGATGTTGCTTCCTACAAGAAATAGGTACTCAAGGATTAAGCGAAGCTTGAAAGGCTTAAACAAATTAAGCCATCAACTCATTTAGAAGGTTAACAACTACTATGCAAACATACCTATAATTACGTCAGATAAATAACTGTAAGATGAGATTTTAACTATCATAAATGATAAAAATTCTATCTACCCTGCGCCATGCTGTCTCAGAAAGACAGTTCGAAAAACTAGCAATAATTCTCCTTTCTTATTTGTCTTTTCCTGATTAATGAATCCAAGTGTTGAAGGGTTGAGCACATACATCAGTAAAGTCTATACTTCTCTAAGGAAAATCCTAGGTTTAACTTCTATTACAAGTACGCAAATTGTTTGTTGATCAAGGGACGTTAATAAAGTACCAATTTTCACTTTTGTTGTCTTATTTGATATCAAATATGTCATATATTGAAGTAGGTGAAATTCATAAACGTTCAAGGTACCATGATCAAAGTTAAATACAACATTATGAATGGATTTATAAACTTAAAAGTTGTTCAAATCTCCTTGAGCCGAGGGTCTACTGAAAACAACATCTTTACCTCCCAAGGTAGGGAGGGGTAAGGTCTGCCTACACTCTACCCTCCCCTGACCCAACTTGTGGAATTACATTGGGTATGTTGTTGTTGTAATTTCAGCAAAATCAAGGATTATTTGGCGTGGGAGGTCAATAACTGGTGAAAAATTTAACTCCTCATCCTTAAGTCTTTGATTTTTCATTACTACATCTCATGATCTTTTTGTGCTTATTTATCATCCTTCATTCTTGGTTCCCTTCACAAGATTCATACAGCAATCTCATGTTTACATTTCTTTAAATCGTATTTTGTAGAAAATGGCATTAATGTCTTTTTTCAGTTAAACTCGACTTCTCTCAAACATATATCCAAAGATCCAACACAAAAGTTTCCTGAAAATTGTAAAATCGCCATACTATTAATGTAGCTCAAATTTATGAAAAGCAGGAAGGAAATAAAAAGAGAAGTACAATCAAATTGTGAACTGAATATCTACTAGATTAGCAGGTAATCCTGAGAAGTAACATGCTAAGGACAAGATAACTTCATGGATCCAAACTTGCAGCTTAACTACAAATCCAACTACCAAACAGTAGTCTATACAGAGATTCTTAAACATTTGCAGATGTATATGTAACTATCCCCTTTTGTTTTTGCCAGAAATACCCACAAGTAGAACATCAATCCAAGATTAGCTCCATTATATTTCTTTTTTCCATTCCATATGTCTTTCAACCTCAAATTCTTTTTCTTGTTCAAATAACTTCTCAATAAATACTGATTGCATTACCAGTAGACGATAACAACTATAGAAAGCGCGCACAAATAACAGCTCTTAACTACAAAGATGGTCATTCAACTTTCACTTCTTTGTAACGAAAAAGTCACTCAACTTTATGTCAGTAACACAGTAATCAGTAATCTATATTTTACAACAAAAAAGCCACTCAGTTATATATGCCTAAGCATTATAAATAGTGATCTTGTGATCTTATTATGATATTTAGGCAAAGTTGAATGACTTTCTATGATATTCCTTAGACAAAGTGGAATAATTTTTTCATTACAAAAAGTAATCTGATGACTTTGGTGCAATCAAATAAAAGTTGAGTGACTATATATATAGTTAGTTGCAGAAGTCGACCACTCAAAATGAAAAACAAATTGAAGAACTTATATTGTGTAGGTACCTCCAATAAATAGTTTCTTTTGCTTGAGGGGTCTCCTCCCTGCATGATCACCAATTATGTCAAAAAAAAAATATCATGAAGAATGCAGTAAAGAAACCAATAAACATTGATAAATAGAATTAGCAAACTAGTAGGCACGACCTTGGACTAGACACATCCCCAGGAAGCAATTGGTGGTATAAATGTTAAATCGAAGATTTATTCGATAAATCCATATTAAACTACAGCTTCCAACTTACCAAAGAGAAAACAGTATTTTCCAACCATAAAATATCACTCGTTACTCTCAAAACTCAACTCACTCACCCATGAACACAACTTTCAAATAATTTAAGCTTTTGTCCACAGAAACCCTAAACCGATTAGGAGAAAAGAATTAAATCAATAGAAAAAACTCACTGAAAAGAGTTTAAGCAAGGGGCAAAGTAAAGACAAGAAACTGGTAGGTAGGCCATTTGCAATCTCAGAAGAATCCTCCTTTTCCATTTCTTGGTCAGAAGATTTCAATGCTGGCAATATGCAGGAACCTAACTTCACATTTCTTGAGATTATTACATGCTTTTGACATTTGAAGCTGAGAGTTGCAAATTTTGAGGAATCCGTGAATTGCAGAGCTGACGCTGAGAATGTGAAGGATGACATTGACATCTATTTTGGGTGTTAATTAGAACCTTAGCTACAACTTATATATTTCTTCTGCTCTTTTAAAAGACTAAAGCGGCTAGTCTTTGAAGTATTATATCGGGGGTTTGTATCACTCAGTTCGGTTCGATTCGATATGGTTTTATATATTTTTGTTCAATTTATTAGTTTTTGGTTTTGTAAATATACTAATACAATAACAAATTAATAAGATATTCTTTATCGATTTTCGGTTTTTCGATTTTTGATTTACCCAATAAGAAAAGGTTCATAAAATATTATATACATTCTCACTTCTCTAAATATTTTGATATAGTGGAACAATATATATAATATATATATAATGAGAAATTAATCAATAAGAGAAAATATAGTACGAAGGCTTATAATTACATGTTATCAGCAAAACACAATATGAGATTTTTCATGTTAATCAAATTACGAACCTTTACAAACTTGCGAATACTACAATCTACAGTTACAAACTAAAATTAAATAAAATAGCGCAACAAGAGTAAAACTAAAACTAAAATTAAAATCAAATAGCTACAATTGTGAACTCTTACTTTAATTTTTAGGTTTTGAGTAAACACTAAAAGAAACTAAAGTGGCCTAGTGTGAAGTTGGTAGAGTAGTAATAATTTGATATAATTATAGTGTCTAATTATATATTAAATTACTAATATTTAATAATTAGGAAGGGTAAAATAATAAATTATCAATGTCTTATTGGGTTGTCGATTTACGCGATAACCCAAAACTAAAAACCGATATCGAGCCAATAACCAAATAATTTTTTAAAAAAACCCTATAACCCAAAAATCCAAGAACATTTTTTCAGTTCGATTTATCGCTCGGTTCGATTTTTGCACACCCCTATATTATACAATTACTTGTATACCAACCGAGTTTGTCAATATGGGCTAATCCATACGGACTTTGACATTTCATGGGTCAGGTCAGAATAGCCCATTTTTTATGTAGGCCAGAAAACGGTCGGCCCAACCTACAAGTATGTGGGCTACAGGTTTGCTGGGTCAGCTCACCTTTCTAGAAATTATATTTTTTTTATATAATTGTTAAATTAAATTATCAATTATCATTAAAAAATATTATCATAAATATCAATAAAATAATATTACATGATGTTAATGCTACTACTTGTTAATTAAATACACAAATAAAATTATCTTTATTGTTATAAAATATTATAGTGTGGATGTCCACTACACCTAGAAGTTACTCACTCATTAACTCCACTACTTTCCTCATTATGAAGATGATCATAACCTCCATAACCTCTACCTTTATAACCATTATTCTTGTAACCTTTCACTTTCATAACCTCCGCATTATATTCATATTAATGTCATGTTTATGACTAACTTTTTGTATGCCTCTATGTTACACTATAAATAGAGGCATGAGGGTTCATATTGTATACATTTGAAGACTTGGAATAATAAGAAAAACTTTCATATCTTGTCTTCCTATTTCTAATGCTTTCATCTTCTATATTTCTTGTCTTATTTTGCTTTAATTTTACAACACGTTATCAGCACGAGTTGCTCATTCTCCGTCAATAATCAATGGTAGGTGATTTTTATGAATTATCCTAGTAATTTTTTCGTTGCATGGTATACTTCATATCCTTATATATTTGTACTAACAAAACTTATTTTGTAGTTATTCTAAAATGGTTAGTAAATTAATAATCTTCATAACAATGTTGAGAGGGACTGAATTTATTTTAACTTGGGACTTTTATATGATTCTAACATGTTGTTCTAATTAATTAATTTTATCCATTTTTCTTGTATATTAAGTCAAGTTCAGATTATATTTATGATTTTCCATTAAATTTTTTTTTTTTGATAATGCAGTTGGTTTATCAAGGCATTGGTTGAGGGTAAGACGGTGACTTCAGGTTTCACCGCACCTAGTGGGTAAAACATCGAGTTAAAGTCTTGGTGCACCATGATAATAAGAAATTGGGTTCAAGTCCCATTGATTTATGACCAAAGGTGTCTTTATATGGGTAAGACATTGGATTTAAGTCCTAATGCACTATAATGATGATATGATGATGACTAACATAAAATTTTATACATTTGACTGTAAGTCCCAATTAATTTGCTTCATTCTCTTTATGTGAATGTGGTAGCAGTGTATTAATTTGTCTGAAAAATGACAAGTGATTGAATGTATGAACATGGGTATGGTAAAATATTAATGGTCATCATTGTGGTAATTAAAAGGAAGAACATTATGAGTTCTTAAGATGTTCCTTCAAATGTGAAGGTAATTTTGTCCATTAAAATTGTATAAAAGGTTATTGGACACATTGTTTCTTAAGATGGTCCTTCAAATGTGAAGGGAGTTGTTAAAGGTAATTTTTATCCATCAAAGTGGTATGAAAAGCTGGGTACATTGTTGTAGGTGCAACCCAATTTAAAAAGTTTTTTAAATACTCCATCAAAATAAAGGAATACAAAGTGGTGGTACATTTGGCACATTTGATATCTTAAAGTGATGTTGAGGTGAGTCACATAATGCCAAAACATGACAATGAGTTTTAATAAAAAACTTATGGAACATGTACAAATGGTTATGACCCATTTCTTGAAGAAAATGTGACTTGTGTTTGTATGGATAAGAACATTTTCATGTATTGTTGGATGAATGTCACATCTCACTTCTATGGGAGGTTTGAGAGATTGAAAGAAAATCTTTTGACATAAATAGTCATTTTGATCATATATATACTTTGAGTACTACACAAATATTGTGGTATATTTTAAAATGAACTATTGGAGGACAAAAAAAAGAAAGAAAGAAATCTTTTTTGTAAAGGTTGTGGCCATGATCAAAATAAATGTTATTGCGTGACAACACAAATTTGTCATTGGTTATCAAGAAATAAGCCTTGAATGTAATAATTTTAATCATGACAATAATAAAAATTTTCTCCTTGAAGGAGATGGTCACCATAAGAATGACATTGTGAAAGTCGTGATAGTACACAAAATTAATTGATAGTTCTGAAAAGGCTAATTGTTACTATTTGGAGGAATGAAATTATTCATAATATTGGGGTTGTAGTAAGTCTCAAAAGAAATTTCTTAAGTTTCGAAAGAATTAAAAAACAAATATTATATTGAGACTATAAATTATTGGAAGATTTAATATCTTCAAATTACTACAATCAAAGTGGGTGATAAATATTTACGTATAAGATTATCCATTTTTTTCCTTTTGTTGTATACAAATATGAGCATGGTGATGGAGTCACACACAAAAGTAAAGTAGAAGTTTACTTGAATAAATATCAGTTGGCATAATCGGTTGGCCATTCCAATTCAAATGTGATGGGAAAAAAAAATTAAGAATTCACGTGGCTATATGTTGAAGAAATAATAGATTCTTCCAGAATTCTCTTTTGTGGCTTGTTCTCGTGATAAAATGATCATTGTACCAGCTAAGGTTGGGATTGTATACCCTAAAATTATTTGGAACATATAAAAAGGTGAATATTGGCTCGTTCACCTGCCATGTGGACCATTTACTATTATGATTTAATAGATGCATCTATGCTATGATCACATGTGCATTTGTATCAACTTACAAATCTATTTTTATAAGGTTGTTTGCTCGAATTATTAAATTGAGAGCACAATTCCAAACTATAAAGTCATGTTGATAATGTTGGTTGGTTTAGCGGAAATTGTATGCCTCCAATTATAGCTATAGACCATTGATTACGAGAATAAATCTCTCAAATAAAATTTGGTATGAGATGAACTTATTTAACATGTATGCATCAAGCCAACAAGGTTCTCCCAACACAATTGGTTCAGGGTCAGGAACCAAATAATTTTCATCTAAAAATTTGATGTGCACACATATGATTTTATTGCTCCACGCACCAAGATGGATTCCCAAATGAGGTTGAGGGTGAATGTTAGATTTCCTAACATTAGGGGGAGATATGTGTAGCAGCTGAAAATTATGTGTGTGGTAAATTATCTAGATCCTCGTTAAAAAAATGTGAACTTGAAGTTCAAGAGATAATTCATTTCCAAAATGTTGCAAGTAATTTTCCAGATGTATTTGCTGGCCCAATATTTTAATTAAGTTTCAAATGCTCTAATAAATAGTCCTTGAAGGACAGAGTCTATGACCAATCGATGTAAAACTCCTTAATAAAGGAGATGACAAAATTATCAAAATGGTCATTGTTAATGAGGCAAGTGCTTTGAAACAGCACTATGACATAACATTTCATAAAACCTTGGCAAAGGTTCAGGTATCTGAAAATGATGAAAAATGAAGAGATTTCGATAAGTTATGTCGTATTGGAATCGATATCAAAATAATCGTCGACACTATATTTGATATGATGTAGCACTCAGTGCTATAAATGGTTACGAAGATCTTAAATTTGAATCTCTCATATAGTGTAGACAGATAAATGATTGACACTATTCAAGTATATTTTGTTTCACTTAGAAAAGTGATGCTTTTGAACATATAGTTCATAGATCAAAATATATGTCAGTGAGGGTACAAATGAATCATTGTGCGAAGTAACCGTAAGATATAAAATACGGTTCGTGTCTCGGGGCATAAAGAATTTTCGCAGAAGTCCTGACATTATTAAATGAAGATATGTTCTCCAATGGTGAATGTAATGAGACTTGTTTCAGTCTGGCAAAAGATGAAATATTTGAATATGCATAATGAATGATTATTACGTCTAACTAGACGATGAATGTTATATGAAAATCCTTGAAGGATTTAAAAGGTCTTAAAGCAATTTCATTTAGTACTCAATGATTTTGAGATTGCTTAACACAAAGAAAGAATCTTTTCAACCTCATGAAAATTTAAAATGTCATGTATTAGTGCAATTGGTGCACTTACAGATTGCTGGTTATGCAAATGCTAGAAGATGTGTGACTTTCTTTGAGAAGAAAAGACGAGCTTCAATAAAATTGATCAATCTCTCGTAAGTCAGAAATAATTTGATTATGTAGATGCAAAATGTTTATTTGATCTACATAAAACTCGATTGCAAATGAGCTATTTGCTTACATATGGAGGCACCACAATATCTTGACATTCAACAAACATTGGTAATCACTTCTTCAAATCATATTGATCTAAGAAGTAAGTCAGGGATGTGTTTGGTTGGAATCATGACCTATCATATTCAGAAAATATGTGATTTTCCTTTGATAAGGGATATTCCAGCCACCATATACGAAAATAATATATAGCTCAATTGAATTGAGGATACAATCAAAGTAGATCAGAAACAACATATTTCATCAAAAGTCCTTTTCACACATGATCTTCAACAAAATGGTGAGATAGACATTCAAAGGCTCGCTCAAGTGATAATCTTGTAAGTTTATTTACTAAGGATTACCAACATCAATATTTTGAAAATTTGTGATATAAGATCGGAATATATCATCTCCGAGATATCAAAGTAAAGTTTTTATTAGGGGGAGAAAAATACGCGTTGTACTCTTTTCCTTAACCATGGTTTTGTCCCAAATGGATTTTCCTAGTAAGGTTTTTAACGAGGCAACATTCAAGCGTATTAAAAGATATGTATACTCTTTTTCCTTTACTAGCATTTTTTTCCCACAGAGTTTTTTACTAGTAAGGTTTTAACGAGGCATATTATCTATGGGCATCCAAGGGGGAGTGTTATAAAATATTATATTGTGGATGTCCACTACACCAAGAAGTTACTCACCCATTATCTCCACTACTTTCCTCATTATGAAGATGATCATAACCTCCATAACCTCCACCTTTATAACTATTATTTTTGTAACCTTTCACTTTCATAACCTCTCCATTATATTCATGTTAATGTCATGTTTATGACTAACCTTTTGTATGCCTCTATGTTACACTATAAATAGAGGCATAAGGGTTCATATTGTATACATTTGAAGACTTAGAATAATAAGAAAAACTTTCATATTTTGTCTTCCTATTTCTATTGCTTTCATCTTCTATATTTCTTGTCTTATTTTGCTTTAGTTTTACAAATTTATAATATTTATTAAGTTCTTTTTCAAGTAAAAGTATAATTATTTAAATAGAAATATTAACCTAATTGTTTTGGGTCTCTTTAATTTTAAATTTTAGTATTATATTATATTTTTTAATTAATTTTTATTTGCCCACGAGCCAAACCTACTTCATATATAAGCCAACAAGGTGAGTACGAACATGGGTACTTTCGTAATTGTAAATATTTCTTAAGGGCAAATCAGTAAGATTGTAGCACTGTAAAGATGTTTGAGCGTGTTAACACGTGTATTTGCACCATCTCTTACAGTAAACCTCAGTTTGAAAAGCCCGCCATTCATCATATCACTCAAAATCTCTAAAGGCAAGATCTCACTGCTTGGAAGTCTCTTTTTGGTGAATTTTTTCAGGTTTTCTTTTGTTCCTGCTTTCAGTTTCAATATTATATATCAGGATGTTTTATCAGTTTCTTTCTCTCTTCCTCCCTCTTCTTGTATCTATGTTTTTGGGTATGTTTTTTGGGGTGCACTTGATAGGAAGATTATAAATGTAAAGTTTTGTCTTTTTTCGTTTCTTTTAGAAGGGAATTTTGAGGACATAGATTTAAATAAATACAAATTCTTAACATTGAAAATTGTTAAAAAGACTGGAACCATGACTCTTCCTCCAAATTGAGAGACTTTTGTCATCTTAATTATATTTAGGTATTAAGAAGTTCTCCGATTTGCTTATGTTTGTTTAGAAATAGATATTCGGTTTCTAGTCTCTCAGTAATAGTGCATGTTTTCTTCTTCTTGGATAGATATATGATTTTTACTATATTTTTCTAATTAAAGATGTTGTTAGGGAGTGGATATATATGAATTTATATCTATAAATTTCTTAGCCAAATGTTTACATGAAATGTGAGAATTTTTTTGGCATGCAACAAGTTTGACTTAATAAAAATGGGATTTATGCATTTTCTGGGACTATTTTATCCTCCATTGAGCACCTGCATGTGTTGTTTTTCCCAATAAACAATTGTGTTCCACATTTTATCAACGTATAGAACATCATTGCTTTTAGTAATGCTTACAAGGTGGAATAGGAAATACATAATCTCATTTTAATGTGCATTTTATAGTCCACTTTATTATTCTCTTTTTAAAAAAAAAACTTTAATTCTATTGTCATGCTACACCGAGCTTCTATCGTGCTATTATTTGCAATAAACAAATGTCGAAATCAGGTCTCATTGTACTAAATTCCTAATCTTTAGTTTGTATCATAAGTGGAGTGCAAGTTCCAAAATTCAGACTCAAGTGCTGACCATAGATACAGGGTCTCAACATAAATGACACCAAATTTGAAGTGTCTCTGTCGACTTCCTACTTGGGACGTTCATTTTTCATGTAAAATCTTAACTATTGATTTTCTATAGAAAACTTTATTTGTAAGTTTCTCTTACTCTCTTGCTAATCTACCTCTTGTTTAGGGTGCCTGTTAAAAATACACAATTCATATGTTGCTCTTATTTTGTCTCATTAGTGAAATAAGACACTTAAAAGAACAAAGAAATCAAAAGAGAAGCAACACCCGGAGAGAAAAAAGGTAAACAATGTTATTTAATATAATTATTTTTAATAAATATTTTGAGTTATATTTGACTATCAAGTTTAGTTATATGATTTTGTGGTTATGTCTTAGTGCTCCATCAGTTTCTTCCCTTCAAGAAAAGGGGAGCTAATTGTTTGACATGTTGAAGTCTAAGAAATGTATGTAAATTTCTAATGTCGTATCGGGAAGTACTCAAACTAGATGATACATGGTTTACTAACTTTTACTGTTCAACATATGTTTAATAGGACTTGTCATATTCATTGTCAGTTTGCCGCTATGTATTATAATTATGAGAATGAATGAAATTTTTATGATTTTCTAATGCAGGTTGTTGTACTTGTGAAGATCTTTTATGGGGTTGAACATAAATGGTCTCTGAGGTACAAAAATAAAGAAGGAAGTGGCTGTAAAATCTTCTGAAAAAGCATACCAAAACATGTTTGGGCAGGTTGAAAAGCATCCCAAGTAAGTTATTGTCATTATCATCAGTCAAATGTTCTGACCTTGGTTAGACTTTAGATTTTAGATTTTAGAGCTGTAAAGAGAATAGAGAATTCTTGGAACCTGCATAGCTTTTTGAGTTATGTATTTTGTTCATTTTTGAATAAAAACTCAGAATTCAGGTTTCATTCAAATTAGTTAATAATTGATCATTTTGTTTGACTTTTTTTTATGTAAATGATAAGCAGAAAGTTATGGCATAGTAAACTTAGATGCACATCCATATACATGTCTATTTCAAGTACTAACGTACTGATTTTAGGTGTACCTACGAAATTAATATTATTGATAGTGGCTTGACACAACATTTATTTCTAGTGATATAGCTGAAAAGTTTCTCTCGCTGACAGTAGAAGACATAGTTGACACAGCCTGCATCAAGGTTTGCTTTATTATGTGTATCATTATATTTTATACATGTCTTTTTGTTATCTGCCACTGTTGAGCAGCCAGTTGAATCATTGCTACCATGTAAACACCTACAAATATTTATACCAACATTTTCTCATAAGATAATTAAAATCTTATAAATGTATCATTTTCTTTTCATCACGAACTCCAACGCGTTAATCATGTACAACAAACATTGTCGAATAAACTATTCTGCATTCAGCTGAGGGAGTCATCCTCGATAAGTTCTAGCATAACTCACACAACTCTAAAAATTCTATCCTACATAGAGAAATTAACATATATTTTCACTAAGCATTTTAGAGAGAGAAATGCTAAAAGGTGAAGCCGCTCAACACAATCAAGAGGTAGATAGTGCCATTAGTTATTGAATCTAAATCTTCAAGATTCAGTACGTCAATTGAACGAATTACGCCGACAAAAAAGATGTAAAAGGTGAGTTTATTAGTGATCCTTTAATTTGTTCCAATGCAAATGATTGTCGATTATATTTATGTATCTTACTAGCAAATTTTGCATGCATCTATTATTGAAAGACAAGTACGATATTGGTCAATTTTGATTGGAATAAGTTTTGTTCTCTCATTTTATATATTTTATATGTTATTAACCCTTTAAATCTGTCTCAAATGACGTTCTTTTATCCACATGCTAATTAAACGAGAGTGTATATTAAATCGTAATTCCTCAATTTTCTTTTTGTTTGTTGGTACATAAGTAAGGAACATTTCAGTCTCCACCAGATTGGTTTCTATATGTTTTTTCAATGAACTCATTGGAAAAGTCACTCTTGTAATTTTAATTTTCTATTATTTAGATGAAAATATGATTTTGTTTTTTTCCATCCGAATTTATATAGCTTTATTAGTTGTTAATTAATGCATCAAATATTTGTTGTAGTTTTTCATGTCAGTGATGTATTATTGTTGGATTTTTTGGATCATATAGATTGTGTATTTAATATCCAGTTTATTGTAGTCTCATTTTTCCATTTTATTTTTTCTCTCAAGTTCTTTGTCATATAGACAAAACATTTGTAACTAAAATTTGTAATCATCAGCATTATGGTATTCTTATTGAATATGCTATCTTTCTTGGTGCCCAAGATCAACATCAAATTAAGTGGCTATGCCTGAAATTTGGATTGATAAATAGTAGACTGTGAGAGCAAAATTGATTTATGTGAATCATGTTGTAACTTTTGCAAAGTCTGTTATCCCCTGAACACACTTCTGCCATTACATTTCTGGACGTTTCAGTATTGTATAATTGCAAATTTTGTTGTTCCAGCTTTTTTGGCCACCTCAACTCTCTAGATTCAACGGAAAATGGATTTACCACTTTCAGTTTAGTTTGTTGAAGTGACTTTCATTTAAGTAAATTTCATTGTTAAGCTAACTTCTCCATGAAACCATCACTCTTTCGGGTGCAAAATTCAGGTATAATATGTTCTTTTTCATTTGTTTGGTACAATATCTCTCACTCCCTCCTGATAACTTCTCTTCCCCACAATAGCAATGATATTCTATTTGTCTAACATGTTGCCTCATAATATGATGAGGATATATTGGAGAAAAAGATCAAATAGACAGCGTAAGGTGACTGCCGTATGATATGAAACACATGTGTCAATGAGTTTTCTAAAGAGCTTGGTATAATAACTCACATCGTGTTGGAGGAAAAAATAAAATTGCTTTAGTTCCTTATCATGCTAGAACCATAATTATGGTATACTTGAACGTTGAATTGTAAGATCTAACATATATGAGACTTTAGTTATGCTTGTAATCTCAATTTTGTTAATACCAAAATGAAAATGTTAATGGACAAAACTGGAGTATATCAGGAGGATTTGTCCATCAAACTTAGTTTGAGTTGAGAATTAAGTGGATTGTTTTTAGGAAGATTGCATCAATATATAATGTTAACTTGAACAAAGTACATTTGTCTTATCCATCTAATTAATTTACTCCACCTTAATTTTTGTACCAACTTATTTTGAGGTGCAGCAATTTCTTGTGAAGCTTTTTACTAACTCCATGCTTTCCCATCTCTTCTCCATTTAAAGTTTCAGTTCTTCGGTTTTGTACCATTTTTGAGTTTTGAATCCATGTCTTTCAAGTTCATTTGATAACTGATAATTACATTTTTCTTAGGTACCTCGACATCTCGCTACACTATAATTTTTAAGAATGCAAAAGATTGGTTGGACTCCAAATCTAGCATCATAACACTGTAAAATAATGATATGGTCATGATGTACCTAAAAAATTCAATAATTGTTAAATTCTTAGTGCATTATGACTAATACCAGAACAATGCTTGCATGCAATTTAACGGGACAACTGTTTTAAATATTATGAAGATATATATAATAATATCTTATTAAATCCATATTAGAGTGTTTCAATTAACTTAGATCTTAAAGATTTAGTAGCCATTAAATTGCACTTGGGTGAAGGTTTTTGGAAGACTAATTACTCAGGTAAGTTGCTAATAAATTTAAATGACGTTCCAAATCTTTAGCAAACTTTGATATTTAGTTTTAAGGGATATTTGTGCACTTACTTTTAGCAGTCACTCGTTTTCATGTGTTTTGCTCTTGTGAGGAGCCGATCTCGATGATTTGTTTGAGGATTCACAAAACAAAAGATCAGTATTGAGAAATTATTGGTCTTTGTTGTCGCCATTGATTTTCTGTAACTGTCCAAAGAGGCCAGGTAAAGAGGATCTCCTGCTTCCATATAATATGGTGTGTAATGTCATGGACGTGAGGTATTTTTCAGTATGATTGAATTTTCTCAACTATTGATAGTTGTGAAAAAATCCTTTACTAGAAATATCTATATCCTAATTCAATTGGCTTGTCAAATACCTGGTAAAGATTGAAATGAAGTATAAAACTATTACTTCGCTCGAGTAAAATGCCAGTGAGGTACTTAATATATAGAATAAATTGCGAAACAGTTGAATTCTTACAAAGACTACTCACTCTTAGTTTCTATCTTTGTAAGGATTATACTTCTTAGTACGATAAAGTGAAAGGAGACAAGACTCACCGAATTATTGTTTCAGCAAATGATCGAGTCATACAAGTAACTACTCTCTACATTTCATTGTAAGTGACCTGATTCATAATACGAATAATGTACATATTTAAAAACTAAATAAAAAATACTACTATAAGTTACCTTAGTTAACAACTCAAAATATTTTTAATGTACTTGACAAAGTCATGTTCAAAAAATACGTTTTAACTCTCCAAGTAGTAACTAGATCATAGAAGGTGAACTATGGGGAGTATAAGATTTGTATGTGACCCTTGTTCTAATTGTTTTTGCATTGTTTAGTAGTAATTGGGATTTGTGTAGTTTCAAAGTCTACGAATAATCGTAGTTTGGTGAAAGAAAGTACTTAGATTTTGGAAAATAATTTAGGGAATAGGTTAAGGTTGAGGATAAAATAGAATTATTTTGGTCTTTTTTTTATATACTAAAAGTGATAAATAAAGTGAAGATCTATTTTTAATATATGGGACAATACTCTTCAACTGAATGTATATGGTGAGACTTCAACTTTACAATGAGTTCAGACTTATTTGATCAACAGTTACTATAAATTTGTTACTTTGAATGTCCATATATAACCGTTATTTGGAGAATCAAAGAAGAAGAACAAAATGTTCATAAAAGGCCTATAACCAAGAGCTTCCGACAAGGCAAATCAGAGTGAATATTTCTTGGTTTAAAATTCATAGGATCGTCCATTACTTATGGAATTTTTGTTAACAATTTGAGTTTCTTCTCTTTTTCTTTACTCTTTGAAATTGTTAAGTTTTTGTTGAAGATCCATGATAGTGTTTCATGGTTTATTGATATTTTCTCTTCTACTATATATCTCATCTACTTCTGTTTCTTATTACAGATGATTTTACCATAAGTATGTTCCAAGGAAATGTGACGATGGTTATCTAAAGAACTTTAACGATCTTGTGAGATTTGTTATTATATGTTATTTTATTTTGATATGTGAAATGCCTATATATTGATAAAAGCATTCTATAGTGAAAAGTAAAGTACTTTGTTAGATATACTTCATCGATAATGTACATATAAATGTGTATATTAGTTTTGTTGCATCTTCAACAGTATGTCAATTTTAAAGGTTCTCTTCTTATTCGATAGTTTGAAATTTAATTTGCTTGATGCTTAACCTAAATCTGACTTTACATTATCAATCCTATCATCTACATGCACTCTGATGCAATACATTAGCATTTTATGATATAAATAATACAGTTCTAGCTTTATGCTTTTATATTTTTATTTTTTTTAAAAATAGTTTTGATCTATCCTTCAGATCTTCACCACTATAAGACTACACCAAATACCTTAAAAAATTAACTAAATTCTGAAAATATATAATGATGGGCCCATGCTAAGCATGAGCGTCGCCCATCTAGTGTGTGTATATATATATATATGGAAAATTTTCAAAAGAGCAGTATTTTAGCCTTTAGAGTGAGTCCTTAGCAATAGTTTCACTACTTATTAAAATGACAATGTCTTACTTTGTTAAAATATTAGTTATGTATTTATTTTATTTTAATTAATTTGAAAGAAAACAAATAATTAATAACAGAATAGAGAAAATCATAAAACATAAAATTTCAAAAAAAAAAAGGAAAAAATGATTTTAAAAACAAATCAATTATGTTTTAAAGAGCAGATGTTGCCATTTTTTCTCGTTTTTTCTTTCGAGCTTTTTTTTGCCCTGTGTTCTTAAGAATTCCAGAAAAAAATTGCAAAAAATAGTTGTCTTTCGAATAATTCAATTGATAATCTTCGTAACTTCTTCGAGTTGAATTCGGCATATTCTTGAAACAAATGTTTTCAAATTCACGACTATAATTTCGTCATTTCCATTGAATTCATGAAATTTTGACATCAAGTATTTTTTATTTTGTTGATTATTTTATCTGTTTGGATAATATATTTGTATATCAGGTCGTTGTGTTTTTGTTGATTATTTTGAATCGGTGAAATCTTTGTATTATTTTATATTTTTAGTTTCTTTTTGGATGTTTTTGAACCGGTGAAATCTTTGATGCAGAACGATTGAAAATGGTTTGATTATTTTTAGTTTCGTAGCTATTTTATTTTTATTTGAATGCATACAATATTTTGTATCCCATAAATTTAATGTAAATAGTAACAATATGAGATATTCGTATCCCATCAGTTCCTCGTTAAAATTGTTATGTTTTTTTTCAAGTTTGGAATATGTTCTTTTTTTAAATACAGACATTATTTTGTATACCACTAAGTTCAACTATTGATTTTAATTCATAAAGAAATTAAGAATTGTATACCAAATATTTGTTGCCCTGTAGTAAATTCTGAATACAATTAAATATTGAATTCAATTTAGTTATTGTAGTTGAGGTAAAAGTTAAAAAATTGTAATTTAATTCAGGTCATTATTTATTGATACTGAAAATACATTTTTGGTGAAAACATAAAACGGATAATAAGTTGTATTCAAATTAAATTCAGGATGTATTTTCTATAACAGTTAGTATCCTAAACATCAGGATGTATTTTAATATCGTTTAGTATTCCAAATGCCAAATGGATACCAAATAAGTTTGTATTTCTCTTCTTATAATGTATTCATCACAATTTTATATATTAGTAGTAAAATACATTTTTGGTGAAAACATAAAACATATAATAAGTTGTATTCAAGCTAAATTTTGAATGTAATTCAATATCATATTGTATTCCAAACACCAAATGAATATCAAATTATTCATCACAATTTTATATATTAGTAGTAAAATACATTTTTGGTGGAACATATATAAAACATACTCCATCCGTTTAAAAAAAGAATGAGCCTATTTCATTTTTAGTCTATTTAAAAAAGAATGACCCTTTCCTTTTTTGGCAACACTTTAACTTTAATTTTCCACGTGGCATATTTAAGACCACAAGATTAAAGGGAATTTTGGTACATTTGACATAACTTTAATTCAGAACTACACGATTAAAAAATCTTCTTTCTTCTTTTAAACTCCGTTCCAAGTCAAACTAGACCATCATTTTTGAAATAGAGGGAGTATAAAAAGTTGTATTGAAACTAAATTCAGCATGTATTTCAATATCATATTGTATTTCAAACGCCAAATAAATACCAAATTAGTTTGTATTTCCCTTCTTATAATATATTCATCACAATTTTATATATTAGTAATAAAATTCATATTTGGTTAAACATAATACATATAATAAGTTGTATTCAAACTAAATTCAACATGTATTTCAATATCATTTTGTATTCCAAACATCAAATGAATACCAAATTAATTTGTATATTTCTTCTTATAATGTATTCATCACAATTTTATATATTATGTTTTCATCAAACTTATCTTGGTAAAACTATTATGATTAAAACTGCTGAGAGTATATACAAGAATACCAAAATGTCTTACAAAATATAAATACAAAACATTAAAATTATATATATAAAAAAGTTCAACGGTGTGATTTGAGAAAAAATAGATTTTACAGTAATAAAATTATAACTTCATAACTTTAGAAAACCAACCAGAATTCCTCCAGCCAAATTTCTTTTCCCTTACTACAACAAGGTTGCCACAGTAACTATAAAACACACAACAAAGGTTGCCACAACTACTTTATATCATCTTACAAAGTGTTCCAAAAAATTTACAATACAATTTTGCACGATTATCAGGATTTCATACCCACGCGAGCAACAAGGCCAAGATATCAAAGCCCAAAAATAGCGTGAAAAATGAAAAGAAACAAAATGGATGAGACAAACAATGTCAAAGACAAAGACAGGTTCATCTTGAGATCTACTCTCATAGATAGAAAACTGAGAAGATGATATTAAACGACTAAAAATCTAAACTGCATAAATATCAAGTGAATATCTACACAAACTACTCGCATAAAAATTGAGAAAACTGATGGAAATTCGTATACAATCTGAAATATACACGAAAATATGTGATTTTGAAAACAAATCAAAAGAAATCTGCATAAATAAACGAAATTACATTCGAGAAATTTCTTGAATTAATATAGAGATCTTGTTTATCAATCAAGAAATTCCTTGAATCAAAATAGAGATTTTGTTGAATCATCTATCAGAACTTGAATGATTTGTACTTCTAATTGACCAGAAAAACATGAAGAATTAGAAGTTGATAACGTGAAATGTGGAAAAAATAAATCTTTAACTGAGAAACATGAAAGGTGGGAAAAGTGTAAGATCTGGAAAGAGTATTAATGGGTAGTTTTGTATTTGTTTTTATTTTTAATAGATAATTATTAAAATTTGTCCAATGATGGACTCTTTTAATAAATTAAATTAACTTTAAATAATAACTCTGAATACAAATTATTTTTGAAAATATTGTCATTTTGACATTTTAAATATTTTAAAGTATTTTAACTAATTATGTTAAGTATTATGACTAGATAGCTAATTATTTAAAATGTTAAAAATACTATATACTTTCTCTGGTGGTAACTTTTCTTTCATGTTTTTGGATAAGAAGTTATAAAAGTACAACTATTCCACGTACCCAACTACGTTATAATTTTATCATTTCTATTTTATTGGAGATGAGGTAAATTGTTAGCTATATCATGTAAAATTGTCATTCATGATACGAGAAATTCATGATATCAGAAGATAATTTATGTCAAATAAATGATAAACGTATTAAAATAATAGTCAATATTATAATTCTTGTATTTAATTAAATGTAGTTCGATCAGTATACTACTATGTTAATTTCACCAAACAGTATAAGTGTAGATAGAAAATTATTTGGGGCAATACATGGATGTATAAATGTACTGGAAGGAATATTAAAATGCATGATTTTTATGGAATAATACCTCAAACTCAGTGTCTAAATAATGTTTATGAAATTAATATATGTGACATAAACATGATTTAATTTCTTACATACTATTTTCTCGGTCCCTAACTATTTGTTTATTTTTTCTTTTTTAGTTGTCCCTAACTATTTGTTCATTTTTTCTTGTTTAGTTGTCCCTAATTACTTGTCTATTTTGACAAATCAGGAAAGGAAAAAAATTTATTTACCTATTATACCCTTAATTAATTACTTTGAAAAATCTAGAACTTCTTGACACTCTTAAATTTTAATTCATCGACTTTATAATTAATAGGGGCAAAATGATAAACTCACTATATCAAAAAACGATAATAATCTGTTGGGTCTTCCAATATCGATCGACTTGACTCTTTTTCCTGCCCCGACCTCTCACTTCGTTTCGTTCTTCTTCTATATCGTCGTTTGAATGAAGACACCCGATCGACCCGACTTTCCCAAATGCCCCCCACCGGCCCTTCTCCTTTACGGGTCTGGATTTTTTGGGTCATTTCGATCTTCCAAACAAAACGTGAAAATACAGGAAAAAAAATCAAAATGAAAAGCGTCCTTTCCTGTAAAGTTGTTACTATAGAAGACTTTTTTCGCCCAATAGCTACATAAACACATTACAGTTTGACATTGTTGATTGAGAATCGTGTATCTGACTATTTGCAAGGGAAGCCATCGAAAAGCTAGTGAACATCATGAACATTTTTGACATTGGAATAGTTATTCCGCCCATTTCGTTAAGATTTTTCTTGATAGGTGTATCAATTTAAAAGTGGATAAGTAATTAGAGACAGAGGGATTACCAAGAAAGTGCATCGAAAGAAGCAGATATATAATATTTTATTTCGATAATTGTGATGTTTAGATCAATTTATGTATACTAATTTTAGATGATATCTATCACCTCCACCAACAACTACAAAATAATATTGTCCACCTATGTTAGGATTTATGAATAGATAAAAAAAAATATTGTTCTTATTGGTACAGGGAATCTAGAAATATCACCATTGATTGATCTAACTTATTTAAAGACTGTTCATACATAAAAACAATACAAATCTTGAAAGCATCTGAAGATAAGGACAACTTTTCATACTCATGACTCATGAGGAATAGTTGTTTTCTAGATCTCTTCCAAAATATGCATAAAGGGGATTGATTTTATAAAAGTTTTGTTGTTCTTTCCAATTGAAAACCAAATCACCATGGCACCACCTACAAACTCTGTCAATGAGTGATTTTGACTAGAGAGCCACAAAGGTTAAAATAGAATATATTTTCTTCTTAACTACTTGCATGAGCCTGCATCTAGCTTTAGACTCTTTCTCTAATCCTCTCCTCAATAGAGATCCTCCTGCTATACCTCGAAAAAATCATGCTCCTATTAAATAGAAGCATATAAAACGAAATGTATAACTTTTAGCCATTGTCGAGTATGTTTCTACTCCAAATAGTCATCTCAGCAGGCAGTTGAGAAACTAAAAACCATCCAAGTACCTATAATTTCATGGGGGGAAATATATTGAACTCAAGAGAAAAGTTTTTCTTCATATTCCTCAACTTCAAGAATAGAACATAGGAAGAACAGATTAAACAACACATAAAGAAATTATGAAAAGAAGAAAATGATACTACTTCACATTATTTAACAAATTAGTCGGGTTTGAAGGAGTGTCCTGAAATTGATAGCACAACTCCAACATGATTAATTTACTACAGAAAATTATTTAGCATATGCAGCATTTTATGTATCTTCACTTCAACCACAATAACAAAGTACATTTTCTATTGTTGTTGACAACGTGTTTTGATGTGAACCAAACTTATACATTTGAGACATATAATATATGTGTGATAATACTTCTGAGGGGGAAATAGTTGATTTTTTTCTCTTGGGATAGAGTCACCTACAAATATAAGAGAAAAAATAACAAAAAATGTAACATTAACTTTGGGGAAAGGGTGGAGGGGGATTCAAGAATTACCAAACTTGAGAATAAATGTAGAATTAAATTTGACATGAGGACATCTGTCTTTAATTCTTTTATATAAACTCAGTTTAACAAATTCAGATTGATTTCACTTTATTCCAATAATCAGCACAAATTAGGGGTTAGGGTTCCAACTTATTATTGTTCATCTTTTTTTCCTTAGATACTTAGAAATTTCGTTTGAAGAACTTGGTGAGACACAACAAAGTTTAAAAAGATTTTCACAACTAGAAAATTAAAACTAGTAGAGGAACTAGAATCAGAAATAAATTAGAAAAAATATACGAAATTTTTTCTTAAAAATAAATTGTTATCAATGTGTGTTTAAAGAATCTTACCGATTCCAACAAACTTTGCAGAAACACAAAGTTATCAAAATTTAATGAACCAGTGAAGAACAGAAGAACATAAATTAATTCACAAATCTTAAATTTGTAACACACGCCAGAATCTGGAAAAATAGAAAGAAGATCAAGCCAACTGAATGCACAGTGTCCCTTAAGGAAATTATTCTCCTCTAGTATCCGAGGTTTGATTTGGAATCTGTCCTCCAAGATAGAATGATCTCAATCACCATTGTATTGATACCCAAAACGTTGGTGTTGACGAGCCACTCAACGATAGTAAAGTACACTTAGAATACTAGATTTAGTAGTAGTAGAAGAAGTCCAAAAATTGGTTCTTTTTAAAATGAGAGGAAATCCCTCAATTTGTAGAATACAAAGGATAGTGTGAAAATGTAGTTACTGTGCCTTAATGAAAAGGTCACAAACCTTTGGCAAAGTCACAATTTTTTGAAAAGATTACAACCTTTCATAAAAGTCACAACTTTTCATAAAAGTCACAATTTTTCATAAAAGTCACAATTTTTTCATAAAAGTCACAACTCTTCATAAAGTCACAACTTTTCATCAAAGTCACAACTCTTCATAAAAGTGACAACTCTTTATTTTCCATTCACACCTTTTAAAACCCAAAAATCCCCCGTATGAATGGGGAATGACTCCAAGACAAGAAAAAAGGACAAGTATGTGTACTTTACAAGCAAGAATTAATTGCATCTAGATAAGTAGGTTTCCCCTTAAACTTTCCATCGTGAACATATATCGGATATACTCGGTCAATAGGTAGATGCAATATCTTTGAACCTTCGAGTTTTGGTGTATACCTAGACAACCATATGTTACACAATTAATCATTTACCATTTATGATTCTTACGGTTGTGTTCATTTCAGCCATGAACACCTCCTGGTTTCATGAGTGTATAGATAGATGTGCTTTTGACAATCATTCTCTTTGAAATGACTTACTCTTCACAGTCACATAGGTGATTTCTTAACGTGTTATCGCGTAGATACACTATTTGGTCAAATCTGTCGAACTTAGAAAATCATTAAAAACTTTAAGCTTTATTAACCATTAACAAAACTTAATGTTATATCCTTGTTCCTGAGCACTGTCTTCATCATAATAATAGATTGAGTTTGTTGACAATGCCGAATCGTCAGTCACAACTTTGTTTTTCTCCCCGAATCTAGATCTTGGGATCTCCAGTCTCCTAGATGGAGTTACCGTCATGATGACTTGTCCTAAGCCGTAAACCTATTCCCTTAGATGATCTTTAAACTTTCTCTCTAGTTAGGCTTTTTTGTAAGTGTATCCGACACATTATCCTTTGACTTTACATAGTCAATTCTGATAATTCCACTAGAGAGTAGTTTTCTAATGATATTATGTATTTGTCTTATATGATAAAAATTTATGTTATATATCATGCTCCATGTCCTACCTATTGCATCTTGACTATAAAAGTGCATGCAGACTGATGCAAATAGTTTGGCCAAAAAAAATATTTATCAAGAAATTTCGGAGTCTTTCAACTTATTCACCGACCTTATCTAGAGCACCTAGCTTAGAGATCATAGTAGAGCTAGCGATACATGTCTTTTTTTAGAATATTTCCAAGAGATTACTCTTTTACCAAGAGTAAATACATATTCACTCGTGGATTTTACTTTGTCTGGTAATCCAATTTGCATCACTATATCTTTTTAATACTGCTGGATATTTTTATGATGCAAGACATAGTTTTAAGTATTTCTTAAATACTCCAAAAATCTTTTTATTGTCATCTAATTAGTTCGATTGGCATCACTCGTGAATCAACTCAGTTCATTAATAGCAAATGTTATATCTGATCGCGCACACTTCGTGAATACATCATGCTTCCCAATATTCTAGCACAATCCAATTGTGAGTCACTTTCGCCTTCACTCTTTTGAAATGCAAAGCTCATATTTATTAGAGAATTGACAATATTGAAATCCATATATTTGAACTAGTAAAGTACCTTTTCAATGGAATGAGACCGTGAAAATGCTAAACATTATAGAGTTCTAGCGATTCTTATACCTAAGATCGCATTAGCAACTCCAAGATTTTTCATTCCAAACTTGCTTTCTGGCATACATTTAGTAGCATTTATGTCATTAGTAACTCTATTGATGATCAACATATCACCAATATATAAGCAGACAATGACCTTGTGATTTTAATATGAACACATTTATCACTTACATCATTATTAAATCCATTTGCCAACATGGTTTCGTCAGATTTCTTATGCCATTGTTTGGGTGCTTGTTTTAGTCCATAATATGACTTAACAAGTTCGCACACTTTCTTTTATTTACCAGGAACCACAAAACCCTAGGGATGTTCCATGCAAATTTCTTCCTCTGATTCTCCGTTTAAGAAAGTTATTTTCACATTCATTTGATAAATTTGGAGGTCATATACCATAGCTAACACAATTAACATCTAAATGAATGTAATTCTAGTTACTGGCGAGTTCAAGACCTTGTTTTTGTCTAAAACCTTTGACAAAAAGTCTTGTTTTATATTTGTAAACAATGCCATTGACTTTCATTTTCCTTTGAGGATTCCCTTTGGACCCAAAAGTTTATTTTTTGTAGAAAGATCAACCCACTTTAAATAGGATTGCTCAAGATTGAACCAATCTCACTATTAACACCAACTATCAGAAGGATGAGTCTACATAAGACACATGAAATGTTACAAAATCATATTAGAAGGGAGTAGATATCTTTCGACATTTACTACGCCTTTGAATGTAACACCTCTAAAATAACTTAGGTGAAACTAGAGCCTAATAATTGTGTCTTGATGTTTTGAAGTCCTAAAATGGGTTAAAATGGTGTTAGGAGGCAGTGTTTAATGTTTCGTGAAGTTTGGAGGTCAAACGTCCAAGAACGTCCATGACGTTCGAAAGGTTTGCCTTGAAACGTACTTGTGTGTCTTAGTGTGTTTCGTCAAGTTTTACGTGTTAGTTTTGGATAAAATTGATATGAGAGGTCCTTAACATGTGTACTACTATATTTGGGTTGGAAACATTCGGGAAAAACTCTCCAAGGACCAACCAAGGGGTCCTTGAGGAGGACCCAACTCAAGAGCCAAAAGCTGTCAAAACCAGCCCAACCTACGGAAGGCAGTCGACGCCCAGTAGGCTGGTCGATGCCCCGTAGGTGGTGGCGTAGGTTGAAACTTAGGTGTGGGAAGATTGAGCTCCATTTGTACAGCCTCTGAACCAAACGATGGACCAGTAGGACGGTCCGTTGGTTGGGCTACGGGGTGTAGGTGAGTGGCCGTCGTTGGCACTTGCAATTTCTGCAGGTGTCTCGGCCAACTTGAGGGTATTTTGGGGTTTTCACCTAGCCTTCCTAAAATTATTTGGACGATTTCTTAGGGTTATTTTTGGTATTATAAATAGTTTTATAAGTTTAAAAAACTTAGATGATTTCATTATTCCAAAAATCAAAACCCAAAACCTCTAAAGAACTCTCTAGACCACCATTGAATCTTGAAGGGAGATCGAAGCTTGGAGGGTGATTTATCCATTAAATCTTCTCAATTTTAGTGTCTTAGCATCAATTAAGGTATGACTTTCATCCTTGAATCTCTTTTCTTCAAGGAGTCAATCTTCAAAGTGATTTTCAAAGACTTCCTTAAAAAATGAACTTCTAAATTGTAATCTAGCCATGGGTTCTTGCATAAAAAGTTTTGAATTATTGTATATTGATTGAATTGATGTTAATATGATAATTTCAGAATAAAAACTCTACGACCCATGTAAATCATGAAACTCTAGTTTTGGACTATTTTATGGGTGGTTTGATTATGTCTCTATAATATTGAATTCTTGTGTAGTTTGATTAGGGCTATTGAATTATGAAAGAATCATGTTAGAATTTTAATTAGGCTGCCCTAATTTGATAAATTCATATTGTATTATCTTGATTCATTGTATATTGTGATTATTGAATTGAGTTGGTGACTATGACTATTGGTAAGAGCCTTTGTATATTGAGTTGGTTGAATTGGCTATGGATTGGAGTTGTGAGGTTGGATTGATGGTATGTTGACCTAACTCTCTCTATATTGTGTAGTATAGGTCTTATATGATGATGATGTTTGGTATGGTCCACTTATGGATGGTGGCGGTGCTTATATGCTATACTTGTGAATTATGTGGCCTCGTCGGCATTACTTTATGAATTGTGAAACAATGTGGCCTCGTCAGCATTACTTTATGAATTATGGATTTATCATGTTATAACTTGAATATGTGAGTATTGTGAAGGTCTTGATGACTTGTGTGTATATGTGGAGTCAAAGCATGAGTTCTTCTAGTTGATGATGTGTGTCTCTAGTAGGCTATATTGAAGTTGTCATGCGTATTAATTGACGTTGAGGTATGATGCTTCTTAATGAATTGTATGAGCCTTGTGATGACTTAGATTGATGATATGATAGTAGTGAATAGGGTGACCTCTAGTTGACATTGGTTTTTCTTATGTGCTTCTAGAATGATATGCTCTGTGATATGGTGAAGTATGTGTGTGTCTTGTTTTGGTAGACTTGTGCCCCTTACTTGATACATATAGAATGTGAATATGGATTCTTTAATTAGTATCTAAAGCTTCTTAGTCTTGTATGTGTGATTGACATGTGACCTTGAACATAGTTAAGAAGGTCGTTTATGTGGAGCCTTTTAGATGAAAGGTTATGATATCCTTGAAGTTGAAAGTCGTTATGGTATCCTTATTGTGTGAATGGTGGACTTAGGATTGGTTTTCTGGAACGACATGAAATTAGGAAAGTCATTGAGCTATCCTCTTGACCATTTTAGGTAGCCTTAGTGGACCCTCTTTTGGTAAGGTGTAATGTGATTGGGTTGTGAAATTGATATGAAACCTCTTCATATGCTTCTTTATTAAAATACTCTATGAGAACAAAGACTAGCACCGAGTGAGTATGCTTGGAAAGTTGTTCTAACTAAGATGACATTAGAGAACAAAGAAACCCTCGATATTCGTTAATCATATGTCTACATGGGATGTGTCTTAGTTCTACCATTGACAAGTAGAACACCCTCCATCAGAGTAGGTTCATGACTGCGGATTCCATGCATAGCTAGTATGGTTTATGTCAGTTATTGCCTATTCTCATCATATGGTATACCTACTAGTGTTAGATAAGTTCTTTGAAGTTTAGGCAGTGATATGAGACGCTACCTCGACATTGCACGATTAGGCTTTGAAGATGATAGTATGTGAGTCCCTAGGTCTTCTCCAAGACCATTATTTGAATGTTCTTAAGCGTTGAATGTCTCTTAATGAACTAATGAAGATAATTACTTAAGTTAGAAAGTATGTTAATGAATAAGTACTTATCTAGAGTAGCTTTAAGAATTGCCTAGTTAAGTGTGGAGGGGGCATAAGAATGGTCTCTTCATGTCTTACCTAGGGAAGTCTTAAGAATAACTCTAGATAGGAAAAGTAATTAATGTAATGGGAATAACCTTATCATAGGTAGTCTAAAGAATCTCTTAGGTGTGTGTGAAGGGATTGTATGGGTGGTCGCTTCATAACTCACTCAAGTGAGCCTTAGAATCACCTTTGGTAGGAGGATCTCATGTTTATGTGTTTCGATGTATTCTTGATGCTATCTTGTGATATGTGAGTTATATGTGAAGTTACTCTGAAGTTCACTGTGAAGTTACTGTAATTTTGGTATAAATTGGATATGACTTGGAATGTATTCTAAATGTGATGTTTGGTGTCTAAATGTGATTCTCATACGTATGATATGAAGTTTCAATAAAAAAGAGCATATTTATCATAAATGTCCATCTCTCATGATTTTATGCATTATGTCATACTTAGTACATGCATTGTACTAATTCCATATATTTTGTCTATATCCAAAGTTGTAGGTGGAAGGTGAGAAGCATCTTAAAGCAAAGCTTGGAAACTAGGACTGTTTCAAGCAAAGTTGGGGTATATCCTCACTTGATTCGAGGACAATGCTATCAAGATTTCTTTTATTCAAAGTATTGTAATAGACTAAGTTTCTATATTTCGATTGTATGGGCCGTGTCCCAAGTATTCTTGAGTCTAAGAATGGCATATGTTGAGACTTAGTATTTTCTATAGTTTTATATGAAAGATATTTTAAGATATTATTTGTGTGAAAAGTTTTAAATTCCGCACTACTTTTCATACATGTATGCAATGAATGATGTCTAAGGGCTTGTACAAGACCTCCGAGAGGTCAAGTACACCGTGTTGCGACCTAAGAATGCTCTAACTTCTAGGGTGTACTTTCGGGTCATGACACTGAATCTCTTTATTAAGTACATTCTCCTTTTGTTCTTCGCAAGGTCGTTTAGAACTTTCACTAGACTATTCAAGTCTAAGTTTACAGCCCATAGTCTTAGGTCCTATTTAATTCTTTTAGGAATAGAAACTTGGACTTTGTCTATACACCCCCACACTTTGAAATATTCAAGTTGGATTTCCTACCTTTCCATTTCTCATATGGAATAGATTGTATCCTTAACAAACAAAATTTTTTATTGCTTTCTTTCTGAAAAGACAAAAACTTTTTGTCATTCCCTTTTGCAGTAAGGATAATTCCTCCACACAAGTTTTGTGATACAAATATTTTGGTTCATGCTTCTTTCAAGAGTCACAAAAATCCACTCCACCACAAAGAATTAGTGATCTTGTGAATTGATTAGGCAAAGGTAGTTCTCTATCATCTTTGGGAAGACACTTTAGGAAGGTGAGTGTGAGATTAAATAAGAGAGGTGTGAGAAATTTTTTCATTAACCTTGTTTTCTAGTTTTGTAGGTACCCAAGGTGATTACAAGGAAGAATGTCATCCATAACGTTAGAATATTGTGGAGATGACATTAGTGAATACGCTTGTAGCAATATAGCTATGAGTATGGTGAAAATGGGTTATGTGATGTCTATGATGGTTCTTATGAGCATGGTAATGGGTCTCTTGTTTATGATGGTGATTCTTATGAGGGATATGATGGTCCATGGGATAATTAACAACATGGTTGTGAGAACTACTACTCCAGAGGTGATTTTGAGATGAATGAAACTTATGACTCTTGTGATGATCTTGAAGGGGTAGAAGGACCTTATGATGTATATCATTGGGACGATGAAGGTTCTCAAGCTTTGCACTATGGTTATAATGGTGATGTGAGGTACCTATCTTTCTCTCATATGTCTTATGAATGTTTTCAGCAGAATTCAGAAGGAAATGGAAGTTGTGAGGTTGGATTTTATTCCTCGTCTTGTGCTAATTCCTATTCTAAGAAATAAGGCATAGATGTTTGGGCGGACAATTTAAAGGTTTTCGTATGGACCATAGAAGCAGTACATTCACTACTTCTCAAAATATGATGACTTATTATTCTCATCCTAATTCCAATGTTTCTTGTTATCCGTATGGTGATGAGGTTGGAGGTAGAGGATGAGGAATACTAAGCCATGAAGTAGTAGAGTTAAGAGAATCTTTTACAACGTAAGGGAAGATTTTGATGAATTCTTGTAGATGTTTGAAAAGGTCAAGTCTATGGTACAAAAAAGGAAAGTTATTCATCATGAAGATAAGCCTAAAGAGTTACCCTTGGAAGCAAAACAATATACTCCTTGTAAGGTTGGCACTAAGGAGTTGCACATGGAAGTCAAAACACCCACTCCTTGTGCACCAAAATTGAAGTTGAACTTGAAAATCTTCTAACCCTTCAAAAGGAATCCTTGGCACTTGCCCTAACTCCCATAAAATCGAGAGACAAAATATTGAGAGGAGTAAGGGTGTGAAAAGTGACAACTCCAAAGTGGAAAAAA
The DNA here is from genome assembly GCA_016801875.1 of Solanum sitiens. Lineage (NCBI taxonomy): Eukaryota > Viridiplantae > Streptophyta > Magnoliopsida > Solanales > Solanaceae > Solanum > Solanum sitiens. The sequence goes on from JABWTJ010000332.1 coordinate 199,721, forward strand.
GAGAGGTTGGGTGGAGTGATGTGAGAGGGTTATCACATTTTTCTCCTAACTCATGTAACTTTTCTTTCTCTAGTTGTTTGAAATTTTTTGCAGGTATACTTGGAAGCAAACCAAGTGAGGCACTTCAAATTGTGAAGAATCATGAGGTTCTTCAAAGCTTCCAAAAGGAGAAAATGTGCTCCAATGTTGATATCCAAGGTGAAGACACTTCTTCCTATGAGCTACAAGGTAACAATGCTAACGCTTGCACTTTTTTTAACTTGGAACATCACTTTGTAGCTAGTAGCCCATTGAGTGTAAGTAATAGCTTGTCTTTATGTGAGCATAGTGAGTCTTTACCTTGTGATGTTCTTGATAGCACTTTTTCGTGTGATGATAATATACTTGTTGTGAGTGAGCAAGCACTAGTTGATCCTATTGATGACCGAGTCGATTCTTCTAGTAAGGCCAATTTGTGTCACCTAGTGTTGGCACTTGTAGCTTGAATGAGGGTACATTGTCATGCGATGAAAGTGATGCTACACTAGTTGATCCTATTGATGACCAAGTTGATTCTTCTAGAAATATCAATCTGTGTCCACCTAGTGTTGCATTTATGATTTGAATGAATCTTTAGACCTTAACACTATTTCTTGTTTTTCTCATGAGAATCTTGAGGTAGAATGTTTGTTTAAGGATAATCTCTTGTTTGATAATGACATGACTTTTCAGAGTGTGGATAGTGAAATGCCTTATAATATTGGAAGTGTAGCCACTCTTGGAGACTATCAATTGTTTGAGAATCCACTATAGTGTGATGACACATTTTCCAAAGATGGAAATATCTTTTGTGAAGATGATAGAACATTTATTGGAGAGGGTAGTGTTAAGATGAAAGGGAATGCTTATGTGTTAATTGTAACTTCTTCCTTGTGTGTTCCAATTCTTAATATGAGTTGTGATTCTTTAGTATATAAAGTGGAAACTAAACTTGGGAACACTTTGATTGAAGTTCATTTATGTGACACCTTCCTTTATTACTTGTTTGCTTATGATGATGTTAGCACTTCTGAGTAGGGTATGATATTGGAAGATAAGGATGCCAACCGAGTTAAAAAGGGTGTTCTTGATCCATGTTCACGGATTTCCTTTCCATTTGACCCCGGTAATGATTTGAACTGTGGCACTTGTTTACTGATGCTTGGTCAAGATGACAAGAACAATTTGGAGGAATTTGTTAGCACCTTTCCCTATGATGGAAAGTTCTTCTTGATGGTTTACAATCCCCTTGATGGTCCTACGTTGTGCATGGGGAAGGGTAGTTTTCTAACTCTCTTTTTTTACTCTCTCTTTGCTTATGATCTTGTTGATTGTGCATCTTGTGGGGGTAGGAGTTATTTGAATAGAGAAGGGGAAGTTTATCCTAAATTCATCATGTTATCTTTGTGTGTTCCATCTTTTGATGTAATGAGTGCTAGGATCTTTGAACCTAGTTGTGATCTTGCATATCGGAATACCGTAGATGACCCCAATGTGCATGATACCTTTCTCTACTATCTTTTTGCATATGATGAGTCTCATATTTGCCTTAAATGGGAATTGCATATCGGTCGGGGTAACATTGAGGTCTATACTTATTTGTATGACCCAATTATGTGGACCTATTATCATTTTGATCCGGTGAGAATTTGGGAGTATTTGAGCTTGTATTTTCATATTTTGGGTGGTATTATCTTTTTGATGTGAGGAATAGCCAATATCCTTGTTATCCATCTACGGGCTTAATAGTCATGATACTAGAGGATACTTGGTTGTTCCTTGAGATTAAGTCTCCTTGGTGCAATGTTTATTGTGTTAACCATTGTACTAACCCTCATGCTATGAGGATATATTTATTGTGTTGTCCTTTTCATAGTTTTGCAAGTTTGGATTCGAGGACGAATCCTTTTCAAGAAGGGGAGGATTATAGCAACATGGATAGCATGGATCGCGTAAAAGCATTAGAGGATTGATAGACACAAAATCCCGAAGTATAATGTGTGGAAGGTCCATCTAAGTGAAGAGAAAGAAGAAAGAGGTCATTTGTGCAAATGGTCATATGATAATTTCAAGAATTCACAAAGGAATACAATTAAACAAGGCCCTTACCTTATTAAGGGTAAAATTATCAAAGAAGTGTCTTCTTAATTTTATTAGTATAAATAGTAGTTCTATTATTTTGAAAAAAAAAAGACTACATGGAATTTGAATGTTAAATGAACAAACTCTTTCAAGAGTGTAATTTAAGGGTGGAATCCCTTTAGGTTAGCTTAGCTTAGTGTAACTTAATCTAGATTAGTGATGGGTCGATTCTCATTGTTGATTTAAGACTTCTTAACCTTGATTTCACTTGAGATTGTTCATTTGTGGTTTTCAATTTGAGTTTTTTTTTTTTAAAACTCAAATTTCTCTTCTTCCTTGGTTGATTGTTTAATCAATTAGCCTTTCTTTCTTCTTTCTCATCTCTTATTTCTAATCTATCTTACTTTTGTGTTGTTTAATTCCGCTTATGATTTCAATTGGTTTCTTCCCCAATTGGAATCTTTATCAATTAGTCACAACTTGACTCAACATCTGGATAGCCTCACAGAATTCAACATTTGTGACTGACTTCTCCTTAAGGTTACACGTTTGGTGCATTAGGTAATTCTGGTTCCTCTACACTCCTTCTACCTGGATGACCTCTTGCTGCACTTCGTAGAGGTATGGTTATCTGAAACACGCACAAGCAAAAATTAGAGAGAAATTTTCAGAGATAAACTCTAACGAACGAAAAGGAATATGAAAGAAGTGAGGAATTCCTAAATGTTGCAGCCTCCTAATTATAGATGTGGCACGCTTCACACCGATAACTACAACTCTACAGACACGACTTCATAGAATCCCAGGACTCTTGAACTCTGTGCTCTCATATCAACATTGTCACATCCCGATCCTACACCCTGGGCATGACTGGCACTCAATGACCATTGTTGGCCTCGAGTGGACCCTTGATCTGACTTACTTAACTCAATAGAAGACTTAACTCAATGAAATAGTCTCATTCAATAACTTAAATAAAATAAGTTGGCAAAAATGGCACTTAAGTGTAATAATAGAATAACTGTATTACAAATAACGAGAGACTCAAAACCAAATTGTCTGACTGTCTATGAAGACTCTATAATACTAAGATGGATGTTGGGACAGACCCCTCAACATCCTATAAAAGAAAGAGAAAATAAATGTGTCCTCCAGAATACAAGGAGGCTCACCACTGACTTTGAGTGTTCTGCTGGATAATCGAGACGATGTATTATGTTGATCCTGGTTACCTGCATCGGCATCATGATACGATACAGGCCAACTGACAATAGTACATTGAATGTATGAGTATGCGAGTTGGAATGCTAGCAACAACTTAAGCTTGAAAAGAGTAAGAAGGAACACTTACCTTGGCTCTGCTTAACTCAAGAATAACTTGACTTAAAATAAAGCAATTAGACACATGCAATATATATATATAAAATCTTGTAAACAATGAAAACACTTAGTTTATTAAAGAAAATGCAGTAACAAACTCAACTTTACTTATATGTGAAGAAATATAGTTTCCGTGGGAGATTCTCTATACGACAACCACCACTATGAGCCTAAGTGGTGATACATCGTATTGCCCACTGTAACGACTTGCAAAATAATAGGTTGAACTACAACCTAACGATGAACCTTATAAGTTTATGTATAAATTGGAGATATAAAAAGGTCCAAAAATTTGGCTAAGTATAAGTTTAAGGGAGGGTCAAGGCTAGTGAACCACTTCAAGGACTTAAAATGCTTCCTTAAACATTTTCCTTAGATTTTTTGGCTAAGTCCATGTGTGGAAGGGCATTTTCATAAATATTATTTTAAAGTTAAATTAGAAAGTGGGTATATTTTATATTATTTATAAATAATAATATAAGGGATTTTATATTAAAATATCCCCAAAATAAATCACTTTCGCAAATACCCACTTCAAATCAAAAAGTTCATCTTCCTCCAATATTTCTCTCTCTAAACTCAAGGAAGAAGAAGAAGCCATGGAAGCTTGGGTTTGGGAATTTCAAAAGAGGTTTCTCATAAATTTTCTTCAAGGTTTATTTATATAGGTATGGTGATCCTACATCCTTGATCAATCTTTCTTTCAAGGAGTCCAATCAAAAAGAATTTTAAAGTCTTTCAAAGATCAAAACCCTATTTTCTAATCTAAGCATGGGTTCAATGCTAACGCGTTTTAAAAGCATTTATATTGATGAATTAAGGTTTAATGGATGATTATAAGTTGATTTTATGTTGAATTCCTTCAAGAACACACGATTTTTCCAATACTCTTTTATTCTGGAAATTGGTTAATTATGAAAGTATAATGAATAATAATTGTTTATATGAAGTTAGTTTATGAAGTCATGTCATTAGTTATATCTTATTGTGATGAATTATTGATGTATTGGTGAGATTAGGATAATGACCTAAAAGGGGAAGTTATGAATGAGTTTATGTTGAATTGCTTATGTGGATGATGGAGGATGTCAATTGTCTTACCTCTTGTAGTATCTTGAATCTATGGGTTGAGATTGATCCTTAATGATATAGAATTGTGATAGAGTGATGTGTGATCCACTTATGGTGGAGGTTTTTAGTTATTGAGTATGAATGGATTGATCCACTTATGATGGAGGTGTTTACATTATGGTATATGTTGAATTGTATGTAGTGCTATTGTGGAAGGGTTATACCCACATGACTTGCAATATGATTTATGAGTATACACATGCAAGATATGATTGAACTAATTGAATTACGATTAGGTCCATGTCTAGTATAATGAATATGGATGTGTTGAGTTGCATGGTCTATAAATCCTTGAATGCAATACATGAAGATTATGCATGATTATGATAATATGTACATGCTTATGAACACTTTGAAAGGGAAATGTCTATGAGGGTAATGTTATTGTTTTGTCATAGTAGGGACAGTTACACACACCCCATGCATAAATATGATTATAGTGTATCTATGGTGTCAATTGAAAGTATAGTTCTCATATGCACCTTTACACATTATGAAATACGAAATGTACATGGCTGATGATCCTATTGTGTTGATTGAAAGGTAGTTCTCATAAAAACACTATGAATGTATGTAAAAGTATTCCCTCACATGTATATTATTATTCTAAAGGTGAAAGATAGTTCTCACTTTATTAAATCAATGAGCTATGTTATGAATTGTATTGAATGAAGGCTAAAGTATTTCTTCACACATGTAGATACAATCTAAATATTATTAATGTATAAGTTTGGAAATAATGCTTAGCACCGAGTGGATATGGAAAATGAGGTAGAGACTCTCCCGCTAGTTAGGCCGGGTCTTCTACATATGCTCTCATGAGATGGAAACTATCCCACTAGTTAGGCCGGGTTTCTAGAAGCAATCTCCCTATCCCATAACTATGTGCCCGCATAGGTATTATGTAGTGGATCACACTAAAGCTAAACATGTTAGTTCTACCTTAGGCAAGTAGGACACCTTTTTTCGGTGTGGGGTCATATAACACCAGATTCCATGTAGCTCGCATGGTCTATATCGGTTAAGGCTATATTCCCTCTAATGAACAAGAATATGAATTATGAATACGAAAGTGAGTTATATGTTATGGTTTCTCAAATGTTTTACTTAGTATGAGTGGTAGTATGGGATGTCATTCATATATTGCACAAATGGACTTTGAGAGTAGTCATGGTGTGTTCCTCTTATGTTTATGTACTATGAATATGCATTATGTTTATGTACTATGAATATGCAGTATGTTTATGTTCAATGAATATGCAGTATGTTTATGTACTATGAATATGCATTATGTTTATGTACTATGAATATGCATTATGTTATGTACTATGAATATGCATTATGCTTATGTACTATGAATATGCATTATGTTATGTACTATGAATATGTATTATGTTTATGCACTATGAATATGCATTATTTTATGTGCTATGAATATGAAGTATGTCTATGTGCTATGAATATGAAGTATGTCTATGAATTATGAATATGTACATGATTATGAATATCTCTTTACTATGTGTATGAACTATGGATGAGACTAATGAATGATATGTATGAGCATGGTAGTCCAAAGATGGTACTTACTATAGGTAGGGTTATGAGACCTTATCTACACATGGCACAAGTGCAATCTAGGGTTACTTATGTGATTATGCTATTATATCTTATGAGTATGTTATTAAGGATGTTGACTTAACGTCTAATGAATGATGTACTCTTAATTAAGTTAATATAGAATGTTGAGTTATGTATTTTCTGTAATAGTGTATATCTTATTTGAGTTGTATTACGAGTTACTTCCTTGTCTAGACTTAATGATTATGAACGTGCCTAGTCTAGGGTGACTTTAAGGAATACTTAGAGTGAGTAGTATTATGGGATGCTACTCATACATTGCACAAACATGATTTAGAGTTGTCGTTTAGGGTTGGCCTTAATGTGTTTACGTGAAGTATGTAATGTTTATTATTGTTATGAATATGTATTGTCCAAAGCTTGTATCTTGAATATATCCTAATGTGAAGATATGATTAGTATGCTGATTAGTTTTGGAGATTATGCCTAATATGCTCTTATTAATGAAGTTTTACCAAAATGACATATGCATGACTTTCAATCAAAATGTCCCTTTCTAAGCATGTTTTTGCATGGTCATCATACTCAGTACTTAATTGTGCTAACCCATATTTCTTCTACTTTTTACTACAAGTGTACGTTTCAGTAAGAGATAGAGTTCTCTAGATTCAAGGGCTTGGGAAGAGTTCTCCAAGACCAAGTTTATGTCCTCATGATTTGGGGACAAGTATCTAGAAGTTTCTTGGATTTAATTTGTAATAGGTTATGTCTAGTTTTTTTAAGTCTTTCGATTGTGAAGGGTCGTGACCCTATCTTTAGGTTTCATGTCTTGGTTAGATGGCCATGTGAGATGTAGGCTTCCGCTATGATTTTAAATGTGATATTCTTGAAGTGAAGGGTTTTTAAATGAAAAGTTTTAATTCCTTGTCATTTTTCCTTAGGACGAATGTTATGAAGCTATGAAGCTTGTATAAGACCTCTTCGAGGTCGAGTACCCTATGTTACGACTAGGGGGTGTAATCGGGTCGTGACAAATATGGTATCAGAGCATAAGGTTTTGGAAATGGTTTTTAGGGTTGATGTCTCACAAGCCACATCTAGTAGAGTTTTGTTCATCGGTGTGAGTTGCGACACATCTATGAGCGAGAGACTATAGGATATTAGGACGTTTCAGTTTCTTCATTACTCTTGTGTCGTGCCATATAGCTTAACTCCTTAAGATCTCTATCTTATTCCTTGTTCGATAGTCTTCTAGATGTGACTACTTGAAGGGCTAATGCTTCAAGGATCGAGGGAGAAAAAGGTAAGTGGAGATGTTGTTATGGTAATGTGGCTAGCTATGCAAGAGTTGTTATGGTAGAATGAAATCTTTGGTTTGGATAAGTTGCTTTATGGTTATGTGTTATGTTGGTAGAAGGTCATGATGGAGTTTTAAGGTTTGTTTAAAAGATTTGAGTAATAGTGGTGATAAGTGATGCCTAGAGATGTTGTGTGAGTAGACTCCTTTAAAGGAGAGTATAACTGTAAATTACATTTGGATTGAATCATCTTGAGTGATGAGTGTAAAGGTTTAAGTGATGACTTGTTTCGACCTTAGAATTAAAGGAAGTGATGTTGCAAAGAGTTTGTGTAGGCTTACCTCTAAGTGTGGGATAATGTGCTTAAATCATATCATTGAATAACCTTGTTGTTATGAATTAGGCTTGCTTGATAATCTCACCTTAATAGGTGTAGTGAGTTTGATGAGTTTAGTCCCGATTTGGTAGGCATGTGAGACCTTAATTTGTATTGGTAAGGTTGCTTGTGAGCAAGAGTGCTTATATGAGAACCTCTATAATTTTGAAGTACCAATGGGATCTTAGACCGCCAAGTCAAGAAATAGAAGAATAAAAAAAGTTTTTCCTTGAGAATGTAGAGGAATGGTATTTAGTAAAGTGTTTTAGTTAAAGGTGCTAAATTGGGAGGCCAAGGGCCAATGAGATGTCCCAATATGCTTATGTTCCTTTCTATTCCTCCTCTAACTCAAAGATGACAAGTTCACTTTGACTCATTTTATGGTAAGGAGTCTTGGTTGATATATGTGTCCTAGAGTTCCTTTGTCCCTTAGAGTTAATCTTGTTAACTTTGGTAGGGTTTGGAAGCATGATCATTAGACCTCTATTGTTTTTAGATTATAATAAGTCTTGATAATGCTTTGGGTTTGAAAGGAGTAGTATTTGAGGTTTTAATAAATGAGTTTACTCCCAAGGGGGAGATCATGTGCTTAGATAACAACTTTTATTTAAGAAAATTTCAATATTCTCATCCCTTTCTTCTATTCTCATTCAAGCTTGAGACCAAGAGTTTCCTTTTGGACATGTTCCATGTCTAGGAGTCATGAGTAATTTAGAGATTTCAATGATCTCCTTATAATAAACATGTTTTGAAAGATTCTTATTTTGCTTAAAGTAATTTTTTTCATGATTTACATATTCCTCATGTTGATACGTATCTAGCATAAGTTAACTATGTGCTTCGTGAGTTGAAATGTTGAGCATGCTTATATGGTATTTTGTGAAGAGTTGTATAATTTGCTTTATGATGAAAATATGAGCATGATATTTTGATGCATAATAAGTTTGTAGATGTAGTTCCTATATTTTTGTGTTGCATTGAGATTATTGATGTGGAGTTGATGTTTCCTCCTAGTTTTGTGCACTGTTTGTAATGTTGCATGCGAGATATGCTGCTAGTCTTGAGTCGTTCCCTTAATGTGCTTAAAGTATTATTCGAGGACGAATGTTTCTAAGTAAGGGATAATGTAATGACTCGTGATACGCTCAAATTACACTTCTTTACAGAAAGCGGTCGTATCAAGTAAAGAACCCAACAAGTAGGTTGGGGTCGATCCCACGAGGAAAATAGTTTAGACTTAACTTCAACGTACAGTTACGTCTATTTAGTCAAGTCCTTTCCAAAAATAGGTAATTAAAGGGAGGGTTTTTGTAAAACAAAAGTGTTTAATTATTTCTAAGTAAAACAAGTAGCAAGAGTGAAACTTTGGTGTTTATCAAGTTGTGAGAGAAACTAGGGTGTAAGTGTTCCCCATAGGTTCATAACGCCATAATCCTAGCTATAACAATTCTTCCCTAGTGTTTTGCATGCAAAGTGATAAGTAATGTATCTCTAAATCCTTGGTCCGGCATTTAGAGAATTTCACCCCGTACCTTGGTCCGGCTACGTGTGTCTAAGTTACTAACCCTTACCTTTACTTCATATTAAGCATCATATTTGATGTTTGGCTTAGTTATTAGTTCGCACCAATCGAAACTAGCCTATTAGATAGTATCCACTAAATCTATGTCGATAATTCATTTCCTATTAACTACCCCCTTGGTCCGGAAAGTAGCAATAAGGCGAGTTCTAACGCGTGCACTCGTTAAAAAGACTTCTAAATGAAAGAATTATCAATGCATGCAACAACCTATTTGAGAGTTGTTAATTAGCTAGGTTTATTTTTTTAATCACCCATGGTTCCCACAACCCTAGTTGTGCATTTTGTTACCCATGCTTAGAAGAGCACAATTCATAATTGATAAATAATAAATCATGAACTTACTTTGACAAGTTGAAAGAAAATCCAGAAATTCAACTTGAAATCACACAATTATCTTAAAAACCAAATCCGAAAATTTGAATTATTGCCCAAGTTGCAAAGTCAAATCTCCAAAAACAAAAGTATGAAAAATAGCAAAGAAATTCAACCCCAAAATCGAGGGTTTTTGCCCTATTTATAAAAATATTATCCTAAAATAAAAGGAAAATAAATAAGGAAAGTTTGTCAAAAACACGCGGCTTCAATCGACGACCCCACAGACGTTAAATCGACGGACCGTCGACTGCCTCCGTCGGTCCACACTTAGCATCTTTTTCAGCCTCCACTTTTGACACGACCCAAAAATGGGCGTGATGTCACTCGTCTTATCCCACCAAGATAAGTCAGCCTAAAACTCAACCATTACAACAACATGCGGGAATTTCATTAGTTACTCAAAAGTATCCAAAAATCTGGTTGTCACGTGTACAAGCCTCTAAACTATTACAATTGATTCAAGACAAAAAAAAAATAAGTCTCAAAAGACATTGTTTTTCGAATAGAACAAGATCATAAATAGGAGTAAGAAGGACTGCTGAGATAACAAGCAGCTACCTCACAATTCTCCACAAGAAGCCTCAGATAAGGAGAAGAGAAAATATCACAAAGTCCAGGCTAGTAACCTACAAAAAAATTATAGTAGCAAGGGGTGAGTACCAAACCACACGGTACCCAGCAAGTAAACTTCTAAACACAAGATAAGGAGATAAAATACAAGTACTCCATACACACCAACCGACCCTCCACAACTACAACCTACATAAAAATCAGCCCAACCTAACAGTTCACAGTTTTCATAGCATCCAACTAATCAAATATCATTTTAACAAATTACACATCCTCAACTACAAACTCAATATTCAACAATCACAACTTTCACAAAAAGGCACTCACAATATCAACAACACACAAGATCAAGTTCATCAAATAGAGATAATCAAATATCAAAGTACTTCCCAACCACCAACAAAATACATAATCAACAAGAATGAAGAATGGCATGGGATGCAATGCAATATGACACCACGAAGTGATATGCCTCAGAATACCACTTTCTCTCTCAACCGTATATACATGATACTCCTCGGAAATACATCGAGAGTTCATGACCATGGGGGACTCGCGAGGTCCATATACTGACACGGACGATCTCCACGTGTCTGTGCGGACGATCTCAACGCACTATCATAAATCAAACAAATTCCGCACGGACGATCTCCACGTGCCCAAATCATAATCATAACTTTTCTATCGCACGGACGATCTCCACGTGCCCCAATAATCATAACTTGATCTCAACATGGACGATCTCCACGTGTTAGACCTTTACGCACAATATGATATCAAATAAAGGAGATGATACAACATCTCAATAAATCAAATGTCGCTATGACATATAATCACCTCAATTATCACAATTATACGGGTTCAGTAAAGAACACAATCACACATAATAAATGAAATCAATAATATATCAGTTAATGCCCATATGCTTTGGTATTCTCAGATTACAATCCACATTCTATAGTAATAAACCTTCCCATTATAACAACGGTACTCGTACCATTCTCAACACATCACATACAAACAAATAATCACATCATCTTTTATTACCCCTTTTTATCATTAGAATTATTCAATGTGGACAAGTCAACCCATCACCAAGTCCCATTACTCCCAAACATATACCACAAGGAAATACACGCATTCCATACACTTAGCAAGAGTTTAGAAATCCACTTGCCTCAAACTATCGAACACATAACTTCGGGACTTGCATCTCCCTTTTTGTAACACTTCTGAATGGTAGAAATCTGTTCAAATATATAATCTTCATAAGACTATGAGTCTAGTGACACCCATATTTTAATATTTGGTTTGGGTTCAAAAATTGGATCAAAAGATCACCTAAGCCCTCTAATTCGAATAGGTAATTTTCATCCATGATGCAATAAACTTACATCTCAAATTTCATTTAATACAAGTCATTGTTCAACCCCCAAATTAATAATTTCTTTACTAAACAAAAATGCCTAAACTATACCCGAAATAATCAAAATGGTACTTAATCGGATAAAAATCTATGAACGTCCTAAACGGCTAAATACAAGAACAATACTAGGAGTATCAGATTCTATCAACTTCTAGTGGATATCTAATGATTGTTTCTTTTCTTTTCAACCAATATCTTTTTTATTTCTTAATAAAAAGTTAATCATTAGGTCATAATTGGTCCATAAATCTTTTGTCCCTTGATATCATATGAACCACATATCAATAACAGTTTGCCATCACTACTAAAACTATTAAAAGAAATCCTAATCAATTAACAAAAGCTTTGAAGTTCTTTACCTGAAATCCAATTGTTGTCGCCGCCTATGCACAGGTTAGTTTTCTTCCTTCTCTTTATTTTCTTTTCTAAATTAATTATGTATTAAAAGTAGTAACTCTTATTAACCTATTTTAGTATTTCAGACTCGATCCATTATTATTAACAATAATCAAACTTCCCACAAATTAATTAATTATAGTCAAGTGACTATTCAAAATTATAAAAGAATAACATTTTGGGTCCGGGTCATTACAACTTTGCATCTTCTCTGATCCAATCGACGGACCAACAGTACGGTCCGTCGATTCACCTATGGTCCATCGATGCTTTTCGTCGTTCCATACTTAGTTTTTTCTTCAACACCGGGTACTGGACATTCTCTGATCCAATAGACATTTTGCCAGGACGGTCCATTGATCAGTCGACGGACCGTCGACCCTTACGTAGCCCCACACTTAGTCAGAATTTCTCGCGTTGCTTCCAGATGCATGAACCTTCAATCAATGGTCACCACCTACGGTCCGTCGATGGGACGACGGGCCGTCGATGGCTTCGTGGGTCACTTATGCATTGATTCTTCACAGCCTTCTACATTTTCGTTTTGGACAACTTTCCTGCAAAACAAAGACAAAACATATTAAAACTACTACAAAAAGGTTCTAGACACACACCAATCTTAAGGAAAAAGCATTGAAAGTACCGTGAAACCACGATACATCAACACCCTCAACTTAAATTCGTTGTTTTTCCTCAAGCGACGCACTATGACTCAACACAACACTTTGTACACATATATCCTTTTTTAAGCTTCCGCAATCACATGGCTATCAATCCCAACTTTTTTGTTGCTTTAGTGCATCTCTCTTCTCTTAGGCTTGATAGGCTTACTCTTGTGGATCAGACCATGACACAGACTCACCATGCAGTGACACCTCTACTCTTTTTGTCTCTCGCAAAGGTACCACTTTCCAATATTGCAACTAGTGCCCTCACTTCAAAATATATCCTTCTTTTTCACACAGTGATTTTAACTTTGAGTATAAGGATCATTATTCAACTCTCACGATCAAAACAAATTCACACCTAGTTGGTACTTGTCGCCATAGGCTTGCCTTTATTTTCATTGCTTAAGTTCACCATATTAGACTCTTAGGATCACGATAGGACTTTCTTAGCTTGTAACGTAGGCTCAGGGTCAGGTATGGTACATATGGGTACATTTTAGTGACTTGTTCCCCTCTTTGACATTACGGCTAAGCGTCCTACCTCTTTCATTATCTATTATGCCCTACTTTTCTTGTCATCTTTTGCCTTATTTTATCTTTTCTTTCTTTTTTGTGGAAGTGACTCGTACTTCTTTTTGTTCAACACTATTTTTATCTTCTTTCTTTTTTATATTCAATTGCCAATTTTGATTGAGTCACTTCTCTTGTTCATTGTCCCTTTTCTTTTCCACATTACTCTTTTTCATACCCACTTTTTGGGTCATCACTCATAATAGCCACCCTCAACTTATGACTTTGCCCTAAGTCGAGGTACATATTACCCAAGGTTGGGTTAGGTCCAAGACGAGGTCAGTTTTCTGCATTAGCCACCCTCAATTTATGCTTTTGGCTTAAATTGAGGTGCACATGTCCAAGGAGGGACCAGGGCCAACACATTATACCCAGGGGGTTTAGTTGGTGAAGAAAAGAAAGGTCTATTATAGGCTCAATTGTTTGGATCAAAAAGGGGTAACAATTTCATTCGGCTCAATTTACTTTAGGCTAGATGTTTGCTAATTTGAACAAGGGCCTATGATCCTTTCCTAGTTGTCTAACACATATTCCTTTTGCAAGACCAACCGGGCAAGTTCTAGCTAAGTACCAATAGGGGAACAATCTAATCTCCTCACACTGTCTTGACACCACATTACATTATTAGATTATCGGTTACCTAGTTTGAGTTTTAGAGTGAGGATCATGCAATGAGTGTATCTCTATGTCATGATTAGAGCCAACATTCAACATCTATACCTATTCATGCAAGCACTTTATTAGAACGGGATATCATTCAAGTTTAATGCTTCATTTTTCACTTTTATACTTTGTAAAAGTTACGACACATGCTGGTTCAACAGTAAAGTAATCAGTCTCTTGGGGCAAAAGAAAACATGCAATAAAACCACCAAGAAAGGATCGTGAGTTGGGCTACTCAGACTTCACCCTAACAATCACTTTCCGTTTACCCCAACCCCAACAAAAAATGCAATTGTCCCCAATGCATAAGAAATAAAAAGACAAGGTGGTAGGTGAAGCAAATCTGAGGGGCATAGTGCCAAAGATCAACAAGCACGAAGGTCAAGTTTCCGAGAACCCGCTCCCTCAGTAGTAGGGACACCATCAATGGTGCCCATAGCAATATATACACCCTCAGTGGTGCTCCTCTCAACAGCCTCTAATCTGGAGGTAGACGCCCCAGCAGCCAACTCTCGAGCCCTCATCTGCCGGGCCTCCTCATCAACCAATGAGGCTCTCTTCGCAGCCTCCATATCCGTCCGCTATGTCTTTCTAACCCGAGCATCCTCAATCTCACTGGTATGGCTGGAACAGTGCCTCTTGGCACGCTCACGTGGTGGAGGCGGCGGTGCAGTGGTGGTAGTGAACAGTGCAACAAGCATTGTGTCCTCCTCAAGCTCCACAGATGCGGTCTCAGGCTCGGGTCCCCTCATCTCAAGTATAGCATCAACATCGGCCCGCAGACTCGCCACAGCCGCCTGAGAGTCGTCAAATCAATGGTGGGGCTGGGCGTGCTAGTTTTCTCAAATTAAATGCGTTGAGGCGCTGGTGGACCGCCTGAATCTTCCTGTCTATCTGCTGAGCTACCTTCTTCTCAATACGGTCCTCAGCCTCGGCAATGGACTTCTGCATCCAAGGCTGGATATGGTGCAGCAAGGTGTCCATCTGGGCCTCTAACTTCTGGACCCTAGCAATCAGGACCAGTGTTGCTGATGGAGGAGTAGATCGGGAGGAACTAGGCGCCCTACTAGTGCCAAGGGAAGACTCAACCTGGGTGGTATTGGCAGTCTCTGAAGTAGCATTATCATCCCCTTGGGCTTGCTCTACCGTATCCGCCAAGTTCTCACCCAGCGACTGCAAATCAACTCTGGGCCCTTGTCGTGGTGCCGCCACATTGGCCTCATCCCTAATGAGACCGATATCGATTGTCCCGGTAGGAGTACGGAGGACATCTCTTTGTCAAATGGGTATTCCAGCATCCCTGCACAGCTGAAAAATCATACAGGCAAACGAGTAAGTGGTAGAGGACTTAAAATCCCTCTCATGGATGACGAAGATCAACAACCTCGTGAAATCGATCTCTAACCCGTCTACCAGAGCTTCTACCAAGACCGCTCTATCCCAAGTAAGTATATTATCTGTAGCCGTGGGGGATAGGCAGTGACGGACTAATAGCCAGAAGAATTGGCTGCAAAAGTGCGGTGGGCCTTTTTGATAAGGCCTCTGGGTTCCAACACCCAGTATGCTCCCTCACCATCAATGGAGAGTCGCTGTGCAATCCACCTCTTGTTGGACTCTCTCAATTCTCTACTCCGCTAAATATGTCCACTCTTTACCATGTCCCACATGTAGTCGAACTCTGGGGTGAGGGGAACCCTCTCGGCATCAGTGTCCCCATCGTATAAGAAGCGGCGGATGGCAGGAGAAGAAATATCCACCTGGCAGCCTCATCGAACATTTGTGAGCGTTGCGTGTTTGGCGGGGTTAGACCGCCTGTCCAAAAAATCTCAGAGAGCCGCTACGTAAGAGGCTTAGAACTCTCGCACCATCTCCTCACTGTAAGACCCCACACTCTTAGCCGTTCACTCGAGTCGGTGGCGGGTAAATAAGTCATGCACCGAAGGGACTGTGTGTAGGCTCTCTGTAAGAACTAGCCGCTCAACTGTCAGCATCCGAGTCATCACCTCCTTGTCGTTCAACAACTTGGCATCCCTGTAAACCTGGTACTGGCCATCGACGCACCACCGGTTGGGCTCATCAGCAACCGATGCAGGGACCTCATGCTGG
This sequence comes from Solanum sitiens, assembly GCA_016801875.1. Classification (NCBI taxonomy): domain Eukaryota; kingdom Viridiplantae; phylum Streptophyta; class Magnoliopsida; order Solanales; family Solanaceae; genus Solanum; species Solanum sitiens. The sequence continues at coordinate 215,940 of JABWTJ010000332.1, forward strand.
GGTGCCGGAGCAGACTTTGAACTCTGGGCCTCATCTGACGAGGCATTGCGGGCAGCCACATCTGGGAGAGTGGCTTCCTGTGAACCGGAACCAGAGGTATTGGCCTCATTCGATCCTGTGGAGTGGTCCGACTCTAAACCTGAAGCCTCCTTGGAGTCAGATGCTCCCTCAGAACCCGAGGCAGACCCAGACGGTGTGCCGGTCAGTGTGCACTCCTCATCTTGGAGGAAGTGACTACGCCGAGCGCCACCTTTTTGGGGGTGCCCCGAGTGGCTCTAGCAGCTGGTGTAGATGTCAGGGTGCTAGGGGGCACGTATTTCGGATCCTGCTCATCATCCGACATGCCTATCAACCGTCGGGATGGTGCCATGGACTTGGATCGTCCCCTGGAATAGACAATATCTTATTTGGGGGCCATAAATACCTGAAAAGGAAGTTGTTAGTTTCATTGTAATCAACCTACACAAGCAACATAATCGACACTGAACCTGGATACACAAGACACAAGTTATTGCAGAATTGTAGAATTGGAAGACGGGCACTATCGACGGCCCATCGATGAATCGATGGTCTATCGATAGTGTCCGTTGGTGGACACTTAACAATTTTAGAAGCCTACTTTCTACAAAACTTTCAGTTAGAAATGACGGACATGCAGAACGGCCCTTCGATCAATCGACGGACCGTAGTCCACTTCCGTCGTCTGACACTTAAAATAATTCAGAATTTGTCAGAGATCAAGGTTGCACTTAGAAACGACGGACGTGCAGAACGGTTCGTCGATCAATAAACGGACTGTAGTCCACTTTCGTAATTCCAAAGTTAAGAAAGGTAAGATGATAGCCATCGACGGACCCCATCGGCGGTCCATAGACGGGGTCTCGTTCTCTTGGTCAGAGACAGGTTTTACCCCAAATTTGGACAATTGCAATCACAACACAAGTTCACCTAACATGTAATAACAAGCATAAGTCCAACTCGTCATCCCTAGGGCTTCGACTTTGCAAATTTCGAACATGGATTCTACAAGACTAGCAAGCCCTAAGTCGGAGAAAAACAACAAGCATAGTGAATTTATACAGATTCCACCCCCAGCCCATTCACTTTTTATCATTCTAAGGGACATAGAACCCAATTTTAACAAGTTTAACATGCAATTTTATCCCTAAGTCAAGACCCACATACAATCTATTCGTTTCCACAAGCAAATAAAAGAGAATTCATTGAGCAAAGGAAAATGAAATACCTGTAAGTTGTAGTAGAGTGAAAGAATGGGTGATCTTGCAACACCAACCTACGTGCCCGCCTTCAAACACCGACCGGAGAACACACAAAGGAGACAGAGTAAAAACTGGGGGATTAGGGTTGTCGGGTTTCTGGGATTTTGGGAGAGTTTGATTGTTTTGGAAGAGAATGGAGTTAAGTGAGTGGGGGAGTTAATGTAGAAAGAGGGGAATAAGGGGATGGAAATGGTTGGGAGGGAATTTGAAAAGGTGTGGGAGGGTAACTGAATGGTTGTGTATTAATATAACCGGTCGGGTCGGGTAACTGATTTTTGTAAACTGACGGTACCCCGTGGACGGTCCGTAAGTCAGTCGATGGTCCATCGACTGGGCAGTCGATTGTGAACTAACTTAGACAAAATTCTGAAACATACCTGAGATCTACGGCCATCGTTTCATCGACGGCCCGTCGATGAAACGATGGCCCGTCGGTTGGTCCGTAGATCTGTGCACCAGACCAAATTCTGCAGAATTCTTGTGGTTTGGTCCCTGCACATTAAGCACCAATTAAGCCATTCTTTTTGTGTTTTCTGGACACTTTTTAGACACAGACCCTAAACTACTCTCTATCCAACAAACTAAAAAACTATAAAAGAAACTTTACACATGACATTGAGTAAAACAAAACGAAACAAAAGAATGCAAATATTCCTACAAAGAAAAGAAAAACCTATTGTTGGCTAGAGGATACACATTGCGTTGCCTCCCAAGAAGCGCTTGATTTAACATCGCGGCACGACACAAGACCCTTAATTACTCAGACTTCATCAAGGTGATATGCCTCAACCACTTCATGGGCACTCTCCGCATGCCCTAGGTAGATCTTGATTCTTTGCCCATTTACCGTGAACCTTGCACCCTCCTTGTTCTCTAACTCAACCGCTCCATGTGGGAACACTTTAGTGATCAAGAATGGACCAGTCCATTTGGACTTGAGTTTGCCCGAAAATAAGCGTAACCTAGAGTTAAACATAAGCACCAAATCCCCAACTATAAATTCGCGCTTCTCAATTATTTGGTCATGGTACTTCTTCATCTTCTCTTTGTAGAGGGCTGAACTTTCATATGCTTTTAGGCGAAACTCATCAAGCTCATTCAAACCATTAAGTCTCTGGTCCACTGCTTCATTCCAATCCATCTTCAGTTTCTTCATCGCCCACATGGCCTTGTGCTCTAACTCAACCGACAAGTGACAAGCCTTACCATATACAAGTTGGTATAGAGACATACCTATGAGAGTCTTGTATGCAGTCCGATAAGCCCAAAGAGCATCATCAAGCCTCATTGACCAATCCGTTCTATTAGCGTTCACCATTTTCAACAGGATCTGCTTGATTTCTCTGTTGGACACCTCAACTTGCCCACTAGTTTGTGGATGGTACGGGGTGGCTACATTGTGGTGAATCCCATATTTCTCCAATAACCCTTTGAACAAATTGTTGCAAAAGTGGGACCCCCATCACTAATAATGGCCCTAGGTGTGCTAAATCTGGAAAAAATGTTCCTTTTCAAGAACGCGGTGACATTCTTCCCTTCATTGTTGGCAAGTGCTATGGCTTCCACCCATTTTGACACATAATCCACCGCCACAAGAATATATTTCATCCCATGAGAACTCACAAATGGGCCCATAAAATCAATGCCCCATACATCAAACAACTCAATTGCTAGAATGGGATTCAAAGGGAGATCTTTCCTCCTCGAAATACCTCTATCTCTTTGGCACCTATCACATGCCTTGGCGAACTCATGAGCATCTTGGTGGATGGTTGGCCAATAGTACTCACACTGCAAATTCTTATGGGCAGTCCGGATACCACTATGATGCCCACCCACAGGCGAGGAATGGCATGCCTCCAAAACACTTAGCATCTCAACTTCACATCATGCATGAACTTTTTCCTCTGATGAAAGGACAAGTCCGATGGGACTATATCACTAGCCAGATAATTCGCAAAATCAGCAAACCATGGAATCAAGTCATGAGAAACGGCCAATACATGCTCATCCGGGAAGGTGTCATTAATTTCAACCTTTTCACCCAACTCTCACATAGCTTCATCCTAATCTGGACAAGTGATCGGCAACTTGATTTTCGGTCCCTTTTATGTCTTTTACCTCAAAATCAAACTCTGCAATAGCAGTACCCATCTAATCAACCTTGGTTTCACATCCTTCTTTGCCATCAAATACCTTAATGTGGAGTGGTCAGTATGTACTATAACTCTCGTGCCAAGCAAATAGGAGCGAAAATTTTCAAAAGCAAATACCAGCGCAAGGAGCTCTTGTTCAGTCACACTGTAGTTCTTTTGTACTTCATTTAGGGCCTTACTAGCATAATAAATGGAGTGAAGGATTTTATCCCTTCTTTGTACCAACACCACACCAAGAGCAACCCCACTGCATCATACATCACCTCAAATGGCTTACTCCAATCCGGGGAAATAATTATGGGCGCAGACACCAACTTCTCTTTCAACTCTCCAAATGCCTTCAGACAAGATTCATCAAAATAAAATTTACATTCCTTCTCAAGTAACTTGCACAGAGGATGTGCAATTTTTTTAAAATCCTTAATACATCTCTGATAGAAGCCCGCATGCCCAAGGAAACTTCTCACACCTTTTACAAAGATGGATGGAGGAAGTCTCTCAATAACCTCTACTTTTGCTCGATTAACCTCTATCACCTTCTCTGAGATGTGATGGCCCAATACAATACCCTCTTTCACCATGAAGTGACATTTTTTCCAATTTAGCACAAGGTTGCAATCTTCACACCTTTTGAGAACTTCGGCCAAGTGACTCAAACAACGATCAAAAGAGTCGCCAACAATTGAAAAGTCATCCATAAACACCTCAATAGTGTCCTCCACCATATCGGAGAATATCGACATCATACATCTCTAAAAAGTAGCCGGTGCGTTACACAACCCAAAAGGCATCCTCTTGAATGCGAAAGTCCCATAAGGGCAAGTAAAGGTGGTTTTCTCTTTATCCTCCGGTGCAATAGAGATTTGATTGTAACCCGAATAACCATCAAGAAAACAGTACCATCCTTTTCCTGCGAGTCTATCTAACATCTGATCCATGAAAGGCATAGGGAAATGGTACTTCTCAGTCCATGCATTCAACTTCTGGTAATCCAAACACACTCTCCATCTGGTCACCGGCCTCATTGGAATAATCTCATTCTTCTCATTAGGAACCATTGTCATTCCCCCATATTTGGGCACAGACTGAACAGGGCATACCCAACTACTATCTATGATGGGATATATGACTCCGGTATCCAACCACTTGATAATCTCCTTCTTAACTACCTCTTGCATAAGTGGATTTACGTCTTTGGTGCTCAATACTTGGCTTATGATCGGGCATGAGTTGGATTTTGTGTGAACAAATACCGGGTGGGATCCCAATAATGTCCGCAATAATCCAACCAATGGCTCGTTTGAACCTCTTTAACACTTCTACCAGACACTCCACTTGTTCCACATTCAAATCCGATGCAATGATTACCGGCAAAGTGTCATCTCTTCCCAAGAATACATACCTCAGATGAGGTGGTAGAGCCTTAAGCTCTAATTTTAGGACCTCCTCAATAGATGGTTTCACGGGTGGAGACTCGCGATGTTTCATATCTAACTCCAATTTCTTTGGTTTGAATCAAAATTTACCTCGATCAAGTGCCGCAACCAATGACCCATACTCTTCAATACCATCACTCTCAAAATTCATGATCACCGCCGCTAGTGCCTCAACACCAAGGCGTTCTTCAATTTGTACCTCAGACATACTCTCAATCCTGTAGGATATAGCAGATACCGTTTGGATCTCACTACTCTGCTTCATGGACCTACAAATGTTGAACGTCGCTTCTTCATTGTTTAACCGAAACTTCATCTGTCCTTTTTCCATGTCAACCTAGGCATGACCGGTAGCAAGGAACGGCCTCCCAAGATTAATAGGCACCTCAAAATCCACCTCACAGTCAAGAATCACAAAATCGATCGGAAATATAAATGTTGTTTCAACATAGTAATAAAACGTCGGTATTTACCATCCTCAGTCTTCTTCACCAATCTTTGCGGGAATGGTGGTGGTGGTTTAGGAATGGGGATCACCTTTTGGGGTATCTCTGCCTCTATCACCGCTTTGTGTACCAACTCACCACTAACTTCCACTACCTCATCATCTTTTCTCACCTCATCTTCTACACCAGACGGCATAGGTGGATCAATGGTTAGCTTACCCCCACGAGTAGTGACTGCCATGCAATGTCCATTATTTTTTGGATTTTAGACGGTATTGCTAGGAAGGTACCCGACTGACGTGGGTTCACAGTATTAGACAATTGGGCCATTTACAACTCAAGATGCTTGATTGAGATTGCATGTGCATCCACCTTTTGTCCAATATTAGCCAAATCACCTGTCAACTCTTTGGCGTGCTCATCACTAGCATCAAACCTCCTCATCCTCTTTTGCAACATATCTTCAACTCACGCCATACTACATCCACCATCCCTTGGAGCAACTTCCCAATTTTGAGGCGGAACATAGGGCCCATTTCGATCATTTTTGTTACCATAGTTACCCCGATTGAAGTTGTTATATCGGTTGTAGTTTCTATCTCGAACATAATAGCCCTCTATGTTGTAATTCCCATAGTTCCGACCTTGATTTCCTTGACCTTGGTGCTAATTCTCCTTATTAGAGCCTTGGGCGTTCGGTTGAAAAAACCCCGTCTGGTCATTCACTGCATAAGAATCCTCTTTATAGTAGTAGTCATCCGCTGGCGATTGTGGTTTAGTCAAATAATTCACTGTATTTACTTTCTCTGCACCCAGTGACATGTTTCAATACCAACCCGAGCTCAGTTCTCATTTGAGCCATCTCTTCATGAATCTCATCTGCGGCCGGGTTGTGTGTAGCTTGCACTGCAAAGGTGTTTCTCCCAGTGTCAGACTTCCTAGTTCTCCAAGCCTTATTATTGCGAGAGATTTTCTCTAACTTCTCCGCGATCTCTGCATATGTGCACTCACCATAAGAACCACCCGCAATAGTATCAAGCACTGCCTTATTATTATCATCTTTCCCCCGATAGAAGTACTCTTTTAATGACTCATCATCAATCCGGTGGTTTGGGACACTTCTTACGAATGAGGTGAACATATACCAAGAGTTACTCACCGATTCCCCAGGTAATGCCACGAAGTTGTTCACTCTATCTTTGTGGTTGAGATTTTTAGACACTGGGTAGTATCGTGCTAGGAACACATCCCTCAACTGGTCCCAAGTATAGATCGAATTATAGGGCAACTCAGTGAACCATATTGCGGATTCTCCCGTTAGTGAGAGAGGGAACACCCTTAATCTGATGACATCCATGTCCAAGTCTGGCCTCCCTATACAACTCTTACACACCGACCTCAGTTTAGCGATGTGAGCATGTGGATCCTCAGATGGTAGCCCCGAAAACAAACCTCTGGCGGTGAGCATCGGCATCAAGCTACTAGTTACCACGAATGTGTGACCCTGTGGTAGAGGAGGTAGGACAAGAGGCCCATCAGAGTCAGTATTGTTAATGTTGCCCCTATAGAACTCTTGAGGGCGTGGGACGGGAGGTTGCCTCCCCAAAGCACCATCACCAGGGTTCTCCACCATCACTTGGTTGTGAGCATCAACCGGCGGAGGAATTTGACGGTTGATCCCACCACCTATATTTTTGGGATTCTGTTGATCATTCATTCTACGGAGTGTCCGGTTAAGTTCAGGATCGAATGGTATGATTGGTTCTCCTAGGCTCCGTGTAATTGGCATACACTAGATCTAGACCTGAGAAAGACAAAAACAAAAAGAAAAAGTAAAATTAGGAAATTATTGACTAAAATTCGGTGATGCTATTAAAGTTAATCTAAAAGTCACTTTCCTCGGCAGCGGCGCCAATTTTTGATACGCTCAAATTACACTTATTTACAGAAGTATAAGTGGTCGTATCAAGTAAAGAACCCAACAAGTAGGTTGGGGTCGATCCCACGAGGAAAATAGTTTAGACTTAACTTCAATGTACAATTACGTCTATTTAGTCAAGTCCTTTACGAAAATAGGTAATTAAAGGGGGGGGGGGGTTCGTAAAACAAAAGTGTTTAATTATTTCTAACTAAAACAAGTAGCAAGAGTGAAACTTTGGTGTTTATCAAGTTGTGAGAGAAACTTGGGTGTAAGTGTTCCCCATAGGTTCATAACGCCATAATCCTAGGTATAACAATTCTTCCCTAGTGTTTTGCATGCAAAGTAATAAGTTATGTATCTCTAAATCCTTGGTCTGGCATTTAGATAATTTCACCCTGTACCTTGGTCCGGCTACGTGTGTCTAAGTTACTAACCCTTACCTTTACTTCATATTAAGCATCATATTCGATGTTTGACTTAGTTATTACTTCACACTAATCAAAACTAGCCTATTAGATAGTATCCACTAAATCTATGACGATAATTATTTTCCTATTAACTACCCCCTTGGTCAGGCAAGTAGCAATAAGGCGAGTTCTAACGCGTGCACTCGTTAAAAAGACTTCCAAATGAAAGAATTATCGATGCATGCAACAACCTATTTAAGAATTGTTAAGTAGCTAGGTTTATTTTGTTAATCACCCATGGTTCCCACAACCCTAGTTGTGTATTTAGTTACCCATGCTTAGACGAACACAATTCATAATTGATAAATAATAAATCATGAACTTACTTTGACAAGTTTGAAGAAAAATCATAAATTTAACTTAAAATCACACAATTATCTTAAAACCAAATCCAAAAATTTGAATTATTGCCCAAGTTGCAAAGTCAAATCTCCAAGAACAAAAGTATGAAAAATAGTAAAGAAATCCAACCCCAAAAACGAGGTTTTGCCCTATTTATAAAAACATCCTAAAATAAAAAGAAAACAAATAAGGAAAGTTTGTCCAAAAAATGCGACTTCAATCGATGACCCCACAGTACGGTCCATTGATTCACCTACGGTCCGTCGATGCTTCTCGTCGTTCCATACCTAGCTTTTTCTTCAACACCGGGTACTGGGACATTCTCTAATCCAATAAACGTTTTGCCAATATGGTCCGTCGATCCTTCCGTAGCCCCACACTTAGTCAGAATTCCCCGAGTTTCTTCCAGATGCATGAACCTTCAATCGAAGGTCACCACCTATGGTCCATCGATGGGACAACGGGCCGCCGATGGCTTTGTGGGTCACTTCTGCACTAATTTTTCACAGCCTTCTGCATTTTCGTTTTGGACAACTTTCCTGCAAAACAAAGACAAAACATATTAAAACTACTACAAAAAGGTTATAGATACACACCAATATTAAGGAAAAAGCATTGAAAGTACCGTAAAACCACGGTACATCAACTCGCACAATGATAGGTTGAACTAGAGCCTAACGTATGAACCTTATAAGTGTATGTATAAACTGGAGATATAAAAAGGTCCAAAAATTTGGCTAAGTATAAGTTTAAGGGAGGGTTAAAGGCTAGTGAACCACTTTAGGGACCTTAAATGCTTCCTTAAACATTAGTCTTAGATTTTTTGGCTAAGTCCATTTGCGGAAGGGCGTTTCGTAAATATTATTTTTAAGTAAAATTAGAAAGTGGATATATTTTATATTATTTCTAAATAACTATATAAGTGATTTTATATTAAAATATCCCCAAAATAAATCACTTTCACAAAGACCCACTTCAAATCAAAAAGTTCATCTTCCTCCAATAATCTTTCAGTAAACTCAAGGAAGAAGAAAAAGCCATGGAAGCTTGGGTTTGGGAATTTCAAAAGAGTTTCTTCAACAATTTTCTTCAAGGTTTATTAATATAGGTATGGTGATCCTTTATCCTTGATCAATCTTTCTTTCAAGGAGTCCAATCAAAAAGAATTTCAAAGTCTTTCAAAGATCAATACCCTATTTTCTAATCTAAGCATGGGTTCAATGGTAAAACGTTTTCAAAGCATTTATATTGATGAATTAAGGTTTAATTGATGATTATAAGTTGATTTTACGTTGAATTCCTTCAATAACCCATGATTTTCCCTATACTCTTTTATTTTGGAAATTGATTGGAAATTGGTTAATTATGAAAGTATAATGAATAGTAATTGCTTATATGAAGTTAGTTTATGAAGTCATGTCATTAGTTATATCTTATTGTGGTGAATTATTGATGTATTGGTGAGATGAGGATCATGACCTAAAAATGGAAGTTATGAATTAGTTTATGTTGAATTGCTTATGTGGATGATGGAGGCTGTCAATTGTCTTACCTCTTGTAGTATCTTGAATCTATGGGTTGAGATTGATCCTTAATGATATAGAATTGTGATAGATTGATGTGGGATCCACTTATGGTGGAGGTTTTTAGTTATAGAGTATGAATGGATTGATCCACTTATGGTGGAGGTGCTTACATTATGGTATATGTTGAATTGTATGTAGTGCTATTGTGGAAGTGTTATACCCACATGCCTTGCAATATGATTATATGAGTATACACATGCAATGAATGAATAAACTAATTAAATTACGATTAGGTCCATGTCTAGTATAATGAATATGGATGTGTTGAGTTGCATGGTCTATAAATCCTTGAATGCAATACATGAAGATTATGCATGATTATAATAATATGTACATGCTTATGAACACTTTGAAAGGGAAATGTCTATGAGGGTAATGTTATTTTTTTGTCATAGTAGGGACAATTACATACAACCCATGCATAAATATGATTATAGTGTATTCATGGTGTCAATTGAAAGTATAGTTCTCGAATAAACCTTTACACATTATGAAATATGAAATGTACATGTCTATGATGATCCTATTGTGTTTATTGAAAGGTAATTCGCATGAAAACACTATGAATGTATATAAAAGGATTTCTCACATGTATATTAGTATTCTGAAGGTGAAAGGTAGTTCTCACCTTATTGAATCAATGAGCTATGTTATGAATTGTATTGAATGAAGGATAAAGTATTCCTTCACACATGTAGATACAATCTAAATACTATTAGATGTATAAGTTTGGGAATAATGCTTAGCACCGAGTGGATATGGAAAATTAGGTAGAGACTCTCCCGCTAGTTAGGTCCGGTCTTCTACATATGCTCTCATGAGATGGAAACTCTCTCGCTAGTTAGACCGGGTTTCTAGAAGAAATCTCCCTATTCCATAACTATGTGCCCGCATAGGTATTAGCTAGTGGATCCACACTAAAGCTAAACATTTTAGTTCTACCTTAGGCAAGTAGGACACCTTTTTTTGGTGTGGGGTCATATGACACCGGATTCATGTAGCTCACATGGTGTATGTCGGTTAAGGCTATATTCCCTCTAATGAACAAGAATATGAATTATGAATACGAAAGTGAGTTATATGTTATGGTTCCTCAAAGGGTTTACTTAGTATGAGTGGTAGTATGGGATGTCATTCATACATTGCACAAGTGGAATTTGAGAGTAGTCATGGTGTGTTCCTTTTATGTTTATGTACTATGAATATGCATTATGTTTATGTACTATGAATATGCATTATGTTTATGTACTATGAATATCCATTATGTTTATGTACTATGAATATGCATTATGTTATGTACTACGAATATGCATTATGTTATGTACTATGAATATGCATTATGTTTATGCATTATGAATATGCATTATGTTATGTGCTATGAATATGAAGTATGTCTATGTGCTATGAATATGAAGTATGTTTATGAATTATGAACATGAACATGATTATGAATATCTCTTTATTATGTGTATGAACTATGGATGAGACTAATGTATGATAGGTATGAGCATGGTAGTCCAAAGATGGTACTTAGTGTAGGTAGGGTTATGAGACCTTATCTACACACTGCACAAGTGCAATCTAGGGTTACTTATGTGGTTATGATATTATGTCTTATGAGTATGCTATTAAGGATGTTGACTTAACGTCTAATGAATGATGTACTCTTAATTAAGTTAATATAGAATGTTGGCTTATGTTTTTATGTAATAGTGTATATACTATTTGGGTTGTATTATGAGTTACTTACTTGTCTAGACTTAATGATTATGAACGTGCCTAGTCTAGAGTGACTTTAAGGAATACTTAGAGTGAGTAGTATTATGGGATGGTACTCATACATTGCACAAGTATGATTTAGAGTTGTCCTTAGGGGTTGGTCTTAATGTGTTTACGTGAAGTATGTAATGTTTATTATTGTTATGAACATTTATTGTCTAAAGCTTGTATGTTGAATATATCCTAATGTGAAAATATGATTTGTATGTTGATTAGTTTTGGAGATTATGCCTAACATGCTCTTATTCATGAAGTTTTACCAAAATGAGATATGCATGACTTTTAAACGAGATGTCCCTTTCTAAGCATGTTTTTGCATTGTCATCATACTTAGTACTTAATTGTGCTAACCCATTCTTCTACTTCTTACTACAAGTGTAGGTTTCGGCAAGATATAGAGTTCTCTAAATTCAAGGGCTTGGGAAGAGTTCTCCAAGACCAAGTGTATGTCCTCATGATTCAGGGACAAGTATTTAGAAGTTTCTTGTATTTAATTTGTAATAGGTTCTGTCTAGTTTTGTTTAAGTCTTTCGATTGTGAAGGGCCGTGACCCCATTCCCTGTCTTGGTTAGATGGACATGTGAGATGTAGGCTTCCGCTATGATTTTAAATGTCGTATTCTTGAAGTGAAGGGTTTTTAAATGAAAAGTTTTAATTCCTTGTCATTTTTCCTTAGGACGAATGTTATGAAGCTTTGAAGCTTGTATAAGACCTCTTTGAGGTTGAGTACGCCATGTTACGACTAGGGGGTGTAATATGGTCGTGACACCCATGCTGCCAGAACTGTCCTATACTTTGTCATCGCATAGAAATACTTAACTTAGTGGATCCACTAGCTTAACTTACGTGATCATTTAAAAAGTATGACCCGTTAATACCCATTGATGGCTACATGGTTTTCATGGAGACTTGAGTTAATATGAACTCTCATCCCCACATCGGTGCTCAATACTACTCCCAAAATATACTTTAGCTCATGTGTTTTTAAAACAACTTCCTTCTTTGGGTTGAGATAATTTCTCAACACTTAGCTTTAAAAGCTCTATTGGAATCAATGTTCCCTTTTCTTGCTCAAAACTCTTTTGGACATCTTAGTTTCCTCTTATCTTAAATGTGAAAACATTTATAAACTCTTAGGGAATACTTAGTTCCCTTATAGCTTTTGAGAAATGAACTCAACTCTTTACTCTTTACTTAGCTTGAAACTTGATTCTTAAATCAATTTTTAGGGAATACTTAGTTCCCTTATAACTTTTGAGAAATGAACTCAACTTTTTGCTTTTACTTAACTTGAAACTCGAGTCTTAAAACAGAGTTAAAATGTTGCTAAAGACTCTTGAAACCTTTGCTTTGACTAGTTTCTTAACTTTTAGACTTGACTCTTAACTCCTTGGACTTTGATCTTAGCTTTCCTTGAATGAAATTCGTGTTTTTGGTGATTCCTAGGTAATAAGAAATCTTTTAAAATAATTAGAATCACTAGAGAGTGTTAATACACTTAAGAAGGACTTCAATAGGCTAAACTACAAAAATAGGGCGAAAAATGCCGATCCGGGGCGCACCGCGCCAGGCCTCATGTTTAGAGGCCTCATCTTGGCACACTGAAGGCGCGCCTCCACAGGCCTTCTGGCGTAGATGGGGCGCGCCGCGCCTGGTGCTGCCCAGGTGTGGCTGACGACTTTCTACTCTCGTTTTTAACGCTAAACCTCTATATTTCTTTCCCAAACCCTTAGGATCATTAGTACCTTCAATACCCAATAGATCTAAATCAAAAAATAACCCGGAATTACGAATCAAACAACAATGGGCATTCAAACAAACTCAACCAACAGGAATTCGACAAGATTCTTCAAGAACTAACTTCTTAACATGTAAACAATTCTAAAACCACTGAATTGAAATAGTTTGGTGTGTGGGTGAACTAAACCAACACAAAAGTTCTCACATACCTTGATAGGGATTACCCCCGACGAATTTCACTCGCAAATCTTGACGTTCTTGACTTATTCTTGACTTCTCTCCCTTTCTTTCTTCTTTTCTCTCTTCTTCAAGCCTAAGCATGATTTTGATTTTCCAAATCTGAGTTAAGACTTTCTTTTAACCAAAATAACCCCTAAAAACGAAATACGAAATTAATTGGTGAGAAGACTAATTCGCGCTTCTTTAAATCCTAATTTGGACTTTCCTTACTTCAACAACTCAACTTTCTATAGGAATATCTCTCTCATATGAAATCAAAAATGCGCAAACTTGGCAGCGTTGGAAAGATCTCCCCAAGGGCTTTTCAACCATATCAAGAACTACCTCTATCTCATCCTGAGATAGAAGTTATGGCTGTTTGAAAATGACCAAAACTCACTTTCTTAACTTTGACAATTTTCCATATTTTTCCTTTTCTTTCCAAAAAGGACATTTTTAATTTCTTAACTTATTCCTAGCTATTTCAAATTGTGAGATGTTACAACAAGATATATATAAGCCTTTTTCTTGAAACTCCTTTACCTGACCAGTCAAATTGGAATCACTCTTCGACCTTTTCAAAGTAGATGAATATTATCTACGACTATCCAAAAGCATATTCCTAGATGAGTATACATCAGTCTCCACATCAACAAAATACCTTGGAGCACAATGGAATATAGTTCAATCATTATATTTATTCAATAGGCGATAAAAGAAAGCAAGTAAGCAAATATTGTGCTAATGATGTAGAGTTTCTAGACATGATATTTTTTTCATGGTAAACATGATTTTTTAAAAACAATTCAATCCAATAACTAAAAGTAATAAATAGAAAAATGATAGACATATGCATGAAGCATGGAAAATATTTAGTTTTCCAAGTAAGGTTAAAGAAAGAAGTAAGGGTGGTTTATGAATAGTCCATTTAATTGTAAAGACAGTCATAACCCATACTGATGGATCGTGTTCACAATGTTTTTTATTGAAAATGATCCATTACTTTGAAGTTTTATTTCAGTGAATAGATAGAGTTGGCAGAGTGAGTTGTTGTTGAGACAGTTTTTTAATGAAGACATGACAAAGATGTTTAAGTCATAATTTGATAGCAACATATCATTATTGTCAACTCAAGATGATTAAAGAAAACAAAACTAGCAAATTATAGAATACACACCTTGGGCTAGTACAGTAGTACTGTTGAAGAATCTTCATCATGTCAACATGCATGTGTGCCACATCATGAAAAACATACCTGTTCCAACATTACATTATCTTAAAATTCATGCAATGAAACTGGTAAAAAATAATTCACTAATCTCAACTAATCATACTCAACTTGTAACAGTACATCTCTTTATCACAAAACGTGACTCGAGCAGTACTAGATCTCTGAAAAAGAAGTTTGAACACATATATAGCTATACTAGGGCACCAATAACAAAAGTAGTATGAGAAAGTAACATATGATTATAAGCTAAAATGAAGTCATTATAAAGAACCAAAATTGTATTCTTCATAAAACACGACCACAAATCTTAAATACTTGTCCAAACGAATGTTGTCGATCAAACAAATTCTTGGTTTGAGTAATTTTGAAATTTAATCTCCCAAATCAGTAATGCCACATTAAGTATATCCGAACCATTGTCGACAAATATTGTCAAACACTAACGGATTAAATATGAATAATTTTTAATTTAAAAATATCCGAACCACTGTCGACGGATATTTAAAAATGAACATTCTTTTAATTTAAAAATAATTAATACGAATTATTATTGAGTATTAAAATAGTAGGTGCAATCATATATAACATTTTGATTTTATATTAATCGTTGATGCTAATATAACTTTATCCTAATATATGTTTCCTCTGGATATATTATTTAAAGACACCACACATTTTTCTAATAACTTTTATTTTCATAGTGTAGACACATAAATTGTATTGGATCAAATTCATACAAAATTTGAATTAAATCCATGTTTACTTGGTCTGAATAATTAATTTGGGTTTTACAAATAAATCAGTCCCTCTTATTAAATTCAAATCCAAGGTTCATTTCACCTTGAAGCCCAAACCCTAGCCACGTGTCATAGTGACTAGGCATCCAAGACCAACAAGGTGACGCCACGTGTCCAAATGAGGTGGTAGTCCCAGTCAAATGTAAGAACGAATCACAATACGCCAAGTGTCAAAATGACATCCTTTGGCCAATCACAAGCAACCTTGTCCACTCCTTACAACTATAAATAGGAGATAGACATAACATTCAAGGGATCTTTAAAACTCTTCAACAAGCATTCAACAAATTGGAGAAAGCTACAACATCAACATCAATAGCTCTTCAAAAGAGTGATCAACGGAGTTCTTCCCGGAGATCGAATTACAACGACGAAGCGCTTTCCGACGTCCCAGAGATTGACAACATCTCAAGGAGGTCTACATCATCCAACAATTCAGGAAATACGCTACTAAAGGCTCTCGAATTGCGGAGAAACTTAGGAGAGAGAATCAAGAGAACAACAAAATTGTACTCACAACGATTCATTAATAAAAATCACATTTTTCTTTTATTTATTTTGCTTGCAGTAGATTTTCCGCGCTTACGAAAATTTTTGTGAACAAATTTGACACGCCCAGTGGGACCAATTTTACTCTTCAACTCTTTCTCTTGCAAATCAGAAACTACAAAGGCAAATATTGCAATGGCCTTCAGAAAGAGTTGTGATTTTTCTGACAAGGACTCTACTGATGTCATATCTGCTGGTCTCAGTCATGTTGACCTGATTACTCGGCATAAGTTTAAGAACAGTGGGCTAGATGGATCTGATACTTCACTTCTTTGGATGCGATGAAAAGCAACAATGCTCATACGATGGTCGTAAGTAAAACACCTAAGGCAATCTTGCGTCTGTATTCTTCGGAGAATTTTCTCAATTTGGCTCCAACTTTGGTGATTCCAAAGATTCAATGAATTCTCCAACTTCAATGAATGTCAATGCTTTGATGGCTGACTCAACTGACATGAACAAGAAGTTTGCAATGATGGAGCAAACCATCGAGGCCTTGAAGAAATCCGCTGATGACAAAAATCTTCATATTGGTCAACTTACGAACAAGTTGGAGGCCTTTACACCTGGAGAGTCAAGTCAAGTTACCACTTGTCCATCTGGTTTTGATCAACTAAACAAGGACGTTGAAGAATCTCTAGCAAAGTCAAAAATTCAAAATGAGAAACAATCTGCTTCAATTTATGCATTATCTTCTAACAGTTGCAAGACATAACAATGAACACTACCAGGGCTCAATATGGCGGAACACCACAAAGTTCCTTGTATTACTCCAAGCCATATGCTAGACGGATTGATTGTTTATCAATGCCAACAAACTATCAGCCACCAAAGCTACAACAATTTGATAGCAAGGGAACCCAAGGCAACATATCGCTCACTTTATTGAAACTTGTAGCAATGCTGGAATACATGGTGACCTTTTGGTGAAACAATTTGTTCCGTCGCTGAAAGGGGCATTCGACTAGTACATCGACCTGGAACACGAGTCCATTGATAGTTGGGAGCAACTCGAGAAGGAATTTCTCAATCGTTTCTACAGTACTCGCCAGATCGTAAGCATGATAGAGTTGACCGGCACTAAGCAATACTAAATGTGGGAGCATGGAATCGAACTTGGGCAGGCTGGGAAAATTAATCTCTATTAACCACTGGGCCAAGGGTCACACTTGTGTTAGTGGGGTCAAAAGTTAATATATACATATAAAATTTAAAAAATTGATCAAATATACATATATATACAATGTTATTTTTCAACGAAGTGGGTTCGTATGAACCCACTTGACCCTCTGTGACTCCGCCCTTGGGTGCCCTCAAGGATTTTCACTCATAAGTTTTTCTTTGACACGACAACGTTGCCTTTGATGATCAATAGTGTGTGCAAGACACATTGAATCTATCATTCTTAGAGTTGATCAAAATGTGTTACTAGAATAAAATCATAAACAGAATTACAATCTGACACTATTTTATCAAAAATAAAATTTAAAAAATGCCCCAATTTTCTATAAATACAGGAAGATTGATTTGCACTATCTTAGAACGCATTAGATATAGAATCTTTTGACTGCATCTGCATTAACAATTATGCCTGTGATTTTTTTCCTCCATATCAGTAAGGTGTAGGGCTCCTTTGGACAATACTTCCTTGATAAGATATGGACCTTGCCAATTTGGGGAAAACTTTCCGTTGACTTCTTCTTGGTGCGGGAGAATGCGCTTTAAGACCAGTTGACCTACGTCAAAGTGTCTTGGGTGCACCATTTTGTTGTACGCACGAGCCATCCTTTGCTGATAAAGCTAACCAAAATAGACGGTCGTCAATCGTTTGTCATCTATTAATGCGAGCTGTCTCTACTATAAAACATGTTTTTGGTGGCAATTACTAAGCGGTAATTAATCAATTATCGCTAATTAATTCTTTAAGATGAATTATTAGTGCCATATGTGCAATAACCGCTAAATAATATCTTTTTAGTGGCAATAAAAATAATTTGCCAGTAAAAGTCACTTATTGAAACATAAATTTCACGTTTTTATTTTTCCCTCTAATTTATTCTACTACAGTTAACTATTCGCTCAAATTATATCACTAAGAAAATTATTTTCATCTTTTTAGAAAAAACCCTATTTCAACTTAACCTTCAAATCCTTTCCGCATAATTCTCTCCCTTCACTCGTCGCTTGAGAAAAGAAATTCACAGGTAAGCCACCATCTCTGCCTTGTATGGTCTCTCTCTTCTAGGTTTCGAGTCCATACAAATTTCTAATTCAGATTATAGAATTTTGCATTACTTGTTGTATTTTCGGTCAGGTTTTGTTAATAATTGAACAAGAACTGATTTTGCGATCCTTTGAAGTTTGAAGATTTCGTAATTTATGTTTTCTTGTAGTTTTTTATAGAATTCATCTTACCCTTCAGTTCCAGGTACTCAAATAGTTGAGGGGATTTATAATATTTTTGGATTAATTTTTTTTTAGGTTAGTGTCAATATATTAGACTGTCCTTATTTTTTTGAATGTTTTTATTGTAATTGATAAATATCAATGTTTTTACTAGAATCATTAGCATTAGGGGCACTATACTATTGAATTTTTCATAGTTACTTGAAAATATGAATATAAATTAAGTTGGAAATGTCAATTAAAACGCCAAACTATTTAAAAAGTATTGGTGATATTGATTTGTATGTTAGACTCGATGATTTTATCAGATTGCAACTGAATTTCTTCTCGATTTTGTGATTTAAATGAAAAAAGAAGTTGATTTTGAATTCAGAACTTGTTTTAAGTGTTAAAATTCAATAAAAATTTCATTGGGTTGAAGAAAGGAAAGTGGATTCAATTTCCGTTGAAGGTTCAGAATATAGCTAGGTTGTTCGAACTTGTTTTAGGAAAAGTGTTAATGGAAGTTAGCTATAGTTCTATCTAGTTTCTATTACTGTTTTGGACTTTCTCTTAAGTAGTGTAATTATTGCGAGTGCTTCGTCACTTAAAGTGTGAAGTGAAGAGAATTTTATATCGCTTTTTGTATCGAGTTGAGGCTATGAGAAAAGGTTAACGCTTCAGTCCCTGAAGCGAGAAAAAGATCTCTTCTCTACTACAACAATCTTAACAGTGATTACGATTTCATAAAAATATTTTGTGCCTTCATTCTAAAGGTTTCCCTTTGTTTCACTTCTCTTGCTGTGATACTCTTCTCTTCCAAGTGACCAGTTCACCCCATAAATGGCTGCTTGAAGTTCTGCTTGGTTATCGGTTCCTGTTCCAAGTGTAATAGCATAAGCATACATTATCTTTCCTTCTTGGTCCCTTAGTATTCCTGCACCTCCAATCTTCCCCGGCTTACCAAGAGCACTGCCATCCTTATTGAGCTTATAAATGTTGTTTGAAGGCTTAGTCCAGATGACCTTGCAAATCTTCATTTCCTGTCTACACATCACCACCATACCAGTCAATTCTTTCCAATTGTTAGGCCACTGGATATAGGGGAGACAGTGCTTAGAAGGTGGTTGATGCCTTTGGAAATTGGGAAAATCACTCTTAAAGAACTGCATTGTTTGCCCCCGTATTTGGCTGAGCACCTGTTCTTCTACAAGTTGCAAGAATTTTAAGCTATTAGTTCCTTCCATAGCTGCAAATGGAGAAGCAAAACCCTTGATTGGAAAAAGCTAGACTACCGAGTGCAACACATAACAAACTCCTAGGATACTTCTTACTCCAAATAAACATTTCATGCAAAAGTATGCTCCTATAAATTAAATGTACATGTGACTAAATTTTACTAGTCTTAGAAATTTTTAATGAAATTTTAATCCTATAAAAGGATTGTTAACTAATGTCTTAATACTTATAGGTTCCCGACCAAAATAGCGGTCAAGGAGTACCACTATCATCAAGGATATCTAGTAATGCTGAAATTACTATACCCTATGGTACTACTCATCTTCATCATTTGCCGCTATTCTTTGAGTTTTCCTGCTTCGTAAGTATTGTGTTGAACGGTAGAATTTCAATAGAAAAAAGATAATACGGAGACTGTGTGAACTCAATTATTGTGGATGTGAGTATAGTTCACATGTATAAAAGTTCAGTTAGTTGTTGTCCAGTTTCATCGACTAAAGCTCTAGAAAGATCTCTAACTATTGTTGATTTCATTACTGGTGTTTCTTGTCTTTGTTTTTAATAGATCTGTCCGCCAATTGAGCTTGCAATTATACATAGTAGTAGTTCTTTTACAAGTATAGACCATTTTTCTGGTTCCATTTTTCTTATCGCTTGGAAGTGAATGCTTGGAATTTGTTGTTTATCAGCGTTCAAAATCTTTTTATCTTCATATGGGATCCTGAGAGTTATTTTATTGAATAGGACCTACACAATCAAAACCTTTGTTAGTTAAAAAAATCAACAAACGGGTTCCCTTCTCATTGAACATGTGACACTTGATCACAATAGCTAGGCTTGTATTTTTTTTTCCAACTTTTGTATGATGAGTGGTCAAGTGTTAGAGATTTCTTTCATCCAACTTCTTAGGCAGCTTTTCTCTCTTTGTTTTGGAACAAAGAATGATATGAGATGTTGTATTCGAAATGGTTAAATGCTATTCTAAATTCGTTTCTTGGCTTCGATGTGACCTAATCTTATTCTAAAAGCTAGTTGAATCTCTATATCGTTTTGCTCGAGTTTATCTTATGTTCGTCTGGTTTTGACTTTTGATGCACTAGTTGTACATTTATGTTTCTTTACTGTTCACTCGTAGTCTTGATTGTCTTTCCTTTCGTTCTTGATTCATTATTATAGACTTTAATTGTGTTAGTTTAATCTCATAGAATTTTCGTCTTTGCATAACTTTAGTGTTGTCCATGTATTTTGTATTTCAACTGGTGATGTTATGTTTGTAATTCGTCATAAGCTTTATTTGATTTGGCTCATAGACTTATTGTTATCTTATCTTTAAATACGTGTCTAGTCCTTTACATGGTAGAACAATTTTGACTTCAAAATGTGGGTGGGAATCTGATTGTCTTCTTTTCTTTTGAAGTGTTGCTTTATTTGTTATGGTGTTGTCCATTAATTAAATTTTGAAACCTCAATCAATATTGTCATGATTATTTTTTGTATCCATTTCATTATAGTATACTTCTTTCCGTGTTATCTTTGGTTTGTTGTAGTGTCATGTATATATAATTTCATTTAGGCTTAAGTTAAACAATGTGTTCTTAGCATATATTTTGATGTGTTTTGTAATTTAGTCATTATATACTTCTGTCCACTGTTCTTGATTGAATGTTATCTGATGCTATGAGCTTTCAAGTAGTAATGATTAGTTTGGCCAAGATAGCTTGTTTAGCTCCGGGTGGGATTGAAAATATTTTGGTATAGATATGATAAGTATTCAATGTTAAAATCTGTAGCATTATCAGGTGTCTATATGTGTATTCCTTGGTTAATACGATCAACAAGACGGTGAGTTAGAAGACTATATGTAATACTCTCAGGCACTAAGATCACTAAGATCGAGGAAAACTTTTTCTTAGCCTGCCTTTAGTCAGCTCTTGATTTCTTTCCTTTCTGGGGGGGGTCTTTCTCCTGGAGATGGCCAGAGTTAATGCACTAGGGGAAAACAACATTTACTACAATGTTGGATTCAAATCATATGAGATTACTGAATGCCATTTAGGAGCAGAAACATGATATGAGTGGTTTGAACGCAAAAGGAAATTAATGAGGAGAGTTACAGTCAGTCACAAAACTCTAAAATGGTTGGTATTAGTTTTTATTGAAGCTTCAAAAACACAGGGGAAAGAGGTCAGAAGATGGAAGACAAGGGACCATTTTTCAGAGCTCTTTTGTACTCTCAAATACAATGAAAATGGAAGATACATTAGCTTCATTGCACTCCAAGGACAAAACAAGTCCACATAATTATTACACCTGAATGCTATCACAAAGGAGGATGGAGCAATATTGCCCACAAAATAGCGAAATTCATATATACAACAAAGGAGGCAGAAAACCCCAAACAGCAACAACAAGCAAGATAACAAGATCCTTCAAGGAGGTCTGTAACACGAATAGATAGGCAACAGAGGCATCAAAGAAGGCGCATTTACAGACAACAAAGAGCAACAAAAGCATTATAGGAGACACCACTGTGTCGGAAAAAGATCTCTTGAGAAGATGCCTGGTGGGAAGATTTCAGATCTCGTCAAAGGAAACCGAAACCCCAACCCTAAATGAAGTCAAAAAATGGGCATGCAACACATGGATGTAGCCGGTAGTCCCAATGCTTTTGCCATGAATGATGGAATGTTCCTTTTCGAGCCCCTACAAGAAAATTGCGGAACACGTACTGAATGCAACTTGGAGCTGGAGGAAGATGAACTTGTCACTCGAATGGTGGAACCCAACCACATGATGTTGGCCAGAAGAAGAAATCACCAGAGATTGGGTGTGGATAAGAATTCTACGGCTACCACTGTGTCTGTGGTCACAGAACATCCTCAAACAGATCGGAGAGCAATGCGGTGGCTACATCACAGAGGAGGAAACGTCTCAGAAAAACCATCTGCATTGGGCAAGAATCAAGGTGAAAGGAGATGGGAAGATGATTCCGCCGGAGATACAGGTGGCTGGTGGAGGCATGGTGTTCACAATCTCGATATGGGTGGAAGCTCTAGTCATTTTCAGAGTAGAAAAGAAAAAAACAAAGGTCGGGGCTTCTAAACCAATGGGTAATCAGAAGCAGAGACCTATTTTATTTTGATGAAAGACTCTACTTTTGGAGAGACTAGTCACGTGGGTGCAGCAGGAAGTAAGGAAAATTCAAATCAAAGGGCACATGGAGGTTTAATGAAGGGGAAAGGGCCATTATAGGTTGTGGCAGGCAGGGTTAAAGAAAATTTGGGCGTAAACTTAATCCCAAATAATTTTACAATCTAGGAGACAATTAAAATAACGCTGAAGGAGGATATAACGATGGAAACAGAAATTCAAGCCAATATCTCTCATCTTAACACTGTAAGTGCAGATATGGAGATTTTTGAAGGGGAGAAAGAAATTTTGAATAATCAAACCGATAATTCAGCAGACAAGTCAGTAACAACAGGCTCGAAACAGGGCAATGAAGGTGAGATCTTAGTTATTCATGCAGATGATCAACTTGAAGTGATGAATCGCATTGGAGAAGAACCAACCCCAATGAGAATGAAATTACCAGCAGAGGAGAGTGAACAAATAGAAAACATGACTGAATGGATTGAAGAGTATATAATCAAGCTAAGCACAAAATTTGGGGTAGATTTCAAAGGGTGTGAGAAGAAGGCAAATGAGTTGTTCATGAAAATAAACAGCAACAAGCAACACAACAGAGATATGCAAGTCACAGTAAAGAAGAAGGGGGTATCAGGATTGAAAAGGCTATATGGCTCTAGAAGCAAGGGTGGATATCTTCCTATAACTGATCAATGAATTTGAAATTATTTCCTGGAATGTGAGAGAGTTAAATTGTAGTAGAAAGAGGGAAATAGTCAGGAATATACTTAGATCTTGGAAGGCTGACATTACTTGTCTCCAAAAAACCAAATTGAGAGGGGATGTCACAAACATAATAAAGGAAGTATGGGGTAGTAGGTGGGTTGATTTTGTGCAGGTGGAGGCTAGTGGAGCCAGATAGGGTGTAGTGATTATGTGGGATAAAAGGAACTGGGAGGGTGTAGAAAGCAGTGTGGGGATGTATTCTGTCACTTGTAGATTCACAGGGAAGAGCCAAAACCTAAATTGGCACTTAATAGGAGTCTATGCCCCAAATGGTCGAGTGGAAAGGGAGAATACTTGGGGTGAACAAGGTGCTGCTAGGGATCTGTGCTCAAGGCCGTGGGTCCTATATGGGGACTTCAACACCACTAGTATCCATCAGAGAAAAAGAGATGCCTCAGAATCAATAAAGCAATGACAGACTTCTCTTAGTTCATAGAGGATATGGAGTTGAGAGACTTGGAATTAAAAGGGGGGTAAATATACATGGAGAAAAAGGGATAGACAAGATACTGCAGCTAGATTAGATAGATTTCTAATCTCAGAAGAACTGGACAACTGCTTCAAGAATGTCAAACAATCTTATAGAGGGTTAATCTGATCACTCCCATATCATGTTACAATGTGGTGAATGAAAGGCCTCCAATTCTTACTTCAAATTTGAGAATTGGTGGCTTCAAAATAAGGATTCAAGAAAAAGATCAAGACATGGTGGGAGTCTTTTCCTAGCAATAGAAGCCCTGACTTTGTTCTGATCTCCAAATTGAGGGCATTGAAGTATAAACTAAAATAGTGGAGTAAATTGACTCAAGGAAATCTGGGAATTAAGAAATAGCTTGTGCTGGCACAGTTGGCAGATCTAGAGGAAATTCAGGAGCAAAGAATGTTGCAAGAAGAAGAAGTAGTATCCAGAATGACGCTCATAAATGAATTTGAAGAAATTGCAAAAAAAGAAGAGATAGCTTGGAGACAAAGGTCCAATGTAACATGGCTTAAGGAGGGGGATAAAAACACCAAATTTTTTCACAAAACTGCAAATGCAGACAGAAGGGCAAATACAATAGACAGGCTAAAAGTGGGGGAGGTGATAAAGGAGGATCCAGAGGAGATCTAAAAGGAAATAGTGGACTTTTATGAGAACTTGTACGCAGAAATAGAGAGGTGGAGACCCCAATTAAAAATGGTGGACTGTCCCAAAATTAATGCAGAGAATAGGTCCATGCTAGAGGCTTCTTTTGAACCACAAGAGATCCTATAAAGCATTAAGGCATGCGCTGGAGATAAGCTCCTGACCTAGTTGGTTATTCAATGTTTTTTTTAAGCAATGTTGGGATGTCATCAACTCGTATCTGGTTGGAGATATTCAAAACTTTCATGAGAAATTGTTTTATTTAGAAGAGCTTGAATGCAGCATTGTAGCCTTGATCCCAAAGAAGGTAGATGATGAGTAACTAAAAGACTTCAGGCCCATTAGTCTTATTGGGGGAGTATACAAGATCATTGCAAAGCTTCTAGCAGAAAGACTCAAGAGGGTGATACATAGCCTGGTGGATAGACATCAGATGACTTTTATCAAGGACAGACAAATTATGGATGCCATTTTGATAGCTAATGAATGCATAGAGACCAGACAAAAGAGTAATAAGCAAGGATTTGTATGCAAGCTAGACATACAAATAGCTTATGACTTCTTAAATTGGGACTTTCTTATACAAATGTTGGAAATTATGGGTTTCGGGGCCAGGTGGATAAGATGGATAAAACATTGTACTGGCACTGTCAGATTCTCTATACTTGTGAATAGAGTACCCACTGACTTTTTCCCTTCCAAGCAAGGCCTGAGATAGGGGGATCCTCTTTCCCCATTTTTATTCATCTTAGCTATGAAAGGAATGAGTAACCTCATTATATAGCAAGGGGAAAGGGGTGGATCAAGGGGTTCCAAGCAGGAGAACTTTCTAGTTTGGAGGTAACTCATCTACAATATACAGATGACACATTGACAAAATAAATACTGATTTTGAGGGTCATTTTTGTCATTTTTAAAGTTGTCTCTGGTCTCCACATTAACTGGGGGAAAAGCTTCATCTATCCTATCAATAATGTGCTTAATACATAAGTTTTGACCAGAACACTAGGAGGCAAGGTTGGGGAGCTTCCAACTACTTACCTAGGTATGCCTTTGGGAGCTAAAAGCAAGTCCAAAGGCATATGGAATGGGGTACTGGAGAAATGTGAAAAGAGACTCACCAGCTGGAAGAGTCAGTACTTGTCCTTGGGAGGAAGATTGACTTTAATTAACAGTGTGATGGAGGCATTACCCTCTTACATGATGTCAATCTTCCCTATGCCTGCCAGTGTATCCAATAGCATTGATGCTCTTAGAAGAAATTTCTTATGGCAAGGTAGTGAACATAAGAAGAAGTTTCATCTTGTTAAATGGAAAGAACTGATGGTGAGTAAAAACACAAGAGGCCTAGGCAGAAGAAATCTGAGGAAATAAAACCAGAGCCTAATGATGAAGTGGTTGTGGAAGTTCGCAAATGAAGATAACATGCTCTGGAAAGAGGTCATCATAGCAAAATATGGCATGGAAGATAAGTGGATGACTAAAATGATAAGTACTCCATATAAATGCACTGTATGGAGGGGAATTAGAAATCTATGGCCATTGCTATATCACAGAACCAAGGTAGAAGTGGGAGATGGGTCAAAGACATCCTTCTGGGAGGATAAGTGGAATGGGTCTGTCCCTATGAAATAGTTGTATCCTGAATTGTTCACTTTATGCCAACATCAACAGGCCACTGTGGCTACAGTGTGGACTGGACAAGGATGAAATTTGTTCTTAAGAAGGAATCTTCACGATTGGGAGATTGACAAAGTGACAGAATTTCAAGATTCATTAGGCTCTTTTAGCAACCTCACTGAAAATGACTTATTAGTTTGACAGAATGATACCAAAGGTCAATCCTTCGTAAATTCAGTGTATAAGGAACTCAATAAGAATGCTGGACGGGAGATGGAATGGCCATGGAAGATTATCTGGAAACCAAAAGTACCCTACAGAGTAAACTGCTTCATGTGGCTATTAACAAAAGAAGCAGTTTTGACTCATGAAAATCTAAAGAAAAGATGCTATGAGTTGGCTTCGAGATGTACTTTGTGGAGAACATGCTGAGACAATTAACCACCTTTTTTTGCATTGTACATGGATAGAACAATTATAGAGAATGTTCATTTGTCTAAAGGGGATAAGATGGGTGAAACTAGGGATCATTAAAGGAATCCCGAGCAGCTGGAATAGAGATGGCAATGCTTCTGACAAGGAGAAGAGATGGAAACTTGTCCCGACGTGTATTTGGTGGACAATATGGAAAGAGATAAACAACAGGAGTTTTGAAAATTGGTAAAATAGCTTACAAAAGATCAAGATGGACTGCATAGCTCTTTTCTACGTTTGGTGTGAACAAGATATATTAACTTAGACAGAAGATATCTTTGATGTGCTAGTTATAGGTAGACTAAGACTATTTTATTCTGTAAGTTGTAGAACTTTTGAAGGGAAACTACACTTTTGTTGTAGTATACCTGTGGATACATAGAATAAAGTTAACAGGTTTTTAAAAAAAAGACGGTGAGTTAGTTTCTGTTTTAGCAACTCATCATTTCATTGTCCCTCCTCTAAAAAACAATTCATTTCTTTCAATTTTGTCATCTCTTTGATATGATGGCACAAAATGAAAATGAATGCTTCTTACTTGTGGGTTTTAGATTAGTCACACTACTTGCAAATTTTTTATAATTTGGATTTCATTTATCGACACATTTCTTTTTTAATTCAGGTTATACAATTCGAAGTTCACAATATTCATATGTGGGTGATTTCGAAGACATTATTCGAAGAAGAGTAACAAATCTTATTTGAAGATATTATTCAATAGTTTGAACAATATAAGTTTATTTTGAAAGTTTTGACAGGCTATTTTGGATCTGTACTTCCTTTTGTTTGTCTAAATTTAAAGAGATAAATTCTATTTTAAGGATTAATAGTAATATGTCTTCTTTATTCATGAAAATTGTATTATGAGGCTCTCTTTTGCGAACATGTTTATTGGATTTTTATATATATATTTTATCTAGTAGATATTATTATGGCGGCTAAACAATTGCCGTTAAATGTTATGATATTTATTGGCAATTCAATGGAAATTATTAGCCATAAAATGTACGCTAAAGGGGCAAACTAAGACATTTTTAGAAGGGATATTGTAGTCATTACTCACCAGAGTAAACTTGTCGTTCAAACTACTACCTTTTAGCAACTATTTATTTCAATTTATTGATAGAAAAAATGGACGCTAAAGGACCACGGATAGGTGATATGAATTACCTTTAGTAACCAACATAATTGCCGCAAATAATTGTCATTAAAACTACTACCTTTTAGTGGCTATTTATTTAGATTTGTCGACTATATTAATGGATGCTAATAGACAATGGTTAGCTGATATGAATTACCTCTAGCAGCCAATACAATTGATGCTATTGACATTAAAAGTAATACCTTTTAACGGCTATTTATTAAAATTTAGCGACTAAAATAATGGACACTAAAATAGTTAGACAATATGAATTACTATTAGCAACCAACATAATTGCCGCAATCAATTGCCGTAAAATCTAATGATTTGTAGCGGCAATTCATGCTACACTTTACCATCATTTCTCACAATGGCCTCAAAAGCCTTTGTAGACCCCAACATTGCCGGCTAATGTTCATTGGCCGGTGTAATGTATAGTGGAAAATATTATTGCCGCTAAAGCCATATTTTATTACCGGTAAAGGGCCCTTTTGTAGTAGTGTGTTCTAGTCGGGTTTTGACCCATTCAGTATCTTCAATTTCAGCCTCAACAATAATTCGAAGAGATGAAATTTCAACTTCTGCTAGAATCACAGCCTCAATACCATACACTAGTAAATAAGGAGTTGCACCAATCGAGGTGCACACTGTTGTGCGATATCCTAAAGTGCAAAAGACAACTTCTCATTCCATTGTCTGGTGCCTTGAACCATCCTTCTGAGAATCTTTTTGATATTCTTGTTGGCTGCCCACAACTTCGTTGGCTTTTGGTTGGTATGGAGTAGAATTGTGGTGCATAATTTTGAATTACTCACATACCTCCTTCATCAGATTGCTATTAAGGTTTGCAACATTATCTGTGATGATATCTCTTGGTATACCAAATCGACAAATGATGTTCGAATGGACAAAATCCACGACCGCCTTCTTAGTGACTGCTTTTAAAGTGATCGCCTCTACCCATTTGGTAAAGTAATGAATTGCAACAAAAATGAATCGATGTCCATTAGAGGCTTTTGGCTCAATTGGTTCGATGACATCCATTCGTCATGCAACAAAGGGTGAAGGAGCGGCAATGGGGTGCAACTCTGAAGGAGGTGAATGGATGAGATCACCATGAATTTGACATTAATGATATTTTTTTTACAAAGTGAAAGCAATCCCGTTCCATGGTAAGCCAATAATACCCCGCCCGGAGTATCTTTTTTGCAAGGACATATCCATTCATGTGTGGTCCACATACACCAGCATGTACTTCATTTATGATCTTCTCGGCTTCTTCAGCATCCACACATCTCAACAAGTTCAGATCCGGAGTTCGTTTACATAAAACTTCCCCGCTCAAAAGGAAACCATTAGGCAGACATCTAATGGTTCATTTTTAGCTTCTATTGGCATGTTCGGCGCATCTCCATGTCTTTAAAAATTTCTTGATGTCTAAGTACCACAGCTTACCATCTGGTTCTGCTTCCACTGTATTACATTAGCCATGTTGGTCCCAAACTTTAATCTCCAATGGAGTGATGTAAATGTTTTCAGGACATGGAAGCATTGAGGCCAAAGTAGCCAATGCATCTGTCAATTCATTATGAAACCTGGAGATGTATCTAAACTCGATGGACCTGAACCTTTTGCTAAGATCTTACACACATTGTATGTATGGAAGAAACTTGAGGTCTCAAGTTTTCTATTCGCCTTGAGCTTGTCGAAAAACCAAATCAGAATCTCCCAACACAATCAATTCTTGCGCACCCAAATCTAGTGTCATATTTAGACTCATGATGCAAGCTTCATACTCAGTCGTTTTATTTGTACAGAAGAAACAAAGTCGAGTTGTTACAGGGTAATGTTGCCCTGTGGGCGTTATAAGAATTGCCCCAATCCATGTGCCTTTTGTGTTGATTGCTCCATCAAAGTACAATTGCCAGACTTGATTTCCATCTGAACCTACTTCCTCAATTGAGTTAATCTCTTCATTAAAATATGTATCCAATGGTTCGTAGTCACTATCGACTGGATTCTCTTCCAACTGATATGCCAAAGCTTGGGCTTTCATTACAGTTCGAATAACATATATAATGTCAAATTCAGTGAGAAAAATTTGCCATTTCACGAGTCTACCAGTTGGCATTGGCTTCTGAAAGATGTAGTTCAAAGGATCCATCCTAGGTATGAAGTAAGTTATAGGACAAGAGGTAATGCCTTAAATTTTGAGCTACCCAAGTTAAGGTGCAACATGTCATTTCCAAGAGGGTGTACTTGACCTCATAACTCA
Organism: Solanum sitiens; assembly: GCA_016801875.1. Classification (NCBI taxonomy): domain Eukaryota; kingdom Viridiplantae; phylum Streptophyta; class Magnoliopsida; order Solanales; family Solanaceae; genus Solanum; species Solanum sitiens. Next base: position 246,064 of record JABWTJ010000332.1, read on the forward strand.
TGAATTTCTTGCTCAAGTAGTAGATAACTTTCTTCTTCCTTCTTGTGGAATCATGTTGACCTAGAACGCACCCAAAGAAATTATCTGTCACTGAAAGATATAGAAAGAGAGCCCTATCAGGTTTAGGCTGGACAAATACGGGAGGGTTGGACAAATACTCCTTGATTTTTTCAAAAGCTTATTGATAGTCTTTTGTCCACCTGACAGCCGCATCCTTCTTCAAAAGTCTGAAAATGGGCTCACAAGTGATTTTGAGTTGAGCAATAAATCTACTGATGTAGTTCAACCTCCCAAGTAGACTCATGACTTCATTCTTATTTTTCGAGGGTGGTAAATCCCGAATGGATTTTATTTTGGAAGGATCCCATTCGATTCCCCTTTTATTGACAATAAAACCCAGAAGTTTTCTAGATGGAACTCCAAATGCACATTTTGCTGGATTAAGCTTGAGATCATATCTTTGCACTCTTTCCCAAAATTTTCTTAGATCTTGCACATGATCATCTTGTGTGTTAGACTTGATAATTAACGTCGTCGACGTATACTTCAATTTCTTTATGCATCATATCATGAAATATGGTGGTCATAGCCTTCATGTAAATTGCCCTAACATTTTAAAGACCAAATGACATGACCATGTAGCAATAAGTCCCCCATCGAATGGTGAAAGCAGTTTTCTCAGTGTCCTCTTCATCCATCAATATTTGTTGATACCCCGCATAACAGTCCACAAAAGATTGAATCTTGTATTTTGCACAATTATCAACTGAATGTGGATATTTGGCAAGGAAAAGTTGTCCTTTTGGACTAGCCTTGTTCAAATCCCGGTAGTCAACACAAACTTGTTCTTTCCATCCTTTTTCGGCACAGGAACAACATGTGACAACCAAGTATTTTAATGAATGGCTGGGATCACATATGCATTCAGTTGTTTCATGATTTCTTCCTTGATTTTTTCACTCACGTACGGTTTAAGTTTTCTTCTTTTCTGTTGGACGGGTTGAAAATCAGGATGAGTGAGCAACTTATGAACCACTAAATCAACACTCAAACCTGGTATGTCATCATAAGACCAAACAAACACATCTTTGATTCAAACAAAAGTTGTATTATGGCCTCTCTAATTTCCTGATTGATATGAAGACTTGTTTTTATTTCCTTAGCTTTCTTAATACTTCTCAAATTGTTTGTCTCAGTATCACTAAGATTAGGCTTAAGTTTGTGCTCAAACTGTTCCAATTTCCTATTAATTTCCCTAAAAGCCTCTTCTTTCATCATATTCAATCACTTGACTTGGTGATTCAAGAATAAACAACTCTTTGAAATCTGAAAGTGAATTCCACATGCATGTCATGTTATCAAAGTCGGCATTTACAAAACTAAAAAAATAGAGAATAAGAATTAATGGAGGGGAAAAGACAAAATTTACTATGAAATTGGAATTTCATTTCATTGAAATCAAAAAAGGGACAGAAGGGTGGACACTAATACAAAATACTTTGAACCATTTGAATCACAATCCTGACAATAGCAAATACAGAATAGTAGCAAAACAAACTACCAAGACTCCTTTCTTATAGGGAAAGGGGTGGCTTCCCAATTGCTTAGCTCAACACCTGAGCCCACGAGCTGCACATCAGCATGACTTGTACCTTCACCAACTTGGACCATGTTAACTTCACAAAACAACTGACTGAGTTCCTCAATAACTTCTTTAATTTCTTCATGATTAAAGGAAGCTTTCATTTCTGGACCCTGTGGCTTGATAAAAGAATGAGAAATATGGGGAATAGGTTGTGGCAGCGCCCAATCAGCCCTTTTGTGCTTCTTAGCCTTATCTCAATTTCTCTTGCTTTTTTTTTTCTAACTGAGGCCAGAGTGCATTGGTTTCCTAAAAGAGTAACGAGATTCACAATTCCTTGCGAACATAGTCCCAAACCTTTACCGGGTTGATAATCATATTTGAGCATTGTCGTTGCTGTTGACACCCAGTTTTGACCCTCCACAATATAAATTAATCATCGAGCTTCTTCAATTTAGAACAATTTAAAATAATTAGTTTAATAAAAATTTCAAAAAGTAAATAAATAAATAATCGTTTGCAAGTTATTTTAAATAGTTTATCATTTTTTTTTATATATTTTTCAAATAATATATATACTCTATATAATAATGTATAATTAATATATTTTATGAATATTCGAAATCGTCTTAAAAGAGTTTATTTTATTTAAATATCTGATTAATTAGTTTACTTATATAATAGTTTATATTTTAAATTACTTAGTTTACATTTGAGATAAGTATTTTATTTCATTAAAATTAAGAAACTCATTAATTAGTTATATTAAATTCATCCTATTTAATTATTAGTCGAATTTACTAATTTAATCAATTCGACTAAGTTCTTAATTTTGATTGACTATAAGTGTAATTCAGTTGGCCATTTCATTCCTCTTAAACATTCTTTCAAGACCAAGTTTTTGGGCCCACTTACTCACCAAATCAGCAGCCCATTTCCAGCCCACCATCTTCCTCCAAACTTCAGCCCAACATTACATTCATCAGCAAACATACAACAGCCAAAATCTGAACCCAATTCTCTTTAATACAAAGCCCAAAAACCATTCTTCAACAAAGGAACCCAGCCCACTTCTTGAATCCCAAAAAATAACAATACACTTCAAGAACCAACAACAACATACGTACGTACAGAAAACCGACCCGGTAGATCCCTATACGTCTTCTTCCCCAATGTTGCGAACCCAAAAAATGCGTGCGACAGAGTACAGCCCGACAGTAACGTCTACTCCAAATGGCGTGAATAGTATGCGGCGCTCAGTGCTTTCCCTGTCTTCCTCCTCTTTTCTGCCTCACACAACTTTTCGCCTGCAGTTCCCATACTCGTCCCATCCCCTAGTCCCCTTTTCCCCCTTTTCAGCGGAGCTTCAGAGAAGCAACAACTCTCCATGCTTTTTACTGTTGCCGCGAAAAGGAACGAGTTGATTCAAAATCCAATGGATTTTGCCCCCTAGTCGCCCAAGAATTTTCTTTATAAATAACCCTTTACACTCAATTGACAAGGGCAGGTTTAGAAATCAGATTTTGTCGGTTTTGAGTTGGGTCATGAGGCAATAATAACTTCTACACTTAATTTTTGTAATATCTAGTGTTCAGATTATGTTTTGAGAAGATTGTTGCTCGGATTTTCTTAGCTTCTTGTTCATATTCGAAGTTCGTGGTGGAAGTTCTTCGTAGTTAAGCTTGTTGTCCTCAGCTCGCTGCCGCTCATCAGGAAATATTCATCTCAGTTCATGTCTTTCTTATTTTTAGAAGATCGATTATTCAGTAATGACTGTTTGAGGTGTCTGAATTTTAAGATGTTCAGAACGTTTCAGCTTAATGTTGACTGAAATCCGTAGTAAGACCTGCATGTTACTCGTGTTGTCATTGGGTTTTGTTTATTTGAAGTTTTGATGATTTTTTTGGGTCTCGAGTTGGTCTCTCCCTGTTGATGTTTCCTTATTTTACTGTTAGTCTCATAATGTTGCCTATGAGTATTGTTTAGTTTTGAAGTTGAATATAGTTTGTTTGTTCTCAGTCTGATATGTGAGGGTCTTCGATAATTTTAGTTAGCACAAATTGGTTGAGTAGATTAGTATACTGCCTCATCTCCCTTCTTATGGTGTCTGCTCATTCCGCACTCAAAACTGAATATCCAGTCCATTTGTTAGTCGTTTACATCTCTAAAATATTGCTTATGAGAATGTTATTTTGTATATTCTTTGTTTTCCGTCATGCCGAGTTAGCTTGTGATGAGTTGTCTAGTTAAAGTGAGATAAAAATAATATCGAATAGATGTTTAGTTCAAGATACTGGAGTTTAATTTCATTTGTGTTGTTTGCTTCCTACCAAAGTTCCTTTGTTCCCATAAAGTTCTGTTTGTATATTTTAGGATCTTTACCCGTAAATCATGCTATAATTGAATCTTATTATCTGCCTTCAAGTTGGATTATATTGTCCATTACTATTGAGTCTTTGTTTTTTTTAATATCTCTTACCTTCAAATGTTGGAATTCATTAAAATTGTCTTCCGATAACCCATTATGTCCTAGGAAAAGGTTTTGGCCAATTAGCTACCAACCTGTAAACATGAATGTGTGTTAAATAGTTTTAGTTACTGTTGGGTCATATTATTGCTATGCCATGAGTATGGTTGGCTTCTCCATTGATTAGTTGAGTGCTTAGTTACTGGATCGTTAGTTTGTTTAGTGTGGTTCAGTCAAATGTTGTTATTATTATTATTGTGATTAGATAAGACCATGTAAGTTTACTGTAACGTAGTTGACCTTATTACTTTTCCAAAGTATTGAAATTTTCTCATGTTGTTGTTGATTTCATTTTAGAATTCTTGATTTATCTATAATTTCTTTCACATTACAGATAACTTTTTTCAAAATAAATTGATCAAATTAGCTCTAAGAATTGTCAGTTCGTATCCAATTATACCTCATTATTCTAATCGCATTGTCTTTCTGTTGTAGAAAAGGATCCTTACTTTATTTGATGCATGTGATCCATATGTTAAGGTTGGATATTATTTCATGAATCTGCATATGCTCTCGTCTTTTAAAATAATTTATGTGTTTATCTCCATTGCGAGTTAATTTTGATCATATATTTGTTTGAAGCTTTACATGTTCTTCTTTTTTTAAAAAAAATTCTTTTCCTTCTCTTTGTGTGCATTCTCTTTGTGTGCATGTAAACCCCTTCAGAGTCCATGGTGGACTCATCTACCTTGCATTTTTCGAGTTGAGCCATAAAGGCTCAATCTTTGTCTTCTCCATTTCTCGAGTCAGCCCACTATGTATTTGGAAGCTGTTATAGGTCCCAAGAGACCCAACATGCTGCTGGAAATGTTCAAAAGCCCGAGAAATACGCTGTGTACATGATGTATACAACATTTATACACTGATATATAGGTTAATGACATCAAATATATGGCCAAAAATGCTAAAATACAGATGAGGTAAAATACAGGTTTTCGGAAGCAGTAGATACACGTAAAGAGCTGATATACATGTCAATATGCACTGATATACAGTCGATGTATACAAAAACGAGAATTTGGTTAAAGATCAAAATTTGCAGCGAAATTGGCCCAAGAAGGAGCCCAATTTCATCATCTCTTTTACTCCTTTAATTTCTTGGTTATGCTTCGACTTATTTCTTTTAACTCTAATCATAATTTATTGTAATTAACTTATTTAGATCCCCGAAAGAGGAGTATTTTCTTTATGTTGGTTTACCTTTAAAATATCTCTCGTGTTCATTTATTTTATGTCTATTATACCGGTCAAATTTTTATATATTTAAGTATATTTGTTCTTTAAAGGATGTTTTTTTTAGTTAATCAAATAAACTAAAGAAAAACATGTTTTTCTTTACTCTTTCACTTTCAAAAGTTGTCAAAACTTTGGTTCACTTTTTTGTAAGATAGTCATCATGTTTGGTTCAACTTATATATTTTTAAAACAATTCAAATAAGTGTAATTAGTGCAAATTTGTTAAAATTCTAATAACATGTATTTAATTAAATATTTCAATTAAGGTCCCATTTTCTTAAAAATAAAAATTGTTCTTTGTTTAACTATTGTTCAATTTAATATTACAAATCAATCTTTTCCAAAAGAAATAAAGAAATAGTAAAAATATAATTAACCTAAGTCATAGGATAACGACGTGTTAGCAGATGCTTTAAATGCCTTAAAAATCTTCTTGAAACGTAAATAACAACCTCTTGCCAATTTTCTCTAAATTTATTAAGATTTAATCTATTAAAATCTTTTTAAATTAAATTTTTTTAATTTCTTTAAAAATTAAGTGACAACTCTTTTCTAAGTATGTTGCACAAATTGTTTTATACTTTGAACATTTCAAAAAGTGATTTTTCTAAAAGATAGATAAATTACGCCATAATAGTTGCTACCACTGAAGCGATAGAAGAGACACATGGTTAAATGATTGGGCCTCCCTCTTTAAAGCGATCGACTGATACGATCTCAAAATACTGTTAAACAACGGAATCACATCCTTCTTTTGCCTCAATGTATGGAATGGATGAATCTTTGTAAGTGGGTGAATCAGCCTCCCCATGCACAATGTTTTACTGATGGTTGTATTCAAACTTAACAACTTGATCCAGAGTTGCTGGGACTATCCGAGCCATGTGGATCCATGGCCTTCCAATAGAAAATTATAAGATGTGTGCCTATCCATTACTTGGAACACAATCATAGAGTCCACTAGTCCAATTGCCATTTTTAACTTGATTTCACCAATGGTATCCCTCCTTGAGCCGTCATAAGCTCGCACAAATACATTAGTGGGGTGAACTATGTCAAGGTTAACTTTCAAGCTTTACGGTGTAGAAACAGGACATATGTCTCTGATCCCCCATCTATCATGACCCTCTTTACATAGTACCCTTCATATTTCACTTTAAGAAGTAAAGCTCAGTTGTGTCCAGCTCCCTCCTTGGGCAACTCATCATTAGTGAAAAGTGATGGTGTTTTACTCAAAGATGCGTTTGGTCATTTTCTCCAACTGATTTACTGTGGTCTCTTTCAGCACATGTGCTACATTCAACACACGACGATGTTCTTTTGAGTGTAAGAGTAGAGACAACAGTGAAATCTGAGCAGGGGTCTTCTTCAATTGTTCCACAACAGAGTAATCTGGAACCTTAAGCTTTTTAACAAATTCTTCATCTTCTTCCTCTGTAACTGATTTCTCTAGTGTTACTTGGATATTCTGAGTCATCTTCCATTTTCTTAATTCTTCTAGAGAATAACATCTTATGGAGCGTGTCAACCCTCTTACTTCATCAACCTCTTCGACAATCTCATTTCCTCGATAAACCACCATGATTTTGTTATAGTTCCAAGGGAAAGCTTTTGAAGCAATTAACGGAAGCTGTTGGACGGGCTTAACAAAGAAAGACGTAACACCCCAAAATTCCATGACTTAGTCTAGAGCCTCACATGATGAACCAAGCCTTAAAACACTGTTTCTAAGCCTATACTAATGAATTTAAACTAATTAGGAAGTGTTAGAGTCAAAACGTCAAGAAATGACTATGACGTCTGGAGACTAGTGAAATTGAGGCTAGTGTGCCTTGGCATGTTTCTAGGGGTTTTAAGAGTTTGAATTTAGTCAAATTTGGTAAAAAGGTGCTAAACATGTATTATAGTTAGTTTAGGGTCGGACTTTCGGGTATGACTCCCCAAGGACCACCCTAAGGGTCCTTGAGGAGGATCCTTCCATTTGACCAAAAAGATGTCAAATTGATAGTGGCTAACCACGGACCAAACGAAAAGCCGTTGATAGGTCAACAACCCGTCGATGGTGGTTGTAGGCTGACACATAGCCAATTCACTTCTACTTGAACCGTTCAACGAGCTCCCTCTTCGAGTCCAGACCTTTTAACATAAAATAAAGAATAAGGTACTAACTTCTTTCTTGACAAGGACCCGGAACTTAGAACGGACGGCCTGTTTGAAAGGTAGAACGGGGAGTGGGTTCCAAACCTCACCTTAACTTTGATTCGAGCGACTCTTGCCAAGAAAAAGTCGTTGGCTAGATATGGGTCAAAGCCCTGCCTCGAAAAATTCAGGACTTTTGGGCAGATTCTAGTATCCGACCCATCTTTTTTTGCCGATTCGCGCATCCAACAACTGAAAGATCTTGCGGAGTTTTGGAAAATTGGCTCAAGAACCACTCTCTGACCAAAACTATGGACTGCCAGTACGGCGCCGTCGTTTGGTCGACGCCCCATAGACGGGCAGTCGTCGTTTGGAGGGCGAGTTTGCTGCCAAGTTTTAAGTTAGTTGGGTTAATTAGTTAGTGTGTTAATTAATTAACATTAAACTAATTCAACACCCATTACTTCCCAAACCCAATTCTCTCCAACATCTCTCTACTTTCTCTCTCCCAAAGACCCACCATTGAAGACCAAGGTTAAAGCTTTACTGGGGCTCCAAGACACACATTTTCACAATCAATTCTCAGGTAAATATTATGGTATGGAAGCTATTCACTCTTGGGATCTCTTTCCCTAAGAGCCTCTTCAAAATTGGTTTCTAATGATGTCCAAAATATGGGGTTTCTTCCAATTTTGTGAATGATTTTTCCAATTAACTTAATGTTGAATCGTATTGGTTTATCTTGATCTACTATGATTTTTTATTGGTTAGTTGCTATAGTTATTAGTCTTTGACCTAGAATCCATGAAAGCTTCATGATTGAACCCTTTCCCTAACTCTAGCTATGAATTGGACTTGTAGATGATTAGGGTTATTGGAATTGATTATGTTATTATTTAATTCACTATATTATGATGATGGTGTTTAGGTTATTGGATAATTGATGAATTGAGGGTAAGATCTTGAAGGAGGCTTTGGAAGCTATTTGGTAAGACTTTTTCTCTACTTCAATTATGTTTGTCTATTCTCGATCATGATATTCAATTGGAATATGATTGTGTGAATAAAGTAGGAAGATGAAGATATGATGATTATGATTCCATATTATGGGTATGATGGATTGTGAGATCTTGATAGAGGTATGATCATGCAATTTTGAATGTGATTCTCTTGTGTGCCTTATTATGATATGATTATGATGTGTTGATTTCACTAGTGATGGGTTGTGATGAAAGGAAGTTCTCATCCTATACCTAATGAGCTAATGACATGATTATACAAGGGGTTAGTCTCCTATGTCCTATATTAAGATTGATAATTAAGTTTGACTTAAAGGCATTTCAAAAAAGGAATTTAGCTTAGAACCGAGCGAACTAGATATGAGATGTGTCCCTTCTCAATGTGGGAAGGTAGGTTTACAATGGTTCTCATGAGATGGAGACTACAAGGAAATGTGCATAAAGAGGGTTTCTAGTATATCTCATAGTTCCTTAACTATGTTGCCCTCATAGGAATACTAGCTAGTGGATCCACCTAGAATGTTATGTTCATGTTTTGGTTTTACCTTGGCAAGTAGAGAACCTTCTTTTGGTGTAGGGTTTCATGACATCGATTCCATGTTTAGCTCACATGGTCTATTGTCGGTTAAGGTGAATGTTTTCAAAAGTAAAATGAATGAATGAAGTAATGAATATGGACACTAACTAGGGTGAATTAAGGGGTTCTACTTAGTGTAGGTAGGGGTATGGGACTCTACCTATGCCTTTCACAAGTTGTCCTTGAAGGGAGTCATAGGAGGTTGTTCTTATGTTATTATGCATTTATGGTATCATGAAATATATATATGTTGGTTCTATACAATGTTGGTTACATTAATGAACATGATATTGGTCTAAAATGCTATATATGTTGATGACTATTGATGATGTTATGTTATATGAAGCAAGGCATTACTTACGGTTTCTTTTCTAAGTTTACTTGGTTATGTGCGGTTATGGGGCTTCACATGAGCATTGCACTTGTAGGCTTGGGATGTGATTGTTGGTAAGGTTCTTATATGTTGATGATATGAACTAATTAATGAACATGAAAGGTTGATATGACTTTATGATGATGGTATCCTTGTTTATGAACATGTCTTATGTTGTAGTGATCCTTGACTTGTATATGCTCTCTTGTATGTGCATAAAGGGTTTCAAATTACTTAGCATATGTAAGACCCCAAAAATGACTTAGGTTAGCTAGAGCCTAACATGTTGGTAATGGTGGTTTAAGGTCCTAATGTGGCCTATAATATGGTATAGAGGCAGTAGCTAAAGTATTAGGTGCATTGGAAGTCAAACGTCAAGGGATGACTAAGACGTTCGACGACTAAGTCACCTAAATGCCTCATATGTGGTCTTATGTGTTTATGTGTGATTCACGAGGTTGTAAGGTCTTTAAATGAGTTATTATAGCATGTATAGGCAGTTTTTCAAGTTTCTTGGAGTTTAGAGGTCAAACATCCAAGAACGTTCATGAAGTTTGAAAGATATGCCTTGAAATGACCTTGTGTGTCTAGGCGTGTTTCGTCGAGTTTTACGTGTTCGTTTTAGATGAAATTTATGTAGGAGGTGTTAAACTCATAGACGATCGTATTTGGGTTGGAAACGTCCGAGCAATTATCCCCAAGGACCATCCAAGGGTCCTTCGAGGAAGGACCCAAGACTTGGTGTAAAGGCTGCCCAAGACAGCCCAAACCACGGAGGCAGTCGACGCCCAGTGGGTCAATCGACGCCCCGTAGGTAGGGTTCCGTCTGTAGGGACTTAGCCTGGGGAATGAAGGAATGAAGGACCAGCCTCAGTCCCAGACCACGAACCAACAGGACGGTCCGTTGGTCTGGAGACGGTCCATAGGTCCCTCCGTCTGTGGAGACAAGTTTCCTGCGCAGTTCACTGCCAACTTAGGGGTGAATTGGTAAATTCACCCCACTTCCTAAAATAGACTTTGGCGGTTTATTAAGGGTAAATTGGGTACTTTAGATGTGTATATAAGTGTTAAACACATTGAAGATTTCATTCTTCTAAAATCAAAACCCCCAAATCCCTTAGAAAATCCCAAAGACTCCATTGAAGTCAAAAATCAAGGAAGAGCTTGGTGTGACGTTTTGAGTGGAGATTCTTCATCAAAGTGAATAATTAGCTTCATTGAGGTATGACTTTTGATCCTTGAAACTCATTTCATCAAGAAGGCCAACTTTCAAAGATGTTTTCAAAGTTTTCAAAGAGGAATTGTCCAATTTCATTATTCTACCATGGGTTCTTGCATAAATGATTTCTAAACATTGAATAATGATTTAATTGATGTTTTATTGATGATTTTTAACCTAATTTACCTATGAACCCATGTAATTGATGAACCTAAGATTTTGACTAAATTATGGGTTACTTGATAATGGCTTAATGTTGATGAATTCATGTGTAGTTTCTTATGGGCTTTCTATTGATGTAAGAATTGTGTTCAATTGTTATCAAATTGATATTGGATTGTTGAATCTATATTGAATTGAGTTAGATTTCATTGATTTCTATAATTGTGTATTGAATTGGTGTTCATGGCCTTGGGTAAGGGTCTTGTGTTATCAAATTGAGTAAGTTGACTTGAATTGAAGTGTTGATGATGGAATGGAGGTATGATGCCCCATTTCCTTTATTTTGATTTTATTTATACTTCGATTCTATGATGATTGGTTTGGTCCACCTTTGGTAGCGGTGTTATGTGAATTGATGTGGCCTTGTCGGCTTTACTTTCTAGTATATTGATGATCATGGCCTTGTCGGCACTACTTGAACTTATATGGATATTTGTGTAGTTGATTTGGTGATGTGTAATCATATCTACCTATATGTGGAAGTATGTGCTAGACTATTGGTACTATCTAGTTAAATCATGTTATGCTTTGACTATGTGTTAAATGTGTAGTCTTAAAGTTGATACATTGTTGTTCTTAAATTGGTTAGATGAGTCTAAAATGGTTATATTGATAATGTTAAGGTAATGAATAGGTTGACTAAATAAGGTTAAGGGTCATTCCTAAGAGTCTAAAGGAAGGTAGGCTATATGTGTTAAAATGGAACTATGTGGTGTCTTGTTTAGGTAGACTTGTGTCCCTTACTTGATGCTTATGTGAATATGTGAGATGTCTTGACTTAGGAACCTAAAGGGGTCTTAGTCTTGAATTAATGAATATAGGTGAGACCTTGAATGATGATTAAAGGGTCATTTATGTGGAACCTTGAACCAAGTGGTAAGGTTATGAATTGTGAAGTAGTTAGCCGTAATGGTATCCTTCATGTAATGAGTTATGAACTTAAGGTTGATTGGCTGGAACGACATCATATCATACCTTAGAAAAGTCGCGATGAGCTTCTTGTCGCCATAGTGAGATAGCCCTAATGGACCTCACCTCACTTTGGTAGGGTAAATGTAATTGGGTCATGAACATGATATGGGACCCAATTGTATGAACCTTAATGTGAATTGATCTATGAGAACTATGGCTAGAACCGAGTAAGTATGGTAAAGGGAAGTAGTTCTAGTTAAGTATGAGACTAGAATACAATGTACTCACTTCATATTCCTTAACCATGTGCCTACATGGGATCTTTATGTTCTACCATTGGCAAGTAGAATACCTCATCGAAGTAGGATAGAACTTCGGATTCCATGCTTTGCTACCATGGTCTATGTCGGTTATTGCCTATTCTCATCATATGGAATACCTATTAGCATTAGAGAAGTTTATGAGGTTTAGGTGGTGGTATGGGACGCTACTTAGACATTGCACAATAGACTTTGATGGTGTTATTTGGAGTTCCTAGGTCTTGTCTAAGACCACTACTTGAATGTCCTTTATGTGATGTATGTCTTCTAAACGAACTAATAAACCAATGACTTATGTTAGAAAGTATATAAATGAATAAGTACCTAATCTAAAGTAACTTAAGGACTCCTTAGCTAAAGTGTGAAGAGGGCATATGGGATGATCTCTTCATGTCTTATCTTTGGAAGTCTTGAGAATGACTCTAGTTAGGGAATATGTTTGGTGTTGTAGACATTATCTAAGCCTTAGGTAGTCTCAAGGACTATTTAGGTAATCTTGAAGAGGTCAATCATGGACATTATCTTCTTGATTTACTTAAGTAGGTCTTTTGATAGCCTTTGGAAGGAGAATGTCATATCATCTATGTGTTGGTGTGTTTAGTGAGAATGATTCTATCCTAGGGAGTCTATAGGATCTCTTGAGTGTGTGTGTAAGGGATTGTATGGGCGGTTGCTTCACAACTCACTCAAGTGAGACTTAGAGTCACCTTTGGTTGAAGAATCTTACCTTGATGTTTAAGATATGTGTCTCATTAAGAGTGATCTTAAGGGTCATTTAGGCACATCTAGAGAGGGTGTATGGGCGATCTCTCTTTGTGTGACTTAAGTGAATCTTAGGATGACTTTAGTGAGAGAACTACATGCTAGAAGGTGTTCAAAAGGGAAGGATAGGACTTCACTGTACAGTGAAGTGACTCACTGTAAAGTGGGTTCTAAAATTATATTTTTGGTTTAAGTGTTTTCTTATGTGATTCTAAGTTGATAAATGTTATTCTTATGATTATATTATGATGTTTTAAAGAAAAGATGCATATTTCTAATAAAGTCCGTTTTCATGATTTTTTTATGCATAATGCCATACTTAGTACATGTGGTTGTACTAATTCCATGCTTTATTTTCTATCTATAGTTCTTAATAGGTGAAGAGCTTTGGGAAGAAGACTTGGACAAGGAGATCGTTCAAGAAGAGTTGAAGTATGTCCTCATTTGACTGGAGGGCATATATGTCATTTTATGTTTCTTTTAATGAAGTTTTGTAATAGACTATATAGTAGTATGTTTTAAATTCTTATGGGTCGTATCCCAAGTATTATCGTGTCTTAAGATGATGATCGAGACTTTGTGTTTTATCTATTTCTACATATATGAAAGAGTTTAAAGACTTCTATATTGTTTTACAAAAAGTTTTAATTCCGCACTACTTTTCGTTATGTATATGCGATGAATGATATGAGAGGCTTGTATGATACCTCCGAGAGGTCAAATACGCCGGTCGCAATCCAATATTGCACCCTAACTTCTAGGGTGTGGTTCGGGATGTTACAACATGTTTCTAAAGAAATGGTCCCTTTCATGAATGTCTTCAAATGTTTTATGTGCATATGTTTCCATACTTAGTACAAGTGGTGTATTAACCTATATTCTTTATATTTCTACAAATGTGTAGGTTCGGGCCGTTGAAGTGCTTAGAGACCATTTACAAGAAGACTTAGACATATTTCCTAAGTTGTTGGTGAGTCTTCAATGTTCGAGGATTGTGCCACTTATATAGCTTAGTAGGATTGTTATGTCTAAAGACATTTGTTTCTTTCCTTTATCATTTGACACCATTTATGTAAGACTATTTGTGGTATATTGTACTTGTAATGGCTATGTCCAAATATTGTACTCCTTTAAGATGGTTCATATGTGAGACAAGATATTAGACTCTTAAATGTATTGCCTATGATAAATGAGAAATCTATGTAAACTTCATAAGCGAGGAGTCTATGTAAACTCCATATATAATAAGCGAGAAGTCTAAGTTTACTTCACTATTTAAAAGTTTTGAATTTTCCGCATTTTCGCTATCAATGATATGCCATGATGTATGCTCATGGCTAGTCTAAGTCCTCTTCGAGGACGCCGACGCCGATTACGTCTAGGGGGTGCTCCCTGGTCGTGACAAACTTGGTATTTGAGCATGAAGTTGAGTAACCTTAGGATTTATGTCTCACTAAACCACACATACATAGAGTCTTGTTCATAATTGTGAAGCGCGCCACACTTATGAATGAGAGGTTGTGTGATGCTTCAGAAATTCTACTTCTTGTATTCCTATGTCGTGCCTCAAGAGTCATAACTCTATGTGTCCTTTAATCTAACCCTTTTATTGTGGTTATAGGTTATGACTACTAGAAGAGCAGCTGCAAGAAGAGTTGGTGAAGAGATTGTTAATGTGGGAGCTCCTCCCTAAGACAACCAAGCTCCTCCACAAGGCTATCAAGATCCTCCACTAGAGCAAGTTTCTTTGGGTGACCAGGCTCCGGTCAATCCTCCGGCTATGATGGATGGAGAGATAAGGTCTGCTTTTCTAAATTTGGCCCAAGATATGACTTCTCATGCTCATGCCGTGACTACTCAAGTCCAAGCTATGACGGCACAAGTGAACTGGGAAGTTGTACCCCGTGTGCACCAACATGCTAGTACTATGGCTTCTCATTTGAGAGACTTGACTAAAATGAATCCTCACATGTTCTATGGGTCTAAGGTTGTTGAAGACCCCCAAGACTTTCTTGATGAGGTCTATAAGATCTTGTTTGCTATGGTAGTGACTTCATATGATAAGGCTGGGTTAGCTGCTTATCAACTCAAAGATGTGACACAAACTTGGTATACCAAATGGAGAGACAATAGGGTGTTAAGAGGTGGTCCCGTGACTTGGGAGATCTTTAAGAGAGATTTTCTTGATAGATTCTTTCCAAGAGTGAGAATGGAGGCTAAGGTGGAAGGGTTTATCAACCTTCGTCAAGGAGGTATGAGTGTAGTAGAGTATTCATTGAAGTTCACCAAATTTTCTAAGTATGCCCCTTCCTTGGTGTCTAACCTAAGGGATGAGATGATTCACTTTGTGATGGGAGTGTTCGAAGATCTAGTTGAAGAATGTCGTGCGGCGATGCTTCATGACAATATGGACATTTCTCGCTTAATGGTGCATTCTCAACAACTGGAAGAGACTAGACTAAGTAGGAAGAATAGGGATGCTAAGAGAGCAAGGTCCTATGAAGGAGAATCTTCAATGGGTAGGTTAGAAATTCAAGACAAGACTAAGTTCAAAAAGAGGTTCTCCAACCAAGTTCCTTCTAAGTTCCCCAAGGCAAGTAATGCTAGGGTGTCTAACCCTAAGTCCCAAAAGGGAAAAGGTGGAAATTCACCAAATAAGAAGCCTACTTGTGGAAAGCATGATAAGAAACATGTGGGTGAATGTCTTGTTGGGACGGATAATTGCTTTAGGTGTGGAAAGAGTGGCCATATGGTGAGGGATTTTCCTAATGTAAGGGGTCAAGATAAAGAGAGTAGTCAAGCTCAATCAAGCGGTCCATGCTCCAAAGAAGAATCTTTTTTATGCTCTTCGCTTTAGGGGTGAACAAGAGGGTTCTCCTAATGTGATGACTGGTATGTTACAAGTCTTCTCTATTAATGTTTATGCTTTACTTGATCCCGGTGCTACCTTGTCATTTGTTACTCTTTGGTAGCTAGAAAGTTTGATATGTTGCCAGATATCCTAAAATGAACCTTTTATGGTGTCTACCCCGGTGTGTGAGTCGGTAGTTGCAAAAATGGTATATAGGAATTGTCCTATAATGTTGCCCAATAGAGTTACTCTTGTTGATTTGGTCGAACTTGACATGTTTGATTTTGATTTCATTTTGGGAATAGATTGGTTGCATGCTTGTTTTGCTTCCATAGACTGTAGAACAAGGGTAGTCAAGTTCAATTTTCCAAATGAGCTCATTTTAGAGAGAAGGGGGGAAACTCTATCCATAGAGGTTGAATCATTTCGTGTCTTAAAGCTTGTAAGATGATCTCTAAGGTGTGTCTCTACCATGTGGTGAGGGTCAAAGATCTTTAATCTGAGATTCCTCCTATTGAGTTGGTCCCTATAGTGTTTTCGGAAGTCTTTCCGGATGACTTGTCTGGAATTCCTCCCGAACGGGAGATAGATTTTGGTATTGACTTAATGCCGGATACGAAACCCATTTCGATTCCTCCTTATCGGATGTATCTGGCTGAATTGAAACAGTTTAAGGCTCAACTAAAAGACTTACTAGACAAAGGTTTCATACAACCTAGTATTTCTCCATGGGGTGCTTCGGTGTTGTTTGTGAAAAAGAAGATGGTTCCCTTAGGATGTGCATTTTACCGTCAACTCAATAAGGTCACCATAAAGAACAAGTATCCTCTCCCTAGGATTGATAAATTGTTTGATCAACTCCAAGGTGCGAGTTAATTTTCAAAAATTAATTTGAGGTCGGGTTATCACCAGCTTAGGGTGAGAGGTAAGGATATTCCTAAAATGGCTTTCCAAACTAGGTATGGTCATTATGAGTTCCGAGTTATGTCTTTTGGGTTAACTATTGCTCTTGCGTCTTTTATGGACCTTATGAATAGAGTTTTACAGAATTACCTTGATCCTTTTGTAATTGTATTCATTGATGATATCTTGGTGTATTCAAAGATTGAGAATGAGCATATGGGACATTTGAGGGTTGCATTGAAAGTCCTCAAGGAACATCAACTCTTTGCAAAGTATAGTAAGTGTGAGTTTTGATTGAGATCGGTTGCATTTCTTGGCTATATTATCTCAAGTGAGGGTATAGAGGTCGATCTAAAGAAAGCGTAATCGGTTAGAAATTGGCTTAGACCTCTAACTCCCACCGACATAAGAAGTTTCTTGGATCTATCCGGGTACTATAGAAGGTTATTTGATGGGTTTGCATCCATTGCCTCTCCTTTGACAACCTTAATTCAAAAGAAATTAAGTTTGAGTGGTCGGAGTCTTGTGAATGAGGCTTCCAAGAATTGAAAGATAAACTTACCACCGCTCCAGTGTTGACTTTACCGGAGGGTACCAAATGATTTGTAGTGTATTGTGATGCTTCTCGAGTAGGTTTGGGTTGTGTTCTCATGAAACGTGGTAAGTGATAACTTATGCCTCTAGAAACCTCAAGGTGCATGAGAAGAACTATTCAAATCATGACCTTGAATTAGCTGTAGTGGTGTTTACCTTGAAGATTTGGAGGCATTATATCTATGGGGTACATGTGGACGTATTTATCGATCACAAGAGTCTTCAATATGTCTTAACCCAAAAGGAGCTGAATCTCCGACAAAGGAGGTGGTTGGAACTTTTGAAGGATTATGACTTGAGTGTCCATTACCACCCCGAAAAAGAAAATGTGGTTGCGGATGCCTTGAGTAGAATGACCATGGGTTGTGTAGCACGTGTTCTCGATGAAAAGAAAGAGTTAGTGAGAAGGTTCATAAATTGGCTCGGTTGGGTGTTCGGTTGGAAGATTCTCCAAGTGGAGGTTCTATTGTTCATCATAACTCCGAATCATCTTTAGTGGTTGAGGTGAAGTCTAAGCAACATCTTGATCCTCTATTAATGGAATTGAAGAAGTCGGTGCTTAGAAAGCTCAATGAGTCATTCTGCCAAGGGGGATGGGGTACTTAGGTACCAAGGTAGATTGTGTGTACCGTATGTTGATGATTTGAGAAATCAAATTTTGGAAGAAGCTCATGGTTCCCAATATTTTATTCATCCGTTTACCACCAAAATGTATCGTGATCTTCAAGAGGTTTATTGGTGGGATGGTTTGAAGAGGGACATAGCGGAGTTTGTGGCTAGGTGCCCTAATTGTCAACAAGTTAAGGACGAGCATCAAAAGCTGGGTGGTTTGACTCAACTAATGGATACCCCTATTTAGAAGTGGGAAGACATTAATATGGACTTCGTTATTGGGTTTCCTCAAACACAGAGGCAAAATGACTCCATATGGGTTATTGTGGTTAGGTTGACAAAATTTGCCCACTTTATTCCCGTCAAGTCTACTTATTCAGCGGAAGAGTATGCTAAAATTTACATTAATGAGACTGCTAGCCTACATGAGATCCCTTTGTCCATCATATCGGATAGAGGTGTTCAATTCACTTCTTGTTTTTGGAGGTATTTTAAAAAAGGGTTAGGTACTCAAGTGAAACTTAACACCGCTTTTCATCCCCAAACGGATGTTCAAGCGGAACATACCATTCAAACCCTAGAAGATATGTTAATAGCTTGTATTATTGATTTCAAAGGAAATTGGAATGCTCACCTACCATTGATTGAGTTCTCTTATAATAATAGTTACCATTCCAGTATTTCTATGGCACCTTTTGCAACACTCTATGGTAGGAGATTTAGGTCTCCAGTTGGGTGGTTTGAGGTTGGTGAATCTTTACTCCTTGGTCCCGAGATAGTCTATAAGGCTATAGAAAAAGTTTGAATGATAAGAGATAGGTTGAAAACAATATATAGTCGGAAAAAGTCTTATGCCGACAATCAAAGAAGAGACCTTGAATTTGAAGTAGGTGATTAAGTGTACTTGAAAATTTCACCTATGAAAGGGGTGATGAGACTCAATAAAAAGGTGAAGCTAAGTCCCCGGTATATGGGTCCTTATGAGATATTGCAACGGGTCGAAAAGGTTGCTTATGAGTTGAAACTACCTAGTGAACTAGGTTTGGTTCATCCGGTATTTCATGTCTCCATGCTCAAGAAATGTTTAGGTGATCCGATGTCTATTCTCCCTATTAAAGGATTAGGGGTGAATGAGAACCTTTCTTATGAAGAGGTCCCGGTTGAAATCCTAAATAGTCAAGTTAAAAAGTTGAGGAACAAAGAGGTGGCCTCCGTAAAAGTTCTATGGAGAAACCACATAGTTGAGGTGCAACATGGAAGGCCGAGGCCGACATGAAGTCCAGTTATCCTCATCTTTTCCCTCTTTGAGGTTAGTTGTTCTTATTAAAATAAAATTATGAATTAATGTGAATTTAACTTGTTTTACTAAGTAGGTGTATAACTTGGTAAAAGTTGCATGCTAAAATGAGTTTTCATGAAAAATGTTTTTGTGTTCTATTTGCACTTATATGAGTTGTGTATTTTGTATTCTTGAGATTGTAGTGCTTTGATATGGTCTTGAGAAGAAAAAAAATAGCATGTTGACTCTTGATGTTCATGTTGAGCTCATGTTGATATTGAGAAGGTAGTTACTCATTATGTGTTATGAAATGTTGAGTTCTTATATGTGGTGCTTTGGTTATGGGTTGAACGGAGATGTGAAGTACTCCTATGAGTTGTGGTTCATTATGATTTTACGTTGTTGTTGGTTGGGCTGCTAGTATTTAGTCTATCCTTTCCCTACAAAAAGATTTTAGTGTCATTCGGGGACGAATGTTCCTAAGGGGGGATAATGTAACACTCTGAGAGTCCATGACTTAGTCTAGAGCCTCATATGATGAACCAAGACTTAAAACACTATTTCTAAGCCTATACTAATGAATTGAAACTAATTAGGAAGTGTTAGAATCAAAACGTCAAGAAACGACCATGACTTTTGGAGACTAGTGAAATTGAGGCTAGTGTGCCTTGGCATGTTTCGAGGAGTCTTAAGAGTCGGAATTCAGGCAAATTTGGTAAAAAGAAGCTAAAAATGTATTATAGTGAATTTAGGGTCGAAACGTCCGGGTAAGACTCCCCAAGGACCACCCCAAGGGTCCTTGAGAAGGACCATTGCATTTGACCAAAAAACTATCAAATTGACAGTGGCTAATGACGAACCAAACGATGAGCCGTCGATGGGTCAACGGTCTGTCGATGGTGGTTGTAGGCTGACACTTAGCCATTTTGGAAAATGTCTCAAGAACCACTCTCTGAGCAAAACGACGGACTACCAGTACGACACCGTTGTTTGGTCGGCGCCCCGTAGACATGCAGTCGTCGTTTGGAGGGCGAGTTTGCTGCCAAGTTTTTAGTTAATTGGGTTAATTAGCTAGTGGGTTTATTAATTAATTAAGGGATAAGGTATGGTTAATTAAGTTAGTTGGGGACTATATAAGGGTTAACCCTCATTAGACTAACTCAACACCCATTATTTCCCAAACCCAATTATCTCCAACTTCTCTCTGCTTTCTCTCTCCCAAAGGCCCACCATTGAAGATCAAGGTTCAAGCTTCACTAGGGCTCCAGGACATACGTTTTCACCATTAATTCTCAAGGAAATCTTAAGGTATGGAAGTTATTCACTCTTGGAATCTCTTTCCCCAAGAGGCTCTTCAAAATTGGTTTCTAATGATGTCCAAAAGATGGGTTTTCTTCCAATTTCGTTAATGATCCTTCCAATTGACTCAATGTTGAATGTATTGGTTTATCTTGATCTATTATGATTGTTTATTGGTTAATTGCTATAGTTCTTAGTCTTTGACCTAGTTTCCATGAAAGCTTCATGATTGAACCATTTTCCCTAACCCTAGCTATGAATTGGATTTATAGATGATTAGGGTTGTTGGAATTAATTATTTTATTGTTTAATTCACTATATTATGACGATGGTGATTGGATTATTGGACAATTGTGATGAATTGAGGGTAAGTCTTGAAGGAGGCTTTGGACACTATTTGGTAAGACTTCTATGATTATGGGTTCTCTACTTCAATTATGTTGGTCTATTCTTGATGATGATATTCAATTGGAGTATGATTATGTGAATAGAATATGACGATTATTATATGATTATTATTATGCCATATTATGGGTATGATGGATTGTGAGATCTTGATAAGGCTATGATCATGCAAGTTTGAATGTGATTCTCTTGTGTGCCTTATTATGATATAATTATAATGTGTTGATCTCACTAATGATGGGTTGTAATGAAAAGAAGTTCTCATCCTATAACTAATGAGATAATGGCATGATTATACAAGAGGTTAGTCTCCTATGGCCTATATTAAGATTGATGATTAAGATTGACTAAAAGACATTTCAAAAAGGGACTTTAGCTTAGCACCGAGCGAACTAGATATGAGATGTGTCCCTTCCCAATGTTGGAAGGTAGGTTCACAATGGTTCTCATGAGATGGCGACCACAATGTAATGTGCATAAAGAGGGTTTCTAGTGGAACCACATAGAATGCTATGTTCATGTTTTGGTTCTACCTTGGCAAGTAGAGCACCTTCTTTTGTGTAGGGTTTTATGACACTGGATTCCATGTTTAGCTCACATGGTCTATTGTTGGTTAAGGCAAATGTTCTTGAAAGTAAAATGAATGAATGAAGTAATGAATATGGACACTAACTAGGGTGACTTAAGGGATTCTACTTAGTGTAGTAGGGGTATGAGACTCTACCTATGCCTTGAACAAGTTGGCCTTGAATGGAGTCCTAGAAGGTTGTTCTTATGTTATAATGCACTTATGATATCAAAGAAATGTATATATGTTGGTTGTATACGATATTGCTCTTATATGATGTTGGTTACATTGATGAACATGATATTGGTCTAAATTGCTATATATGTTGATGACTACTCATGATGTTATGTTATGTTTTTTGAAGCAAGGCATTCCTTATGGTTTCTTTTCTAAGTTTTCTTGGTTATGTGCGGTTATGGGGCTTCACATGAGCATTGACTTGTAGTCTTGGGATGGGATTGTTGGTAAGGTTCATGTATGTTGATGATATGAACTAATGAACATGAAAGATTGATATGACTTTATAATGATGTTATCCTTGTTTATGAACATGTCTTATGTTGTTGTGATCCTTGACTTGTATATGATCTCTTGTATGTGCATAAAGGTTTTCAAATGACTTGGCATGTTTGTAAAGAAATGGTCCCTTTTATGCATGTCTTCAAATGTTTTATGTGCATATGTTTCCATACTCTGTACTAAGTGGTTGTACTAACCCATATTCTTTATTTCTACAAATGTGTAGGTTCGGGCCGTTGAAGTGCTTAGAGACCATTTGCAAGAAGACTTGGACATCTTTCCCAAGTTGCTGGTGAGTCCTCAATGTTCGAGGATGGTGCCACTTATCTAGGTTAGTAGGATTGTTATGTCTAAAGACATTTGTTTGTTTCCTTTATCATTTGAGACTATTGATGTAAGCCTATATGTGTCATATTGTACTTGTAATGGCTATGTACAAATGATGTACTCCTTTAGATGATTTATATGTGAGACAAGAGATTAGACTCTTAAATGTATTGCCTATGTCAAATAAGAAGTCTATGTAAACTTCATAAGCGAGGAGTCTATGTAAACTCCATATATGATAAGCGAGAAGTCTAAGTATACTTCACTATGGAAAAGTTTTAGATTTTCCACATTTTCTCTATCAATGATATGCCATGATGTATGCTAAGGGCTAGTATAAGTGCTCTTCGAGAAGGCCAACGCCGGTTACGTCTAAGGGGTGCTCCCCGGTCGTGACAATAGGCTCTTTCAATTTGGTCAAGCAACTTTGGTCCTTTTGTGTTAATGAAAAGCCTTTTGATACATAGAACTTCGGAATACCCGCTCGAACTTCAATCCCCTTCGAAACCCCTGGTACACACAAGACTTTGGTGTCAAGATTGACACCTTCCACACTCAGAGATGCAACTGGTTCTAAACTATTTATCACCTTGTCTTCCTCTCTGATCTTCCTAAATAACTTTCCTATTTTGCCAAATATTTTGTACTCATGATCATCAAAAACCATAGGCACTAAGTTGTTTTGAGTTGGAAATGGGTTATTGGTCAAATTGGGAGTCTTTTGACCATCTGACACAACGACAACTCCATGATCGATTAGCTTCTCTATCGCCCCCTTAAAGGTCCAAAACTTATCAGTGTTGTGTCCTGGCCCCTGAATGATACTCACATCTTTCATTAGCATGAAAACCTGGAGCATTTGGATTAAAACGATATGGTGGATACACTCAATTATTCTTATTTTTCTTAACTGTTGAAACAAGATTGAGTACGACTCTCCTAATGGAGTGAATTTCCTTTTATATGCCTTCTCTTGGGCATAATTTTGCATAGGAGGAGGGTTGTAAGGGACCTGGTAGGGTGGTCGTTATGGACGAAGGTTTCCTTGAGTTGGAGCCTAAAAATGTGGGTAATTGGGAGGATGCACATATGACTGAACATTGAAGTCTGTGTATGAAGATAGAGATACTGGATATTGAGGGGCATAAGGGTAGTAATGTTGATGATAGCTCACTACACCATTTAAGGTCTACGGCCACACTAAATTTGAGCAACGCTTGAGAAGTGTTGCCTAAAATATTTTTGGGAACGCTTTTAAAATGTAGCCTAAATTTTTAACTTTTGGCAACAATAATATTGGCAACACTTGTAAAGTGTACTCTTTCATGGTATAGGCTACACTTTATAAGCGTTGTCATAATATAAAATAAATGACAATAATTATTTACATATATGGGGACACTTTTAAAGTGTCCTATTTTTATAATGGTAAAAACAACACATTAGAAGTGTGGCCTAAAATTTTTCACTAAAATATTAGATTCCCGCCAACATTTTTAACTCTCCCTCCCATTTTTATTGCCCAAAAAAAACATTAATAAAAACTTTAGTCTTTGTCTTCTTTCCTAGCTAAAAATTAGAACCTACGCTACACATTAGAAAACACGCTACTTAACTCTTCTTTTCTATATGAAAAATATACCATTTATCTTCTCCAGAATGTAAAATCGAAGAGTTTGAAGCTGAAAATCGAAGAGAGGAAGCTGAAGAACTAAAGAGCTGAGCTGAAAAATGGAAGAGTTGAGCTAATTCTCTTCTCCAAAACCCAATTTTCTTGAATAGATGAAGAGCTGATGCTGATGAACTAGGGATCAATCGAGGAACTGAAGATCGAAGAACTGAAGAGTGGAAGTTGAAGAACCAATTTCATGAAGCGTAAGTACCAATTTCATATAGCCGAGATTCCTTTTTACTCTCTACTAATCGTCTAGTACTAAAAATTGTTAGTTGACTGAATTTTTGTTTTGTGTTTATAAGTAATTGATTACTTTAGGGTTGTTATATCTGAAATTCTAAATTAGGGGAAGAAAGTGCAAAAAATTTGAATCCATGTTGTCATGCAGCATGGCTGCCCGACAATATTCTACCAGATCCTCAGATATGCCAGTAACGAATCTGCTCATCTCATCCCTGCTATTTTTTTGCCACCAGAGAAGAAGCATACTTTGAAAGTTTAACAAACTTCAAGGAATACTCCTTGACAAACATACCTCCATGTCTCAGGTTGATGAACTCTTCAACTTTGGCTTCCCTTTGCTCTCTGGGAAAGAACCTATCCAGAAAGGCAGTCTTGAGAACATCCCAAGTGATGGGAACATCTCCTCTAGCTCGGCCATCAGCCCACATCCGGTACCAACCTGTGCCACATCCTTGAGTTGATATGCAGTCAACTCAGCCTTTGCCTCCTCATCAACTCCCATGGCACACAGAATCTTGTGGACCTCATCTACGAACTCCTGAGGATCCTCGCTGTCCTTGGACCCGTAGTACACTGGGGGATTCATCCTGGTGAAGTCCCTCAGCCTGCTAGCCATGGTACTAGCATGAGGGTTCTCTCTGGGAGCACCCTCTCTCGCGGCTTGAGCCATGATGGCTTGAGCCTGAGTCGTGATGGCCTGTGCCATCTGCAGCAAAGCATTCCTCCCTTCACCATCCGCCAACCCGTCTAGTTTGACAGGCACTTGTTCAGCAGCAGCTGGGGCTTGAGGAGGAGTTTGATTCCCTTCCGCAGCTGCTTCCTCAACTCTTCTCGCGGCATTCCTCCTTGTGTTCATTTTCTACACGTAACACAAGAAGAGATTTAGATCCTCAAAATGACATAAAATGTCACAACTCTACATGGCACGATAAATAGTAGAAGAAGGGAGAATTTCCTATCGTTGCGTAGTCTCTAAGTCATGATTGTGGTGTGCTTCACAACCATAAGTCACAAACTACGTAACATGGTTGTGTTGAGCTTTAGATCCTAGGTAATTTAACCTCATGCTCTGATACCAAGTTTGTCATGACCCAAATTCCGGAATCCGAATCGCCACCGGCGTCGTTGACCTCTCAGAGGTCGCAGACAAGCCTCATCTTGCATTCATCACATTCATCTAGTTAAATTTGCGGAAAATTTAAAACTTTTTATATGTATGAAGTTTACTTAGACTTCATATAGTCATTACATATTAAACATTATATACTAAGCTCAACATCAATAGACAACTATCTAATATTAAGAACATTTCAAAACAAACGATGAATAATATATATTAAGTTGCCAAAACGGCCTTACATCAAAAGGTTTGAAATGAAATGTGAAAGAAACGCTATGGACAACATCCACTAGATATGTCTATATCTAAAGCTGGACTAATGCGTGTAGCATCCTCGAAAATCAAGAGGACATACCAAATAGTCTAGAGAAAACGCTAAAGTCCAAACCGCTGCAAGTGTCGTCAAACTGCTCTCGGACCTGCACCTATAAAAATATTAAATAGTAGAGGGTTAGTACACCACTTGTACTAAGTATGGGCGTATGCACACATACACATAAGGCTATGCATGATCAATGAAAGCTCTTTCTAAGCAACATGCCATTTCTGAAAAGTCTCGTCATTAGACTTTCCTAATTCGTTAGTTGTGAATTGCGGTATGAATATGATGTATTTTAATGCATTCAAAGCACACAACTCATTTTCTATATGATTACAAGACATTAGTATCATGAACATAATTTTAGAACCACTCGGGGGAAGATTTGAAATTTTGATCAACCCCCAACCCGAGAGCTTCCATTCTCACACTTAGTTTTATTTTCAGTCTTTTTCTTCTTCTTGTTGTGTAGTTCAATAATTCCTTTAGTCCTATGTTTTACTTAGAAGTTCAATGATTCATTGTAGTCTCATACCCACAATGAATCGACGAAAATAATTCAAGGACTAAGGAATGATTTCCTACCTTATAGTGAGTCATTCTTTACTCTAAGTATTCATAAACATTTCATAAGCCAATTTTATTGGCTATGCCATCTGTTTCATTACTTTCATGTTAGGGAAGTTATAAGTCATTTAATTACCATGATATTCCTACTTCCCTTCTTTGCATCATATAAGAAGTCATTTTAAGCCAATCTTATTTGGTTTTGCCCATTATTTGTTGAAACTTTCATGAGTGTGATATTGACACTTGACATTCTTAAGCTCTTCATCATTGCTCACTTTGAACATACGTTCCATCATCATTATTCATTCTCACTTTCATAAAGATATCATAGGGAATAAGATCATGCAAGCTAACATGAAATCCAGTGTCTGCCCCACATCGAAAAGGGGTGATTCACCAGTTAAAATGAATCTAGACCATGTGAGCTACTCATGGAATCTATTGTCTGCCCCACACATGGAAAGGGGTGATCCCCGGTTAAGGCGAATCCATCTCAAGTGTTCACTCCACACCGAAAAAGAGTGGCTCACAGCTATAGTGAACCAAGAATATATCGTGAGCATTAACCGACATAGATCATGTGAGCTAAGCTAAATACTGTGTCTTCCCCACACCGAAAAGGGGTGGAATCACCGGCCAAGGTGAAACCCTACATGCCTAGCTCGCTTAGGTGGAAACCACTGCTAGTTCCTATGTTGGCTAGACATAGTTCGAAGACTAGGGACTTAATGAGACTACTTATCCACCTCGGTGGTATCCTCGTCGCATGAGACTTACACGTGCAAGCACATGATCATAACTAGTCTATCGGTGCTGTGATCACTTTCATTATCTTCTTTATCTTTTAGAGTTGACTCAAGCATTATGAAAGTTTACTTCTAGATTGAGATTTATTTACTCTTTTGATGACTTGTCATCCTTACTTTACATTGATGAAATGTGAATTGTCCTTACATATCATCCTTACTTTACATTGATGAAATGTGAATTGTCCTTACATATCATCCTTACTTTACATTGATGAATGTGAATTGTACTCACATATCATCCTTACTTTACATTGATGAATGTGAATAGTCCTTACATATCATCCTTACTTTACATTGATGAATGTGAATTTTCCTTACATATCATCCTTAGGTGTTAATGAGACTAGTCTCACGCATTCTAACACCTTCATTCGTGAGTATTCTTTTAACATAGTAACTTAGGTGTAAGTAAGACTTGTCTCACTTCCTTTAACACCCCATTCTGGTCACTTGCTTAATTTAGACCCCTTTAATTATGTTATGAACTCACGTTACTTCTTTACTTAAGTGTAGTAGTTTCATTTCATCATTTATGGACGATGAACACTTCTTTCAATGAATTACATATGTTCATGGTTCATTCTTGTAGAGCATGTTGGGAGTTGTCCCAATGAATGTCATGCCCTTGGTTATGGATTCATTGAGTTATTTTAGAAGTGCTTATAATATCATTTGATGCTCTAACTACACAAGATTGGCATATGATTAGTATTGGCTCAAGATTTGGATATTAAACTACATATCCATTTTTGTGGGCATAAGCCAATTTAAGTATGTCCATATTTAAATTGCCATATGTATGAACCTTTAGCCAATCTTTCAATTATTTACATAAGCTCCTAGCCATTAGCATGCATTCATTTTGACTAAGTAGTGTCAGCCAATTTTATAGGCACCAGATAGTCAATTCATACATTTGTTATTTCATAGTTGTCTTTTAAGCCAATCTTAGTTCATGACTTTAGGTAACGTTTTTAAGACATATTGGACAATATCATATTAGCATTTGATGACTTTAGCATCTTCATAACGTTACAAAACAACAAGTCAATATTCTTCACACACACATCAACACTTGACATTTACGGATGTAACTAACATATGATCGGTCCGTAATTCACGTTGTAAACATTAGCTTCATACGATTTTAAGTTCATAAGTTCATGCGACATTCATCATTCAGAATAATACACGTAAAATCAGCCAACACCACATACCAACAACATGATCTCCAACCTATTCAACATGGAATCGAAAAGGATACTAGGTACAAGGAGTTCGACGATACGGGAACAACCCTAGTTTTCAAGATCTTTGAATCGTTGGAAAGAAAGTTCTCTTGGCAAAAAGAAGTACAGGAGAGAAACCCATACCTTGAGTAGAACTTAATCTACGAAGACCACCTTGAACGGAACCTTGAAGATACCTTGAAATAGCCTAAGAACGTCTATGCCCTTTTTTCCGTTTTAGCGTTCTTCGTTTACTGCCTCTTTCTTGCATTTTTGTTCTAAGTGTTTTTATCGTGAATTCTAGGTTTAGGAACTGATCTTGAATTATAAAACTTAAGACTTAATTAATAAATTAATTAGTTAATTACTAAAATATCCTTCCTAAGATGACTAGACATAGGAGGACCATTGACTTAGCCAATTGCATTTTTGACTAAGTGTCTCGGCTGACCAAGGCTTAATTTAATTAATTTGATGGCTTAATTAATTAAATATTGGAATTAAGGAAATTACCAAAACACTCCTAGGTCACTAGGACCACAACTAACAATTTTGCACCATCCTAGGTTAGGTACTAGGTTGTCCCTAAGTTAGTTAGGTGCCACCCTACCAAGTCCTAGGTTGTCGGGTGCATTAGGGGTCCAATTCGGTTAGTCCTAGGTTAGTTGTCTAGTTAGGATAGTTTGTTAGGACTTAGAGTTAGTTAGGCTGGCTGGTCCCACATAGAGGGACCCGCCCATGCGTGTCTTGCCTAACCGCCCTAACCAAATTCAGTTAGGGTGGTTCCGTGGTCCCCCTTGGCCGGCTCCTTCACGTGTGATGCCCATGTGCTTGCACATGGGTTTGTTGCACTTTCCTAACTAATTTATCTTGATGGCTCATTTGGGAATGTTTACTTATTGTCCCAAGGACCCTCACCATGTCCTTGGGCACTGCTTAATTTACATGATCATTTTAAATGGTCATGTGTTATGGTATCTAGGCTTGACACTTGGATGCCTCATACCTCACACGTTGGTTGTGGGTCTATATGTACATAGTGCCAATTATATTAGCTTAGGGTCTTCATTGCAGGTACATTTCTTAAACGTCAATCTTGGATTGGGGTATGGCAACCCAAAAAGTATATTTCATATTCGTATATAGAAAATTGGCTAATATCTCTTAGCCAATTTTTCTTTACAATGCCCAATATCTCAATATTGGGCATTGGGGTGCCTATGTACCCCTAATAGGCTGTCCTATTGACATGCTGGGCTCTTCATTTGACATATGATTTTCTGGAATGTTACACCAAAACCAATTCCAGCATCAACATCTGCAATAATTTGGAGAAGTCTTATGAACTAGATTGATTTCCAAATTGATGTTGTAGTTTTTTCTACCTATCTCCAACGTTGGATCGATAGGTTCCTTGAATCAATGTAAGTGTGTTCTTCTTTTCTTGTGGTTATCCTTCCCTTTGTGATCTAGTTTTTTGTTGCATAGGCATTGGAAAAGGCCTGGTTTCAGCTCCAATCTTTTAGGAATCATTCTGAGTTGTTCCTCTTTTTAAAGATCAAGGTTTTATCTTGTTGTAACTGAGCCTCTACTTGAAACTACAGGTTAATTGTTGCTTATTGTGTTCCAATTTTACCTTCTAGGCTCCCTCTTTTTTGTTTACTCTTTTATTTTCAACAGTAAATTACTTTTCCTTAAAATCATTTAAATAGGACCTAAGCTTCTTAGACAAACTGATTATTCAATGGTAAATAATCTTTCCTTTAACTAATAGACTTCTACTTTTTTGTGCCATTGTATTTGAATCTTGTAGTAAGAATTTATGTAATACACTTTTATTAATCAAAGTGTACCTTATTCTTTTTATTTTAGCAGGGGCATCAGTCCAATATTTAGTTTAACTTAGAAGACTTCTTCACTGCTACCATATTGTCCTTTGAAATATCATCTTGTAAGTTTATCTTATGTTTCTTACTATTGTCTTCTTATTGTTTTTAAGTCTTTGTCTTTCTCATAAATGAAACAATTGTCCGTGAATTTTATAAATTTTACACGAAATTACATGGGCCATGACTAG
This sequence comes from Solanum sitiens, assembly GCA_016801875.1. Classification (NCBI taxonomy): domain Eukaryota; kingdom Viridiplantae; phylum Streptophyta; class Magnoliopsida; order Solanales; family Solanaceae; genus Solanum; species Solanum sitiens. The sequence continues at coordinate 276,351 of JABWTJ010000332.1, forward strand.
TTATCTCACTGTTTCATGTATAACCCTGCAGATTCCTAGGATTGTTTGTTGTTAGTTTGTATTATATTGTTTTCTCAGCTTGCACGACTAGTGCGGTGGTTCTTATTTAGCTATTCTGGGTAAAAGCCACTAACTAGTATGTTGAAATGATTTTCTCAATCATGGAATACTTGAACGGGAAATATATCATGAATGTTGAGATGGACAACAAGCTTTCTGGTTGAAACTCTTATGTGTGTTGCATCTGATGGTCAAAACATGTAAGGTGTTGCCTTCTAGTGTTATAAATATTTTTTCTACCTCTTTACACACCATGTACTCTCTGTTTCTAAGCCTGCAGCTTTCTATCAGGCACCGTACACTATATGCAGGCTAATGCTTTGTCATCACAAGATTCAGCATGCTTTATGAAAGTTGCAAATAAAGTGCCTATACAAGGCACTGATGCAGATTCCACCAAAAAGGACCACAAGGGAAAAACATCATTAAGCTAAAGACATACTGCTGGTTGAAAGACCAGGTAAGTCACTATGTTGGAGGGCTTACAATGTACCAAACTTCATTAGAATTGGGAAAGTTCAGTTGTGTCACTGGAGGGTGTGTTCCCTATCAGAGGAGCTTAGAAACGTTAGTGTAAATAAATTGTATTTGTTTTGTTTTGTTTTGAAAATGAAGTGCCTATGCAAGACACTGATGGAGATTCTACTAAAAAGAACAACAAGGAAAAAACATCTTTGAAAATCTCAGTAAACGAAAAAGCTTCTTTGAGAAAGGCTAGTAACGAAAACTAAGTAGGTATCTGCAATCAAAAGATGCTACTGGGAAAAGGAAGAGCAAAGAACAATTATATTTTATCATTTACTTAACTAAAGCACTAAAATTCTTAACTTTCTCATACTCCTTCCACTATACTTGGTTCCTTTACAATTTCTTTAGCAGACTAGAAATCAAGTGTAGATGACTGAGGATGACTTGATTATGCATTTCTTTTATTTATTCCGATTGTGATGTGGTTCTTGTTTCACACAAGGTTTGTGAATGTTTTGCCTTTTCGTAACTTTGTCTATAGCTTTATAAGGAAGTCCAAAGTTTGTAAAATTTGATTTATGGCTAGGGAATGCAGAAACATACCATACACTTAGGTAGTACTGTTATAGTTGACTACTAATTATTTATCTTATCTAAGGCTAGCGTCAGTTGCTGCATAAGGTGTTAAAATCACCAGTTAGGATTTTTCACATGATTGTTGATCTTAGATGAGTTACTCTATTTTTTCAGATTTGGGTTTCATATAGGGAATCAAGTTGGTCGAGTGCAGCTTTTTGGATAATACTTATAATTTGTTCTGGCAGGTACGTTTTTTTTTTGATAATGCATAAATTGTACTCCATCCCATTTTATGTGATGTAGTTTGACTCGAGCGAGAGTCTTAAAAATATGGAAAGATTTTGCAATGTTTCAAAACTACTTGCTAAATAAATAGATTCTTAATTATAAGTGTACACAGTGTGGACGTTTTGCCGAATAAATGGGATTCAACATGGGTATAATGTTGATAGTGTCATTAAATATTTGCTAATTAAGGAAATATATCAATTCTTTTTGGGCAACCTAGAGAGAAAAGTGTGTCATGTACATTGTGGAGTAGAGGGAGTATCAATTTTGTTGTTAATAACAACAACAATGATAATTACCAGTGTGATGAGATTGTATTCAATACAATGATGCTCAAAATGTTCTCGACAGTCTCTTTCAAATAATAATGCTTATCACTCTGCCGGAACTATTTTCGTGGTTATATCCTCTTGTTGATCTCTTCTTATGCAGATGTTTCGGATCCATTGTTGATGCAAGTATTGCTGACTCATTATTGGCCGAAGTATGCAAAATTTATACCTCGGCTTTCTCTGCTTCTTCTATTTCTAACGGTATAATTTTCCCATGTTTAAGTATGCAAAATTGTTTCTTTTCTCTAAATTTTGATTCCTTCAAAAGCACATTTATGAAGTCTGTTTGTTAATTTTACTGAAAATTCAGACAAGCATATTTGGAATGTCAATAGTTTGGGACTTGCCAAGGAATTGGAGGAAGGTCTGAATCATCTTTTCTATGTGCTTTGTTTTTACTATTGCAGTTCCTTACCTCACCCTTGTATATTTATACAGTTTTTTCCATTCACAAGTGAATCAAGGAATCAGTGTTGGAGAAAGGTCTGAATCACCTTTTTTCTGATCATGTTCTTGTTAATGGACTGTTTGCATCACTAGTTAGGATAGTTTTTTGTTTGTTATCTTTTAAGGTTGTTGATGTAGCCAATAGGTGCCTATGCATTACAATGCTTTACTCCATAAAAGAATTAGTGTTGATTGAAATATTTGTTGGGAGAATGAGTATTGTTGATTCTTTTGGATTTGCTTCTTGGAATTTTTCCTTAGTTTTACCTGTTATTCTTTTAGTTGTGCTTCCAATGGGGTTCCATGTAATCACACCTTTCATTTGTAAAATTGTTGGAAACACTTTACATGATGCTAGAAAAGCAATAATTGAAGGTGGGACTATTCCTTTAGTCATGGTAGTGTCATGGAATGGAAATGCAGGGAAAGTTTCTGACCCTGACTTGTAGCATTAACGTGAGAACTGTCTAGAACTTGTTGTTTATTCTGAATGTGTGAATTCTGATTTTCAGCTCCTTCTTGATTGTTTGGTTGATCCTGTATAGTGTTGAAATATATTGGTTAGCAACTAATTGTTTGAACTTCACTATAACAAATGGGCCTGTAAGATTTTTTCTTTTGAGTCTGCCATTCTTCATCAGCTGGCTTGTTGTTATTTCCTTGTTTTTTATGCTGCTGGTATTGTGAACTGGTGTTTCCCTTTGTTTTTGGTGTGTTTTGGGTGTTGCTGTCGTTTACAAGTTTTTTTTATCTTTTTTGCCTTGTTCCCTTTGTTTTTGTTCTTCCTATCAGCCTCCAACTCTTTTGTTTTTTTAAATCCCTCATCTCGTTGCTTGATATCAAAGTGTGAATGTGAGAGCTAGTCTCTTGAGCTCTTTCTTGATTAATGGAAAAGGCAGCAACAAGTTCCTTCCCTGTACAAACATGTGACAGTGTCCTTTGTGTTTACAATACATGTAGTAATTCAGAATTCACGTGTGATACATGTTTTATATGATCTGCATTTTATATATATATATATATATATATATATATATATATATATATATATATATATATATATATATATATATATATATATTGATTTGTACTGGTTGGCTTATAGTGAATACTCTCCAATTATGCACTTCCAAATTTATTTCTCTGATTTATAATTTCATTTTGAATGTGCATGAAAATGCCAATAAATGAATTTGAATTGCATGTGGCCAAAAGTAAACTCGATCTATTATGATATATATATATATTGATTTGGACTGGTTGGCTTATAGTGAATACTCTCCAATTATGCACTTCCACATTTATTTCTCTGATTTATAATTTCATTTTGAATGTGCAGGAAAATGCCAATAAATGAATTTGAATTGCATGTGGCCAAAAGTAAACTCGACCTATTGTGGTGAACGATGGAGAGTTTTTTTCCTATTGTCATATACGTTTGGATGCATTTGTTTTTGGAATTTATTGAGATTAGAGATCTTTAAGCAATCACTTTCTAAGTTTTGGTTGTACAAGACATGTTTCTCTAAATTTATTTGAAATATATAGTTTTGATTTAATTATTAGTTAATTTTGTGCTTTAGTTCATTTGTAAATGTAATTATGTGATTATATATTGAATATATGCAATTCGAAAGTGTTATTGTAGGACGTCCAATGTTAAAGTTACACTTTATAAGTGTTGCTCTAGATTATATGTAAAGTTACGTTTTATAAGTGTTGCTCTAGATGAGATATAAAATTACACTTTATAAGTGTTGCTCTAGATGAGATATAAAAGGCAAAATTTTATAAGTGTTGCTATAGATGACATATAAAAGACAACGCTTTTCAAGTGTAACCAATAACACTGCAAAGGCAACACTTTTAAGTGTAGTATAATAAAAAAAAATAGGCGTCGCTAATGCATCACAACAAAGCGTGCCCTTATAACTCTTTGGCTACGCTTTATAAGTGTAGCCAAAGATGGCAACATTTAAAAAGTGTTGCCTTATGTCAAAGGTTACGCTTCTTTAGGCCACCCCCTAAAAAGTGTTGCTTAAAATCCAAAAGTGTAGCCTTTTATCAAAGGCCACACTTTTTGCTAGTTTAGGCTACACTTTAATGGGGTGGCCTTAGGCCTAAAATGGTGTAGTATCTAGATTGTCCCTGAACTGGTGGGTAAGGAAAATTAGAATTCCTCTTAGCACCCCTTGACCTTGATGCCAGCGAAGAAACTTCCTCTTTTCTTTTACGATTTCCAAAACTTCCTGAACCACCTTGAATGTCCTGTGTGGTAGCTTTGATTGTTGTCTGGCTCACAATCCTTCCTGTTTGGAGACCACTTTTGACCATTTCTCCAACTTTCATTGTTGTAGGAAACGGTATTCCTATTGCGGTTGTCAGGTTGTGGAAGTCATAAGGATATTGATCCTCTATGAAGATATTAACCAATTCTTGCTCATCTTATGATGGCTTAAACTGGGCTGCTTGTTCCCTCTATTTGATAGCATATTCTCTGAAGCTTTCATTTGGCTTCTTTCTCATATTAGAGAGTGTATTGCGATCTGGCATAATGTCGACATTATACTGAAATTGTATACAAAATCTTGAGCCATATCATCCCATATGTGCCAGTGGGAGATCTCTTGGTCTATAAACCATTCTATGGCAACACCAGTCAGGCTCTCACCAAAATAAGCCATGAGCAATTTATATTTACCCCCTGCACCCCCAAGTTGATTGTAGTATCTCTTAAGTTGCGCTATGGGATCACCGTGCCCGTCATACTTATCAAACTTAGGGTTTTGAATCCAGGTGGCAGGTGGAAATTTGGGAACATACACAATTCTTTTAACGCGACACTTTTGTGTCCTATCAACCGTTGCATACTCTTCATGTGTTGCTCGATACTTTTCTTTTTTTCCCCAACATTTAATCTTGCTCTGAGCCTTGAGTGGGCCTCTCAACATCAATGGGGGAGCCAAATTACATACAGTTAGGGCCTCCAAATGCTATCCCAGGAGTATAGTATTGCTCTGGATGAGTGGTGAACTATCCCTCTTAAGCTTCTCTCTGCGTCACAGTTGGTTGTGGGAGAGTACAGACCGGTGTAGCTGTCGTGACAGTGGGATTATTCCTGAATGGCATGCCTTAAGGGAGTGTTGTTGATGGTCCTGCCCTAAAATTATCAAATGGATCATGCCCTGGAGGGAAAAAATGGTCTGATATCCTGAGAAGATGGAGATCGGATACTAGTAATCTCTGAAAACTAGGAACAGACGTTGGTGGTTCTTGGTCATTGGCCCAGGCTTTCCACAACTGTGCCATAACATGTCACAATGTCCGATTTTCTTCAACAGTGGCTGACTCTCTTGTCCTTGAATCAATTGGAGTATCGACAGGGTTCACCACAGTTTCAGTATTTGTTGTCATTGACGCTCTTACCTTAGACCTAGTAAAGTAAGGGTGTTCTGCCAGTTTACCACAAACCAACCACCAAAAGCTAACTAAATTAAAGTGAAATGAACAAACTTTTTAGGGATTAGACAATTTTACACATCAATCACACATTTGTTAATCACATAGTAACATGAGTTCAGAAGGTCATTGTCTCATACCATATTTCTTCGCTCATTGTCTTTTCTTTTTTTTTCTTTTTTTTTTTTGAAAAAAAAAATTGATCGGACCCTTTGGAGGTTGCCTACGTATCATGTAACCGCATGAATCAGACCATTACGTAGTTCAAAAATTTAGATAACTCAACAAAATTAATTTAGTATAGCAAAAGAAAATCCTTTCATTCATTCCCAAAAAACATCAAGCAAAACGACAAAACCAATGGGTTTAAACACAACCCTGATCAACATGATCTCCTTGAACACCAAACTTTTAACTTAAACACTGAGTCTTTAAACAAAATAAAATGAAACAAATAAACATACAAAAACAACTAAACTTTTCTTCAATTTTCATCACTTTCTTGGGGCTTTCTTTTTCCTTCCAAGGTTTCATACAGATTCAGCAACACCTTCGGCAAATGGGAAACAATGATCCGTGCTTGCTCAGCCACTTATGGATCATTTATATGAAGATGATTTTTAATAACATAGAAGGTTTGTTCTGCCAGCTGACGAACTTGACGCCTAGCCCTTCCTATATTTTGATGACAGTTATTTAACCAAGCCTGATGATCAAAGATTGTTCCTGAAGAGGGTCTCTCGCTCCTCTGCTGCTTCAAGTTGATGGTGAAGTGTTGCTCTCTCAATGATCATTGTGTTTTCCCCTCTTCAATATCGACACAATGACTGATTTTTCTTTTATATTCTTTTAGCTGATGCATCCAACACGACCTTTCTTTCTCAAATTTCTCCTTCTGCCACTTAAGTTCTCCTTTTTGATAGTGCACGACCTCTTCAGATTCCACTAAGTCCCTCTTCAATCGAGAGATCTCAAAACTCTTCTCTTTGTTTATCTGTCATGCCAAGTGAATTCTACTATCCAACTCTTCCTTTAATCGAGTTAATTTCCCCTCTGCATGCTTCAATTCCCCTTCCATATCTTGCAACTCCAACTGGTGATTTCTTCCTCTTTGAACTTGAACATCTTGTCAGGCAATGGTGGCCTTGGCCTTCTCCAACTCTTTTTACAATTGTCTTATAATGTATTGATTCTTTCTTTTCTTGTTGGATCCTTTGAGAGTGTCACCAAATGTGATTGGATCACGATAGGTACCCAGGAACCACTTTTCTTTTATCTTGCTCCACAACCATTTCATTTAAAATTATACTCCCGTACCATATCTTTAAAATATCTTCGCTATTAAAGGCAAAATCTAACGGAGTGTCATATACAAACCTACTCATATCATCATTGGGTGAGATTTCTTGAACTCTAGCCAACTGACGCATATCCCGAAGTGAGGCACAGGGGTGAACACCTCTAAGACCAATTAACACAGAAAATGAGATACCAATAGACATGCAAATAATATCCTTAGCTGGGAACCAGTAATAATTCCACACTATTTAATCAGACGTGATCACCGAAAGTTTTTCTTCATATGCTATAATTTCTTTTGAAAAATTAATTTTTGCTTCCCATTTTCTTATGGGAGGAAACATAATTACACCAGTCTGGAGCAAATCTGGGCGCACGATCATGGTGATAAAGATGTTTCGAAAACCATATTTGAAGCAAGATATTACAGCCTTCAAAGTACATTTCCCACCTAATCATTTAGTTAATGCACGAAACATATCTGTCAGGATCATAGCAATAATAGTTAGACTTTCCATTGTGGTCAATGCCTTCACCACACCAGCCAGACAAATGTTAATATGCTTGTCCCGTTTGGGGAAAACAATGAGCCCCAAAAGTGCGATCATGAAGACAAAACATCTATTCGCTTTTCAAGCCTCTTTACCCCCTTGGTTGCTCAGCTAATTCCAATAGTTTTTGAATCCATCATTTTGGTCATACCTCTCGTGTAGAAAGTCCAATGGGACTCACCCATTTTCAAACTCTCTTTCTCTATTTGATTGATCTTGAGAAGTTCCAGGAACTTTTTGGCATCAACATATTTTGGAATTACGGGTCTTTTATTGCGTAGTTCAACACCTCGAACACTGGATTCCTTCCCCATGAAGCTGGCGATTTCTTCTAAAGTTGCTGTTATTTCAAAGTTAACAAATTGAAATACATTATTTTTTGGATCCCAGAAAGGAATCAATGCCTCGGTCACATCCCTTCTAGGGTCAATCTCCATTAGATGCATTAGATTCCCCAAATGTTCTTTTACTCTCTTTTGTTCATGACTCTACATTCATGTCCACCATCTCAATAAATCTTTGGGTATTGTGTCAACGATAATGAACTATGGAATTCTTTCGGTTCTAGGCTTTTTAAAATCTTGTCCTTTGGTCGAAGGTGCCATTTGTACCTTTAAATAGAATCCAATTAAAGTTTTATGACAAACTCTAACCGAGAGAGGAAAAAGAAAAGTAAGAAAACACTCATTTTTACAAACATCGAACTCGAGAAGAGATGCATACGTATCTCATTTTAGTGAGAATTAGGTGTGCGTAGTTTATAAAAAAAAAAAGATCTCACACTTGAAAGATCACCCCTTTATTTCAACATCTTTTGTTTTTTTTGAAAAAAAACTCACTAAGTTATTTTAAAGCCGACAATAATGTAAAGGTCTTCTAAATAAATTATTTCACTTAGTACATAAGATGAACATTTTGGTATAGAGTGGTACATATCTTAGATTTGCTAAGTCGAATGCACATGATACAATTAAAAATAGTCTACCCGGGATACTATTGCTAGGTTTAGTATTTATATGGAAGGTGTCTAGACTGGCTTTACTTGATCGGACAACTCGAGTCGGGGAGGGTCAACGTACCCGTAGCAGAGCTATTCCGGCTTAATTGGTGGTCCAACCCCGCCTAACATGTGTGACAACCTAGTATCAGGAGCGTAATGACACAATGACTCATCCTAGACAGAAGTACTATGAAGCGTATCCGCACACATTGTGTAATAAAATTTCAAACGTAAAGGGTGTGCGAGAGAAGACGATTTATATACAATACACAACAACAAAACAATGAATAATTAAAATAACACAATTAGCCAACAAATACAAATTTTATCCAAATAATCAAAATAGCCAAATACAATCAATGTACAAAGCTCGAAATCTAAAAAAAAGTTCCCAGTGGAGTCACCAGATTTGTCATACCTCTGCCATTTAGTTTCTTTACAATTGTTAAGGATATGACGTGTTCTTTTTTTTAAAAATAATTTCTTTATTTTTTATTTTTATTTTTTCTGCCTTAATTTATTGTGTTTGATCTTCAAAATAGTTTAGATGTTTAGATTTTGTGTTAGTGAACTGATTTTCTTTTGAATTTTGGATCTTGATGAAATGGATCAATATTTTGGAACATTTTAGAATTTTCTAATGATCCATATAACTATTATTCAATTAATGAATAAAAGAAATGGGTCATCTAAAAGGGCAAAACAGATTTTTAATTAATCTGGAAAAAAAAAAGTTTCATTGGTCATCTTGGTAACACTTTGGGAAAAGAAAGAATCCAATGCATGCATTGGATCTAAAGTTTTCAAGAAGAGTGAGAGATTTAATGTCCAACACCTATTTAAAGCCCAATACTTCTTTCATTTGGGACAAATAAAAAAGAGAAGAACAAAAAATTGGAAGAGAAAAAAACATAAGAAAGAAAAAAGTCTTTTTTATAAAAAATTCATCTTTGGTAGTCTTTGAAATCCAATTAAGTTTGCTTTCATTATTTGTTTGTCATCAACTTTAGGTATTTTTTTTTACATTTCACATGTAATCTTGATTTAATATTTATGTTTCATTTATGTTTTGATCAAGTTGTTTCTATTAAGTTTGTTTTGATTTAGCTAAGTCTATTGTGATTCTTATGTAATTATGTTTATTATTATGTACTTATCACTAATTGGTGTTTGGCTTAACTTTATCTTATTATAGAATTAGTAATTAAACTCATGTTTTGCTAAAAATAAAAAATAAAAAATAAAAAAGTAACAATCTCAAAGTTTTTTTTTTATTTCTACTTTTTAGTTTCTGGTCGCTTTAAAAAAGAAAGAAAAAGAAGGCTATTTTTTTGGGGGAAAAATGTAAAACTAGTCATTTTTACCAAAAGGATAAATCTGGTCATTTTTGCAAAAAATATAAATCTAGTCAGTTTTGCAAAAAAATATAAATATGGTCTTTTCATAAATTCTGATTTTTTCTTTCTCTTAAATAAATATATGAAATGGCTATTGAAATTAAAATACAAAATCGGCTAATTTGGCTTAATAATCTAACTATTAGATAACATTGACTATTTTTGCAATCTTCTTTCAAAGAGAACAATGTGATCATTTTGTATAAAATAGAAATTTTACTAAAATTGTCATTTCTAAAATTTTATAAATAAAAAAAAGAATTAAAACTAATATAACACTACTTGTTCTTAAAGGAGGTTTAATTATTATTCCGTAAAAACATTTTTTTTCTTTTGTTGTTATTGTCAAGTAGTAATACTTAAATTTCTTTTGTTTCTTTTGATAAAACTATATTAATAAGTGATTTGCAAAAAACAAATAATCATTTTCTTGTCAATATGTTGCAACATATTCATTTATTCATTTTTTATCATTATTTTAAAAAAATGAGTAATTTATTATTAGTTTTTTTAAAAATAAAATAAAGTTTGAAATACCATCGGGTGTTCGGTAACGATCCTTGGTGTGTATTCTTTTCTAAAAGAGGATCTTGTGTGCGGTTACGCTCCTAGGCCAATCAATTTTATTTTTTAAAAAGGCAAAATGGTTTGGTGGACCCTTATACTTGACTCGGATTGTAAAATGGACCCTTTTACTTCATATAGGTTTCATCTGGACACTTCAACTCAAACAAAGTAGAAATTTTAAGCCCATTTGACCATTGATCACCCTTAGGTGTCATTAATTTAGTTGAGTTGAAAAAATGTGTGTTACACACGCGAAATAGGAGAGTGAATTGATTTAAAAAGTTAAAAAAAAAAGTAAAAGAAAATTTACCTATCTTTAAAAAAAAAGAATGTTCAAAACCACCCACCCATCCACATTTTGGGAAATAGTAGATCTCTCACCTACTATATCCCTATCCTCTCAATTATGAATTATTGTTTCTTGCAATCTTACTTTCCATCACTTTTCAAATAAAAACTACACATTCATCACAAATCAAAACAAAAATAATTGGAAACGAAAGAAAAAAAATCTTCTCCAAATTGAAACTCAAACCGAAATTGAAGATGGATTTTTGCAACTACTACTTGCTTCCTTTTATCTCTTTAGAAGCAAAACTTCTAAAAAAATAATAATTTAATCTCACTTTCAAAATGTAGATACAACTTTAAAATTTTCATGTTTCTTGATCTTCCTTTTTTTAAGTTTGGATTTTTCTTTCAATTTCAAACTTTTGGGTGTTAAGTTTATTATTAAGAGTAGTAGGGTTTGAGTGCTTTCTTCTACTAATGTTAATATCGATTTTCATGAAATTGTAAGCTTTAATGAAGTTGTAAATGTCAATGGACTTTCTTTTGGATTAGGGTTCTTGAGAGCAAAGTGAAAAATTGTAATTATTGTGTAATAAAATAAATATATAAAAATAGCATTCTGACCATTAAATTAATGAGATGGGTACGATGTGACTTTTTTTTACGTGAAAATGATGTGTTATACATGTCAGGTCGAGTGAGGAACACCATCTGATATAAGGGTTTAAAAATTTCTATTTTGTTTGAGTTGAAGTGTCTAGTTGAAACTTTGGAGAGTAGAAGGGCCCAGTTAAAAATCTGAGTCAATTATAAGAGTCCAGCAGACTATTTTGCCTTTTAAAAAAATAGTAACTAATATGAATTTACTTTTTATATCCAAAAAGTTTTTTTAGCCAAATATAAGTCAATAAAACAACCGTGCTAGAACCACGGGACTCGGGGGTGCCTCATACCTTCCATCCGGTTGACATAATTCCTTATCCAATCTTTGTTTTCGTAGACTAAAAATAAAAGAGTCTTTTTTTTCTTAATTTTGAATTAGGAATTATCAGATGACTTGGAACACCTAAAAAATCATAATTCCAAGTGGCGACTCTAAAAAAATTTATATATTTCAAAAAAACAACCCATCATATTTTTAACAATTGTAAAAAATAAATGAAAAATGTGTGACAGATCTGGCGACTCTGCTGGTGATATGACGAGTTTTTAAAAAATCATAAGTGATAAATATTGGAGAGGTTAACAAATTATTTTTGTGCAACAGAGTGCTGTAAATCTGATAAAAATTACTCCATTAGTGTACTATTTGTCGTGGGACCACGAATAATAAAGTTGAATATATATATATATATATATATATATATATATATATATATATATATATATATATATATAATGGAGAAATGAGAACTTTAGTATTGTTACTAACAAAATTGGTTGCTCTCTAATATATTGTGCTTTTACCCATGGTTTAAATGAATTGTAACTGACCTTATGTTTTTAACCATGATTTAAATGAAGTTAAATAATTCAATATTTATCTTGCTTTGAAAATACTAATAAAAAGTTAAAAGCAATAGAGTGAGTGTTGTGAGGGAGAATTATTTAACAAACTAAGTCAATATTTAAATCAATTCACCAAAATAATATGTTTTTAATTTTATTTATAAAACTAGTATAAATGTAATTTTCAGTAACGTTTTAAGATATTTTTATTTTAAAATTTTGACGGACAAAAACTAACGGAACTGACATTAAATGAATAAATGTACTCCTAAGTAATGTTTTACACCTAAAACATTACTCAGGAGTACGTTTATTGAGAATCCAATTACGGGCAACTAAATCTAATTCTGCAAATGAAGAGTCAAATCCTGCAAATTTAAAACACATCCAAAACGTTACTCATAGTAGCGTTACTCGTTAATCTTTTGGAATGATGTTATAAGTATATAATTTTTTCCTTTCAGGTGAACTCTCTAATGTTAATAATAAGCATTGTGCTTCTGTTTTTTTGTCAAGTATACTACTAAAACAAGATTAGAGAAAGAATGATACCTCCAAATGGTTATTATACAATAAAATTTGCAATGATGCACTCCATTCTTTCCTTAATATAGTCTTCACCTTTACAATATCAAAATAATACTATTAATCCCCCACCACTCGCTACCCTTTATCTCCAACAACAATAATTAACACATAATTAAATATGGGCAATAATTTTTAGAACAAAAAGATATTAAAGTATCCTGAAACTATTTGATTAATTAATAAAAAAATATTCACTAAATACATGCAATTAGCATTAATCATTAGAAGGAGATACTCAAATTTGAGACATAGTAAGAATCAGTATTTGAAAAGGCGGGGGCGTGAGGCCAGACCTTTTATGTGGTACGGGTGAGATGTAAGTCTCGAGACACGGAGCGTAAGTCTTATGAATATACGAGCGTAGTCTCATGTATATTCAATTTTATAATTTATTACGAAGAAAATAAGCAAAATGTTATGAAATAATATAAAATAGTGAGCAGAATAAAGTAGGGAGAAGAGAAAAGACTTCTTATTCATCTTGAAGTATATTCAAGGTTTCATAGATTTATTCTAAAATGAAGAAAAAACCCTTTATTTATAGGGGAAACCTAACTTTATCCCCAAGTAAGATTCCTAACCATATCCTAAAAGGACTCCACATAATTAGACATTCACTATAACACAAATATATTTATAACACTCCCTCTTGAATGTCGGTAGATTATGTGTCTCGTTAAAACCTTACTAGATAACTTCAGTGGGAAAATATCTAGTGAAAAAAAAGAGTACACATATCTAATAATACGCATTATGGATGCCTCATTAAAAACCTTACAAGGAAAACTCAATGGGACAAAACCTTGTGAGGGAAAACAAGTACATCACGTATTAACTCCCCTTTTTCAAGAATTATTTTATTTAGAATCGATTAATCTATCATGCTTCATGCATGTCGTTGACTCTATCGTCTAGAAACATCCAATAGGAGTATTTACAACTACCCCTTATGTTAGAAAAACTAACATATATCTCAATATTTTGGAGAATCTATCTTTCTAAATCATTGTGTATTCATTGATTATATACTACATACCAAAATAATCAAATGAAAAATATTTGGTCCCTGACGATAAATCAATTGAAAGAAAATCTGATCATAATTTATTGGTTTGATGCGTATAATTATTTTTATATGCGGTATCATATTTCAGATCAACATGTGTAGCTTTATATTTTCAAAGCAAGGATTTCACTATCTCAAAAATTTAATGTCACATCAGCTTGAGTATTTGTCAATATTATCAAGATAAATTGTCTTGATTACATAATCTGAAAGTTGTGCTCTTAACTCAATTATCTTGCACAAACAATTATGTGAATGTTTAACTGCAAATTGACAACAAACACACATATGATTATCTTATAGATGCATCGCTTGATCGTATCATATGACAGGTGAACGGGCCCATATTCACCTTTTATACTTTTCTGAATTTAGAGATTTAGTCTCAACTTTAGTTGATCCAATCAACTTACATGAGAACGAGCAACAAGAAGATTTCTCGAAGAATTTTCTAGTTCTTCAATGTATGCTATTACTCAATATGCACATCTTTGAGATGAACAAGATATTCATGTTAACTAATAAAAATATTAGTATTAGTAAACTTCAAATTTTCTATGTCATGTGCCTTTTGCTTTAGTAAACTTCTTATTTATTACTATTATATGAGAAAATTTCAACTTCAATACTCCGAGAGTAAATTTCAGATTTATTTTTTCTCAATTATTCTGCCTCTTCTAAAGGTGAGTCGTGATCTCATCACTGAATAGACTAATATGATTATCACAAAATTGTGTCTGTAATCATATTATTTATGCCAATACTTTTGCAAACATCAAGTTGTGAGATAACAATATGCACACATGAGACCATCTAGAAGAAACATCTATTAGGACCATTAAGTATCTCAACAATATACTAGGTGGATGAATAGGTCAACACATATCTGTATACGTTCCTAAAACGCAGGGGATTCAATCTCAACTTTCGTTTATGATTGTCTAACGATTAACTTCTCTTTCTAACAAGCAGTTCAAGAAAATTCATCATTTAAAAAAAATTTAGGTTCTTTCATGGATGTCCATTTTAATTTTCATAATTCGTCTAACATTATTGACTAATGATGTCCCACACAATCATGTCAAATTAAGAAAGTATTGAAATTAGTAAACTTCTTATTTATCATAGAATGTGCCTTAATTGCACTAATTCTTGTCCAATACAAGCCTGAAGATAAAGCATGAAACTTTTCTATAATACATGTCTTCTTAGAGACATTCTTGGTGATACCACATCATTGACCAAAGATCACAATCTTTCTCATGTCTAGCATGGTGGCTTACACCTCATTCCTTTTAGAGAATAGATCTATATTTTTAGCATTTATCAAAAGTTTTCATTCTTCATTAATGGAACACAAATATGAGAGCATATCAAATTATGATAGCTTTAGTACATCATTCCATATTTATGTGCATTATTCAATTACTTGTCTTCTTTTAGACATATTATGCACTACTACCACATTCACTTTAAGTAATGGAGCAAATTCAGTAAATTTCATGACTTCTCATTCAAAACACATTTGTTTTCTTTAGTCATTATTATATTATCAATATGGTCCATTATGACTCAAATTCAATGTCTTATTCATATAAAAGTGTCTTAGGCCATAAATCGATGGAACTTGAACCCAATATCTTCCCATCATTGTGCATCAGGACTTTAACCCAATGTCTTACCCTCTTGGTGCGATTGAACGTAACTCCATCACTTTATTCTTTTGGTGCGATGAAACTTAAATTCATTGTCTTACCCACAATGAAGCTCAACCTCAAGCCTTCAAAATAATTATAATTTTATCACTTTTGATGATCATTAATATGATCGTACATTATAATTACACACAAAATTAAAATTATTAATTTATTATAATCAACATTAGTAGTTAATAGATATAGCTTAATAGATCACATACCTCATATAAAGGATGAAAACATACCTTTCACTAAATTGTGCTAAATTCAACTATTAAAATAAATTAAGGAATTCTCTTTCCAATCGATTAAAATTAAACGTATAAAAAGTCAACAAGTCTTTTCAAATAATTACTCCTGATGGTAATTCCAGATTTGTCACATAAATAATTGGAAAAACTACAGAATATATCAAACATCAATTTATATTTAATGTATATAGCTAAAGTTTTTTTAAAAGTTATATGGATATACTTACATATTAATTAACAAACTTAATTAACCATGAATTATCTGTTTTCTTATAAAAAAAATTATATGTATTTAAATAATTATTACTAAATAGGAAAGATATCATTATACGCCTAATAAATGCATTATGCACGTTATATGGGGCTATGTTCCTATACTTACCTTATTCAATATTTTTCTCTTTCAATATAATTAATGTCTTTTTTTAATTATTTTTCCTCCAATTTCTTTCTAATTCAAGATCCTTTGCATGATTATATGAACAATTTTTGTAATTCATCTTCGTTGGGTATTTTCTAATTGCATTTTTTTCTCGTTTATATGAAGTTTATATTTGTATACATATATATACATGTTTCTCGATTTTTGTAAGGTTTTGTTTGAAGAAGTTATTTTCACCGACATTCAAACACATAACTTAATAATGTTAAAATACACCTTGATATAAATGACGTAATACATGAATACATTTCATTCTCTTGATACACACATATAATTGTATTTGAATTTTGAACATAGTGGAATACATATACATTTGAATACTTGTTATTTTTCATGAATTGTTCAATTAGAAATACAAGTGCATTTGGATATATATTAATACACTACGTAGATTTGAATGTATATGTATACAACAAATCTATTTTATTTTATTTTTTGCATAGAGTGAAATACATATACATTTGGATAATCATATTGTAGTATAGTTCATTGTTATTTTTTTCTAGATTGTCCAATTGTATTGATTATCAACACAATTGTATTGAGCAATCTTAGAGATACAATTATGTTTATCGTGTATTTGAAATCTAAACAAACAAGATTCATTACCATTACAATAAATCAATTTAACTAAAGAAATGTAAGTGAAATACCTTTACGTTTGAACAAGAACAAGAGCGACAACGAAAATTTGTATACGACGTATCCAATTTTTTTAAAAAGTAATTGGAATCCGAAAGTATACACATTGACTAGGTAATCATTAGTTGTTAATGTAATAATGGGAAGTTGAGAATTTCAGCACATAATTAAAGGGATTCAGTTACCTTATTTAATTTACTATAATTCTAATTGTATCATTGTATAATTAAAATAAACACACAAATACAGCTAGATATTCATATAAAGTGTAGTCATTTTTAGTAAATAACATACTTATAGCTATTGAACTTCAATAACTCTATAAATGTAGTCATATATGTAAGTTCTTCTAAATAATTATAACATAAAGTTAAATCATACCTTACATATATGAGAACCTTATTGCATAACTTATGAAAGTTTTTTTTTTTTGCACTTTTCCTGTCCTCTATCATAATTATTTAAGAATAAAACAATCGTGTTGATAACGTGTTATGAAATAATATAAAACAATGAGCAGAATAAAGTAGGGAGAAGACAAAAGACTTCTTATTCATCTTGAAGTATATTCAAGGTTCCATAGATCTATTTTACAATGAAGGAAAATCCCTTTATTTATCGGGGAAACCTAACTTTGTCCCCAAGTAGGATTCCTAACCATATCCTAAAAGGACTCTACATAATAAGACATTCACTATAACACAAATATTTTATAACACAAAGTATATCTTTCAATTAATTATTTTACAAAAATATTTAATAAATAACTTATATTACATAGAAAATAATTATTTTGATTTTTATTTGAGAAAGATATTAATAACCAATAATGAAGAAAAAAAATATTCTAATTACTATTTGAGAAATATCATTATACCAATAACAAAAAATATGATTTAAAGCAAATAAGGTTTTTAAAAAAAGCCCAGAACGTACGTGTTTATGTCCAAGGGTTAACTTTTAATCTTGGAGCTTATACCATATGGATCTATGTCTTCAATTTATGCCCTGAAGCATTTTTCGTATGTCACATCCCAAGACTCGTCCAAAAAATTATTTTTGAAAAGTAATAGAACGGATGAAATTAGTTCTCTTTTTTCCTTTTTTGACATTACGAAAAAAGTGGAAGATGGTTGTGTATATTAATACATGATCAATCAATATCAAAATGGGCTTCTTCAAAAAGAGACTGTTTTGGATGGGTCAGCCCGCTCGTGCGATCATGAGAGCTTAGTGTCATGGACCTAGAGTATTTGCTAAATCTAAGTGCGATCCTCGATGACTTACTCACTAGTCTTTCAAGATCTTGTAAGTTTAAGGAAGCCTTTAAGACTTAGAATCACTAGAGATGCTTTGAAAAGACTTAGAAAAAATAAGAAAGAGAGCTTTGACGAAGGCTTTGTATATTGCTTGGAGAATGCTTTACAACTTGAGTGGTGCCTTTGCATATGAGGGGCACCTCTATTTATACAACTTCCTAGGTACTAAAGTGCACTAATATTTACTTTACAAGTTCCTAAAATATTTACACTTTGGTCCCTTTTCTAGAGAATTCTACATATTCTAAGACATTCTTTAGCCTTCTTGAGAATTTCAAAAGGTTCTAGTGTCATCCGCACAACTCTAGAACGTTATACCCCTCTCCGAACGCGGAATCAGACTGGAATAGCGGCGGGACGTCACACGCTCCCCACCTGATGATGCGATGACCGCAGCGCATTGCTCCAAAAACTCTTAGACCTTGTCTTTGAATTGCCACAAGTCTTCATATTTCTCCCATGTGGCCTCCTCTAGAGTTTGTCCCTTCCAATGCACAAGGAACATGGTGCTAGCTTGTTGTCCTCACTTCCGTTTGTCTTGGTAGTCTATGATAGCCTCAATCTCCTGATCATGAGAGGCGGTCACAGTAATGGATGCCCATTGTGATCAGTTCCGGCTAAGATCCTCCTTGTCTTCATGGTACGGTGATGTACCGTGGTTTAACGGTACTTTTAATGCCTTTTCCTTAAGTTTAGTGTGTGTCTAAAGCCTTTTTGTATTGATTTTTTATGTAAGTTTCTCTTTATTTGCAGGAAATCTGTCCAAAGATGAACGCGGGAATTTTGAACAAGAAATGCAGAAGAGACCACCTACGGAGCTTATGACGGTCCGTCGAGGCTGTGACGGTCCGTAGGTGGCACCGTAGTGAGGAGAGAAGCTGCTGAAGGAAGATGGGGAAGTCTGACCAAGTGTGGGACTACGAAAGTTCATGACGGACCGTCATAGCCACGACGGTCCGTCCTGCTGGTTCGTCGTAATGATCAGAGAGTAGTCCCAGTACCCAAATTCCAATAAGTTAAGCATTATGGAACGGAGCCCCTCGACGGACCGTCGTGCTTGCAACGGTCCGTCATACCTGTCCGTCGAGGGTAATAAAGAAAGCAACAGAAGAATTTGTGAAGGATGGGACGACGGAGGCTATGACGGTCCGTCGTGCCCACGACGGTCCGTCACGAGGTCCGTCGACTCAGACGCGTTTGGACAAATTTTCATTAATTAGAAACCTTCTTTTATTAGGTTTTGTTTTTATTATAAATAGTTCGAAAAACCTCATTTTTGGGGTTAGACTTTTGGATAATTTTTAGTTCTCTTGCTCAAGTATTGAAGAATTAATTTCAGTAATTGATACACTTTTTCTGGAATTGATTGTTGGTGTTTTTGTTGATTAATCAAGTGAATTTCTGGATTTTATTCTTTCTCATTAAAGTAAGTGCATGAATTCTTATATTAAAAATATGAATAGTGTGATTATGACCATGGGTAACTAAACTCCATAACTAGGGTTGTGGGAACCATGGGTGAACAATAAGGTAAAATCTAACTAAAATAACAATTCTAGAATAGTGTCTTGCATGTATTGATAATTCTTTCGTGTAGAAGTCTTTTTAACGGGTGGACAACGTTAGAACTCGCCTTAATGCTACTTGCCGGACCAAGGAGGTAGATAATAGGAAAAGAATTATCAACATAGATTTAGTGTATACTATCTAATAGGCTAGTGTTGGTTGGTACGAGGTAATAACTTAGTCAAATATCGAATACAATGCTTAATATGAGGTAACGATAAGGGTTAGTATAGCAACACACGTAGCCGGACCAAGGTGCGGAGTGAAATTTTCTAGTTGCCGGACCAAGGATTTAGAGATACATAACTTATCATTTTACATGCAAGATATTAGGAAAGAATTGTTATAGTTAGAATTATCAAGTTAGGAACGTGTGGGGAACACTTAAGCCCTAGTTACTTTTATTAATTGATTAAACTTCAAGATTTGAATCTGTTAGTTGTCTATTTTAATTTAGTTAATCATTTTTATTAATTTAAAAAAAAAACATTTTGTCTTTTGTTTTCCAGGGAAATAGTTGACTAAATAGTAGTAATAATAGAATAAAGTTAAGTCTGAACTATTTTCCTCGTGGGATCGATCCCAACCTCATTAGTTGGGTTCTTTACTTCATACGACCGCTTTACTTCTTATTTGAGAAGTAAGTTTGAGCGTATCAAATTTTGGCGCCGCTGCCGGGGAAAGTAGCTTTTAGATTAACTTAAACTTATTACTAAAGTTTAGTCAATATTTTCCTAATTTTACTTTTTCTGTTGTTTTTTATTCTTGCAGAACTAACTTAAGGAAGAGAACCCTTATTTCCCTACGACCACGAATTAGAGCGTACACTACGCAATATGAATCGAAACTTGGTTATTAACGATGATGACCCAAACCAGAACATCCCAGCTCCAGTTGATGCTCATGGTCGGTTATTACATGATAATCCTGGTAAAGATGAACAAAGGGGACAAAATCCTGCTCCACGTCCTCAAGAATACTACAGAGGTTATGATAATATTGCAGACTCTGATGGGCCACTTGTCTTGCCTCCTCTACCACACGGCCACACTTTTATGGTAACCAGTAGTCTAATGCAAATTCTCACTGCCAGAGGTTTGTTTTCAGGGCTACCTTCTGAAGATCCACATGCCTACATCGCTAAGGTAAGGGCAGTGTGCAAAAGTTGTGTAGGGAGGCCCGATTTGAACATGGATGTAATTGGGCTAAGAGTATTTCCTCTTTCAGTGACGGGAGAGGCTGCTATATGGTTTACTGAGCTCCCTTATAACTCAATTTTCACTTGGAATCAACTGAGGGATGCCTTCTTAGCACGTTACTATCCGGTCTCTAAGAAACTAAACCACAAAGACAGAGTGAACAACTTTGTGGCACTACCGGGAGAGTCAGTTAGCAGTTCTTGGGATAGGTTCACTTCATTCTTGAGAAGTGTCACCAATCACCGCATCAATGATGAGTCACTGAAAGAATACTTCTATCGGGGACAGGATGATAATAATAAAGTGGTATTGGATACTATAACGGGTGGTTCTTATGGGGAGTGTCCTTATGCTGAGATTGCTGAAAAGTTAGACAAAATCTCACGAAATAATAAAGCTTGGAGTACTAGGAAGTCAGATACTGAAAGAAACACCTTCGCAATGCAATCCACACACAACCCAGCCACAGACGAGATTCGTGAAGAGATGGCTCAGATGAGAACTGAGCTTGGGTTGGTATTAAAACATGTCACTTGGGGTGCAGAAAAGATAAATGCAGTAAACTACTTGTCTAAACCACCACCACCAACTGATGAATATTATTATGAGGAGGATTCCTATGCGGTAAATGAGCAGACGGGGGATTTCCGACTGAATGCCCAAGGCTCCAATCAGGAGAATTGGCGCCAAGGTCAAGGAAACCAAGGTCGGAACTATGGCAATTATAACCGTGAGGGTAATTATGTCCGAGATGGAAAATACAACCGCGATAATAACTTCAACAGGGGTAACTATGGTAACAGAAATGATAGGAGTGGGCCCTATGTTCCTCCTCAAAATCGTGAAGTTGCTCCTAGGGATGGTGGAGGTAGTATGGCGCGAGTTGAGGATATGTTGCACAAAATGAGGAGGAGGTTCGATGCTAGTGATGAGCACACTAAAGAGTTAAGGAGTGATTTAGCTGGTATTGGGCAGAAAGTCGATACACACACAATATCAATTAAGCAGCTTGAGTTGCAAATGGCCCAATTATCTGCGACTGTGAACACACGGCAACCGGGCACTCTCCCTAGCAACACTGTCCAAAATCTGAAAAATGATGGACATTGTATGGCAATCACTACTCGAGGTGGTAAGCAAACCATTGACCCACCTATGCCGTCTAATGTGGAAAAGGTGATAAGAGATAATGATAAAGTGGTAGAGGTTAGTGGTGAGTTAGAAGATAAAACTGGAAAAGATGCTGAAGTGCCCAAAAAGGTGACTCCCATGCCTAGACCCCCCCCTTTCCTCAAAGATTAGTGAAAAAGACCGAGGATGGTAAATATCGGCGTTTTATAATAATGTTGAAACAGCTTTCCATCAATGTCCCTTTGGTAGAAGCTCTGGAACAAATGCCCGGTTATGCCAAGTTTATGAAAGATCTGGTTACGAAGAAAAGATCGGTCACTTTTGAGGATGATGATAGAATGCAGCATTGTAGTGCTATTGCTACAAGGTCTCTAGTGCAAAAGAAGGAAGATCCGGGTGCTTTTACTATTCCTTGTACAATCGGGTTATTACATTTTGTGAAAGCATTATGTGATCTTGGGGCAAGCATAAATCTTATGCCCCTCTCAATTTACAAGAAGTTGGGTTTGGGTAACCCAAAGCCCGCTGCGATGCGGCTACTGATGGCCGATCGAACAGTAAAAAGGCCTATTGGGATACTCCACGATGTGCTAGTAAAAGTGGAGTCAATCATATTTCCGGCCAATTTTGTTATTCTTGATTGTGAAGTCGATTTTGAGGTGCCTATTATTTTGGGAGGCCATTCCTTGCTACGGGTAGAGCCTTAGTTGATATGAAAAGGGGGCAGATGAAATTTCGGTTGAACAATGAAGAAGTGACCTTCAACATTTGTAGGTCCATGAGGCAGAGTGGTGAGCTCCAATCGGTATCTGCTATATCCTACAAAGTTGATAAGTCATCCGAGACACAAATAGAAGAACGTCTAGGTGTAGAAGCACTAGCGGCAGTGATAATGAATTTTGATAGCGATTGCATTGAAGAGTATGGGTCATTAGTCGCGGCTCTCGATCGTGGTGATGTTCGGTTTAAACCGAAGAAATATGAGTTAGATATGAAGAATCGCGAGTCTCCACCCGCGAAACCATCTATAGAGGAGGCTCCAAAGTTAGAACTAAAAGCTCTCCCACCTCATCTCAGGTATGAATTCTTAGGAAATGGTGACACTTTGCCGGTAATCATTGCATCAGACCTGAATGAACAACAAATTGAGAGTTTGGTGAAAGTGCTAAAAAGGTTCAAAAGAGCGATTGGGTGGACTATTGCGAACATTATTGGGATCCCTCCTGGTATTTGTTCTCATAAAATCCAACTCATGCCCGACCATAAGCCAAGTATTGAGCACCAGAGACGTTTAAATCCACCTATGCAAGAGGTTGTGAAGAAGGAAATAATTAAGTGGTTGGATGCCGGAGTAATATATTTGATCGCCGATAGTAGTTGGGTATGCCCTGTTCAGTGTGTACCTAAGAAAGGGGGAATGGCTGTGGTCCCCAATGAAAAAAATGAACTTGTTCCAATAAGACCGATGACTGGATGGAGGGTGTGTATGGATTACCGTAAATTAAATGCATGAACCGAAAAAGACCATTTTCCTATGCCCTTTATGGATCAGATGTTGGATAGACTTGCCGAAAAAGGGTGGTATTATTTTCTTGATGGTTATTTGGGGTATAATCAGATTTCTATTGCACCGAAAGATCAAGAGAAAACCACCTTCACTTGCCCATATGGGACCTTTGCTTTCAAGAGAATGTCGTTTGGGTTGTGCAATGCACCTGCCACATTTCAGATATGTATGATGTCGATATTCTCCGATATGGTGAAGGACAATATTGAGGTGTTTATGGATGATTTTTCTGTGGTTGGTGACTCCTTTGAGCGGTGTTTGAGTCATTTATCTGAGGTTCTTAAGAGGTGTGAAGACTGCAATCTAGTATTAAATTGGGAAAAATGCCACTTCATGGTGAAAGAAGGTATTGTTTTGGGTCATCGCATTTCAGAGAAGGGTATAGAGGTTGATCGAGCTAAAGTCGAGGTAATAGAGAAACTTCCCCCACCTATCTCTGTAAAAGGTGTGAGAAGCTTTCTTGGGCATGCAGGTTTTTACCGAAGGTTCATCAAAGATTTTTCAAAAATTGCGCATCCGTTATGCAAATTGCTGGAGAAAGAGTGTAAATTTTATTTTGATGAATCCTGTCTTAAAGCATTCAGCGAGTTAAAAGAGAAGTTGGTGTCTGCACCTATCATTATTTCTCCGGAATGGAGCAGTCCATTTGAGGTGATGTGTGATGCTAGTAGGGTTGCTCTAGGTGTGGTATTGGGACAAAGAAGGGACAAAATCCTTCATCCCATTTACTATGCTAGTAAAGCCCTCAATGAAGCCTAGAAGAACTACACAGTGACTGAGCAAGAGCTCCTTGCAGTAGTCTTTGCTTTTGAAAAATTTCGATCTTATTTGCTAGGTACTAGAGTTATAGTGCATACTGACCATTCAGCGTTGAGATATTTGATGGCAAAGAAGGATGTGAAACCGAGGTTGATTCGTTGGGTTTTACTACTGCAAGAATTTGACTTTGAGGTGAGGGATAGAAAAGGGACCGAAAATCAAGTTGCTGATCACTTGTACCGTTTAGAAGATGAAGCTATGAGAGAGTTAGGGGATAAGACTGATATTGATGATACTTTCCCCGATGAGCATGTATTGGCTGCCTCACAAGACTTGATTCCATGGTTCGCAGATTTTGCGAACTATCTGGCTAGCGATATTGTTCCATCGGACTTGTCCTTTCATCAAAGGAAAAAGTTCATGTACGATGTGAAGAAGTTCTTTTGGATGAACCATACTTATATAGGAGCTGTGCCGATGGGCTTATTCAGCGTTGTGTGCTAGAAGCTGAGATGTTGAGTGTTTTAGAGGCATGCCATTCCTCACCCGTTGGTGGACATCATAGTGGTATACGGACCGCTCATAAGATCTTACAATGTGGTTACTATTGGCCAACTATTCATCAAGATGCTCATGAGTTCGCCAAAGCATGTGATAGATGCCAAAGAGATGGAGGCATTTCAAGAAAGCAAGAGCTCCCTCTAAAACCCATTCTTGTGATTGAATTATTTGATGTTTGGGGTATTGACTTTATGGGTCCTTTTGTGAGTTCTCATGGAATGAAGTATATTTTAGTAGTGGTGGATTATGTATCTAAATGGGTGGAAGCTATTGCCCTCGCAAACAATAAAGGGAAGAGTGTCACTGCATTCTTGAAAAAGAATATATTCTCTCGATTTGGTACCCCAAGGGCAATTATTAGTGATGGGGGATCCCACTTTTGCAACAAATTGTTTAAGGGATTATTGGAGATATATGGGGTTTGCCATAATGTGGCCACTCCTTACCATCCTCAAACTAGTGGGCAAGTTGAGGTGTCAAACGGAGATCAAACAGATTTTGTCAAAAACAGTGAATGCTAGTAGAACGGACTGGTCAAGGAGGCTTGATGATGCTCTTTGGGCCTACCGGACAGCATATAAGACTCCCATAGGTATGTCCCCATACCAACTTGTATATGAGAAAGCTTGTCACCTACCGATTGAATTAGAGCACAAAGCCATGTGGGCTATGAAAAAGTTGAAAATGGATTGGAATGAAGCTGTAGAACAGAGGTTGAATGAAGTCGATGAATTTCGCCTAAAAGCTTATGAAAGTTCAGCCCTCTACAAAGAAAAGATGAAGAAATACCATGACCAGAAGATTGAAAAACGCGATTTTATAGTTGGGGATTTGGTGCTTTTTTTCAATTCTAGGTTGCGTTTGTTTCCGGGCAAGCTCAAGTCCAAATGGACTGGCCCTTACTTGATCACCCAACTATTCCCTCACGGAGCGGTTGAGTTGGAAAACAAGGAGGGTGTGCGGTTTAAGGTGAACGGACAACGAATAAAAATCTATTTGGGGCATGCTGAATCGGCGAATGAAGTGATCGAGGCATACCATCTTGATGAAGTCTGAGTAATCGAGTATCCTCCGTCGTGCTGCGACGTTAAATTAAGCGCTGGTTGGGAGGCAACCCAATATGTATCCTCTAAGCCAATTATAGTTTTTTTTCTCTAGTAATAGTCGCATTTTCTTTGTTTTTCGTTTTGTTAGAAGTGTTGGCTAGAGTGTAGTTTAGGGTCCGTGTCCACTAAGTCTCCAGTCAAACACATAGAGAATAGCTTAATGGGTGTTAACTTTGCAGGTAGCACATCACCAGAAAAATCTGCAGAAATTGGTCTGAAACACTCAATGACGGATTCATCGACGGACCGTCACGCTTGCAATGGACCGTCACAGGAGTCCGTCGTGCGAGGTAAGTTTGTCTATTTTTTTTAAAACTAGGGCACCCGCGACGGAACCCATGACGGACCATCACACGTGTGATGGACCATCGTCGAGGACTCGTCTCGTCATTAACCAGCAACCCGAACCGACCCGGCTGGGGAATTTTAAAAGTTTTAAACCTTTTAAACTCCCCACCCCTTCATTTCAACCGTTTCTTTCCCTCTATCTCTCATTTCCTCCCTTTTTAACTTCCTTCCATCCTCATCCTCTTCCCTATCAACTGATCCACCATCACTTCCCCAAATCCCCACTTTCTCATTTTCCCTTTCCCCAATCTCCTTTCTGCTGGTTGGAGTCTGCTGCTGTGTTTCTGATCTTCCTAGATGAGTGCCTCACTTACTTGTTTTTCTCCTCTTCTCAGGTATGTGTTTCTGATCTCTACCCATTTACACTATAATTTTGTTTTTAAATTACTATTGGCCTGTTTCTTTTTGGTGGGTCTTTCATTTTTGATCCCTTGTAGTATGCTAAAGACAACATGACATGCTTTAAAGACCTACACTTATAATTACTATTGATGTGAGTAGTGGGTTAACCGAATCAAAGTAGGGGTATATGTTTTTTTTGGAATCTTGTCTGACCTAGGTTGATAGTCCCACGAATTGCCTTGTTAAAACTTGAGAAATTGGTGCTGTAGCATTGCTAGTTTGCTAGGTATTTGGGTGAGAAATATGTAGGTTAATATGGAGTCTTTCGTTTGAATCACATGGAATGATTATGGCATCCTCAGTTCTGTCACTGAATGACAAAACGAGACCCCGACGACAGACCGTCATAGGGTCTGTCCCAGCACCCCACGATTTGTTTTCTCTAAGTGTCCACCAACGGACATATGCGATGGTCCGTCCTGCACAACCGTCTTGGTTGTCAGAGACCCTATTCCTAAGGGTCTCCAACTTTTTCTAAGTGTCCACTGACAGACCTATACGACGGACCGTGATTCCCACGACGGTCTGTCCTGCACAACCGTCATGACGGTCAGAGATCCCTATCCTAAGGGTCTCCAATACTTTTCTGAGTGTCTACTGACGGACATCTACGACGGACCGTCGTACCCACGATGGACCATCCTGCACAACCGTCATGACGGTCAGAGATCCCTATCCTAAGGGTCTCCAATATTTTTCTAAGTGTCTACTGACGGACATCTACGACGGACCGTCGTACCCACGACGGTCCGTCCTGCACAACCATCATGGTTGTCAGAGACCCCAGTCCTAAGGGTCTCTAATTTTATTTCCAAGTGTCCAATTACGGACCTATACGACGGACCGTCGTAACCACGATGGTCCGTTCTGCACAACCGTCATGACGGTCAGAGATCCCTCTCCTAAGGGTCTACATACTTTTTCTAAGTGCCCCACGACGGACATCTACGATGGACCGTTATGATCACGACGGTCCGTCCTTCTTATCTGTCGTAACTGT
The DNA here is from genome assembly GCA_016801875.1 of Solanum sitiens. Lineage (NCBI taxonomy): Eukaryota > Viridiplantae > Streptophyta > Magnoliopsida > Solanales > Solanaceae > Solanum > Solanum sitiens. Next base: position 304,242 of record JABWTJ010000332.1, read on the forward strand.
CAGAGACTTTCCTTCTGAGGGTCTCCAAAGAAATATTGTTTAAGTAATACATAACGGACCCTATGACGGTCCGTCATACTTACGACGGGCCGTCAACTGGTCCGTCGTGTTTCACTGATACTTCAGAGATTTCATTACACCTTTGATCTTATGTGTATTTTGTTTCGTTTTTGCTTGTCTTGTTTGTTCCTTCTAGTACTAATAATGATTCTTTACAGGTACTATCTCTCATGGCACCAAAACAAGATCGAGTTTACGTACGTGGGCGTTCAAAGTCCGTCGCCCCGTCTGCCCGACTAGTTATAGGCTCTGATGATGAGCATGATCCCGAGTACGTGCCCCCAGGTACTGCCACTCCAGTACGAGCTGCACGTGCTACCAGATCCACGCCCAAGAAGGTGGCGTCCGGCGTAGTCACTGCCTCCCAGTCTGATGAGGAGTGTACACTGACCGGCACACCTTCTGGGTCAGCTGCACAATATGAAGGAGCGTCTGGCTCCTTAGGAGTTTCTTGGTCGGAGGAAGCCTTCGGGTCCGTAGAAGCCTCTGCACCCGCCACAGTTGCACAGTCTACCTCGTCTCATGAGGCTGACAGTACTGATTCCACTCCAGGCTCACCGACTGGAGTTCCCGCCTCGGTTGCCGACCAGCCCAACTGGTGGTGTGTCGACGGGCAATACCAAGTGTATTCAGATGCCAAGCTGCTAAATGATAAGGGCGTCATGACACGGACCCTTACACTGGAGAGGCGGGTCCTTACGGGTAGTCTTCCCACCATGCCAGATATCCACACTCTCTTCACCAGACACCGGCTAGAGTGGACGGCTCGTACTTTGGGCCGATACAGTGAGGAGTTGGTCCAAGAGTTTTACGCCTCTTATATGGCTACTCTCCGATCACAGATCGATAGGCGGGCTGCCCCTGCCAAACAGGCCCCACTTGATCACGTCAGAGTCCACGGCATACAGGTCGACATCTCCCTGCCAGCTATCCGCCGGTATCTGTACGGCGAGGATGTTGACACCACCAGGACCCCTCTCACCGCCGAGTTCGACTACCGGTGGCAAATTATTAAAGAGGGCCGGTTCTTGCGTGAGCCATCGCTGAGAGAGACCACCAAGAGGTGGATGGCCCAGCACTTATCTATTGATGGAGAGGCTGCTGACCGGGTAATGGAGCCGAAGGAAGCCATCAGAAAGGCTAACTTGACCTTCACGGCCAAGTTTCTATGGTTGATTGTCCGCCACTGCCTCTCCCCCACTGCTGCAGATAATATAGTTACATGGGATCGCGCAGTTCTGATAGCAGCGATGATGGCAGGGTTTAAGGTTGACTTCGCTTGGCTTCTTCAGGCGGTCATGCACGAGAGGGTTTTCAAGGTCACCAAGACTTACCCTTTTCCGTGCATGGTGTTTTCCTTATGCAGGTCCGTAGGTGTGACCATCTGGCACATTGATCAGCTCAAGACCCCGCAGGTAAATGTTGATATCGGCCTCATCAGGGATGAGGCCAATGAGTTGGCTCCACGCAGAGGGCCCCACCCAAAGATGCCTCCACTTGGTGAGAACCTGACAGATACTGTAGCGCATGCTCAAGCGGCTACCCAGGCTGCTTTTGCACCCACTGACACTACCCCGGTCAATTCTATCCCGGGTAGTAGCACTGCCCCGAGCTCTTCTCGCTCAGCCCCTTCCCCCGCTCTGGTCCCACTTGCTAGGGTCCAGAAACTAGAGGCTCAGATGGCCACACTTCTGCATCACATCCAGCCTTGGATGCAGAGGTCTATTGCTGAGGCGGAGGAGCGCTTGGAGCGTAAGATGGCACAGCACACGGAGAGGAAGATCTCGGAGGTTCATCAGCGCTTAGACGCTTTTGAGTTGCGGGTACTAGCCCGGCCAGCCCCTCCGGCGGACGTGTCGACCCTTCAGGCTGCGGTTGAGAGTTTGCGAGCAGATCTTGATATGATCCTAGAGGCTAGGGTGCCTGAGTTTGAGGCCCCTTCTGCAGAGCCTGCTGAGGACACAGTGATGGCTGCTCTATTCGCCACTTCTGATATTTCACCACCTCCCCCACGAGAGCATGCCAAGAGGCACAAGGGTCGAGAGGAGGACGAGGCTAGGGCGAGGAAGAAGGAGCGCCGTGAGATGGAGGCTGCGAGGAGAGCCTCGATTGCTAATGAGGAGTCCCGTACATTGAGGGCTGTAGAGTTAGCTGCCGGGGCGTCTAGCTCCAGAGTTGTGGAGACAGTGAGAGGCACTACTGATAGTGCTGTTGCTGCTGAGGACACTACTATGGGTGTCCAGACTACGAAGGGAGTGGGTTTCGGGGAACCGGACCCACCAGCTTGCTGATCGCCGGCGCTTTGCGCCTCAGGTTTGCTTCACCTACCATTCACGTATTTTACTTTTTTTATGCATTGGGGACAATTGCATATCTTTTTTTGTTGGGGGTGGGATAAATGGAAAGTGAATGTTAGGGTGAAGTCTGAGTAGCCCAAATTCACGATCCTCTCTTGGGGTTTTCTTGCCTGTGTTCTTTTTTCCCAAGAGATTGATTACTTTTATTATTGAACCGGCATGTTTATATCTTGTGTACATAGTATAACTCTGAAGCATGATGGCTAAAACTGAAATGATATCCTGATGTAATGAATATGATGCAATGACTAGGCATAGTAATTGATAAATGTGTGGCTCTAAGCATGAAATAGAGATACACTACTGCATGACCCTGAATCTAAGACTCAAACTAGGTGTCTGATAATCTGGTAGTGTAACGAGATGTCAAATGAGTGTGAGGAAAATTCGAATGATCAACCATTGATACTGAGTTAGAACTTGCCTGGTTAGTCTTGCTGAAAGTAAGCCGAAATAAACAATTAGGAAAGGATCATAGGCCCTTGTTCGAAATAGCCAATCTTGAGCCTAAAAATAACAGAAACCCAAATGAAGTTAATACCTTTTTGATCCAAATGAATTGAGCTTAAAATAGATCTTTCTTTTTCACCCCAAATGATCTTCTCTGGGAACAATGTGTTGGCCCTGGTCCCTCCTTGGACATGTGCACCTCAGTTTATGCCAAAAGCATAAGTTGAGGGTGGCTAATGCAGAAAGCAACCTTGTTTTGGCCCTGACCCAACCATGGGTATTTTGAACCTTGACTCATGGCAAAATCATGAGTTAAGGGTGGTTGTTATAAGGAAAACCCGGGAAAGTGGAGTTGAAAGAATAAAGAGAAAGAAAGAACAAGACAAAAGTGACTATAAAAATATATATATATATAATAAAACAAATATAAAAATAAAGTATACATATGAAACAAAATAAACACAAGAAAATAGAAAACTCACTTACACATAAGGATAAGAAATGGAAAACAGCAAGGTGAAAAGAAAATTGAGAAATAGGGCGAAATAAAATGATAAAAAGGTGGTACGCTTAGCCGATATGTCAAGGAGGACAACAAGTCACTAAAGTATACCTAAATATACCCTACCTGACCCTGAGCCTATGTTACAAGCCAAGAAAGTCCTATTGTGATCCTAAGAGTTGTATGGCGAACTTAAAGCAGTGAAAATAAGGGCAAGCTTATGGCAATATGTATAAATGAGTTGTGAATTTGTTCTGAGAGTGAGTGTTGAAAAGTAATCCTTATACTCAAACTGAAATCATTGTGTGAAAAATGAGGATGTTGTTTTGAAGTGAGGACACTAGTTGCAATACCAGAAATATTAGCACCTTGGTGAGAAATTGAAGAGGATAGGTGTCAGTGCATAGTGAGTCTGTGTCATGGTTTGGTTCCACATAAGTCAAGACTAATAGTGATAACATGCATGAACATAATGAGAATGATCGGGACTGATAGACAAATGACTGCGAAAGCTAAAATGTGGATACTCTTGTACAAAGATTTTGTAGTGATTCATAGTGCGTCGCTTGAGGACAAACAACGAATTTAAGTTGAGGGTGTTGATGTACCGTTGTTTCACGGTACTTTTAATGCTTTTTCCTTAAGTTTAGTGTGTGTCTAAAGCCTTTTTCTATTGATTTTTTATGTAAGTTTCTCTTTATTTGCAAGAAATCTGTCAAAAGATAAACGCGGGAGTTTTGAGCAAGAAATGCAGAAGAGACCACCTACGGGGCTTATGACGGTCCGTCGAGCCTGTAACGGTCCGTAGGTGGCACCGTAGTGAGGAGAGAAGCTGCTGAAGGAAGATGGTAAAGTCTGACCAAGTGTGGGACTACGGAAGTTCATGACGGACCGTCATAGCCACGACGGTCCGTTCTGCTTGTTCGTCGTAATGATCATAGAGTAGTCCCAGTACCCAAATTCCAAGAAGTTAAATATTATGGAACAGAGCCCCTCGACGGACCGTCGTGCTTGCAACGGTCCGTCATACCTGTCCGTCGAGGGTAATGAAGAAAGCAGCAGAAGAATTTGTGAAGATGGGACGACGGAGGCTATGACGGTCCGTCGTGCCCACGACGGTCCGTCACGAGGTCCGTCGACTCAGACGCGTTTGGACAGATTTTCATTAATTAGAAACCTTCTTTTATTAGGTTTTGTTTTTATTATAAATAGTTCGAAAAACCTCGTTTTTGGGGTTAGACTTTTGGATAATTTTTAGTCTCTTGTTCAAGTATTGAAGAATTAATTTCAGTAATTGATACTCTTTTTCTGGAATTGATTGTTGGTGTTTTTGTTGATTAATCAAGTGAATTTCTGGATTTTATTTTTTCTCATTAAAGTAAGTGCATGAATTCTTATATTAAAAGTATGAATAGTGTGATTATGACCATGGGTAACTAAACTCCATAACTAGGGTTGTGGGAACCATGGGTGAACAATAAGGTAAAATCTAACTAAAATAACAATTCTAGAATAGTGTCTTGCATGTATTGATAATTCTTTCGTGTAGAAGTCTTTTTAACGGATGGACAATGTTAGAACTCGCCTTAATGCTACTTGCCGGACCAAGGAGGTAGATAATAGGAAAAGAATTATCAACATAGATTTAGTGTATACTATCTAATAGGCTAGTGTCGGTTGGTACGAGGTAATAACTTAGTCAAATATCGAATACAATGCTTAATATGAGTAAAGATAAGGGTTAGTATAGCAACACACGTAGCCAGACCAAGGTGCGGAGTGAAATTTTCTAGATGCCGGACCAAGGATTTAGAGATACATAACTTATCACTTTACATGCAAGATATTAGGAAAGAATTGTTATAGTTAGAATTATCAAGTTAGGAACCTGTGGGAAACACTTAAGCCCTAGTTACTTTTATTAAATGATTAAACTTCAAGATTTGAATCTGTTAGTTGTCTATTTTAATTTAGTTAATCATTTTTATTAATTTAAAAAAAAAACTTTTTGTCTTTTGTTTTCCAGGGAAATAGTTGACTAAATAGTAGTAATAATAGAATAAAGTCAAATGTAAACTATTTTCCTCGTGGGATCGATCCCAAACTCATTAGTTGGGTTCTTTACTTGATACGACCGCTTTACTTCTTATTTGAGAAGTAAGTTTGAGCGTATCATACGGCTTGAGGACGCTTGCATGAAACACCGGATAAATCTTGAAGTGTGGAGGTAACTCCAACTTGTATGAGATCTTGCCCACCTTGGCAACGATCTTGAATGGACCCTCATATTTGCGCACTAAATTTTGATGGACGCTCCTTAGTGCCTTGAACTGTCGTGGGTTGAATTTCACCAAGACCATGTCGCCTTCTTTGTAGTCCATGGAACGACGCTTGCGGTCGGCAAACTTCTTCATCTTCTTGGCTGCCTTGTCCAAGTAGGACTTGGCAGTGTCAAGCTGCTCCTCCCATCCCTAAGCAAGATAGTAGGCACCCAAACTCTTTCCCTCAAAAGCAGTTGACAACGAATGCGGAGTTTGGGGTTGTTGGCTTGTCACCAACTCAAATGGTGTGCGCCCGATGAACTCACTCCTCTACAAATTGTAGGAAAATTGTGCTATGTCTAGGAGTTTGGCCCAATCCTTCTGATGCGCACTAACATAGTTCCTAAGATAACACTCTAGTAGGACGTTGACGCGTTCTGTTTGGCCGTCGGTCTGCTGGTGGAAACTTGTGGAGAAGTGAAGTTTCGTGCCAAGTATGCCGAACAACTCTCTCCAAAAGTTTCCAGTAAATTGGGGGTCTCGATCTCTAATGATATGACTTGGCAACCCCCAATATTTTACCACGTTCTTGAAGAACAATCGAGCAGCCTCTTTTGCGGTGCAACCGGCTGTGGTGGGCATGAAGGTAGCATACTTTGAAAACCTGTCCATCACGACCATGAAGTATCAAACCCGTCGGACTTCGGCAAGGAAGTGATGAAGTCCATGATCACGCTCTCCCATGGGCGTTTTGATTGGCTCTAGTAATCCTCTCGGTTGCCTTTGCTCCAACTTGTCTTGCTGGCACATAAGACAAGTCTGCACATAGCACTCGATGTTGTCTCGCATGTGTGGCCAAAAATAAATAGCCTCGATCAGCGCATTTGTTCTTCGCTCCCCCCGATTCCCAGCCCAAGGTGTGTCGTGGATTTCCTTAATGATGCGCCGCCTGATAGCCCCAAAATTGGGCACATAGACCCTCCGACCAGTAGTGAGCAAGAAACCATCTTCTATACAAAAGCGCCTGGTTTTGCCTTGGGCAGCCAACTCCATTAGCTTCTTTGCATCTAGATCGTGTTGCATGGCATCTCTGATTGCATCTTGAATTTCACAGTGGGATGTAGTGATGGCAGAAAGCTCGGCTTTCCTACTTAGTGCATCGGCCACGACGTTGCCTCTTCCTGGCTTGTACTCCAAGACGTAGTCAAACTCTGCCAGAAAGTCTTGCCATCTAGCTTGCTTCGGGGTGATCTTCTTCTGTGACTGGAAGTATCTAGTGGACACGTTGTCGTTCTTGACCACAAACTTGGAGCCTAGTAAGTAGTGTCTCCATGTGCGGAGGCAATGCACGATGGTCGTGATTTCCTTTCCTTGAACCATGTATCGCCATTCGACCTCGTTTAGTTTGCGGCTGTTGAATGCTATTGGGTGTCTATCTTGCATTAAGACTCCCCCAATGGCAAAGTCTCAGCCATCCATAGGTATTTTGAAGGTCTTGGAGAAGTCGGGCAGCGTCAAGACCGGTCTTTCGTCACCGCGGCCTTGAGATCTTCGAACGCTTTTTGGCACTCCTCAATCCAAACCCATATCTTATTCTTCGTTAAAAACTCGGTCAGAGGAGCCTCTTTAGTGGCGTAGCCACTGATGAACCTGTAATAGTAGTTTGCAAGTCCAAGAAAGGATCCCAGCTCGGTCACTTTTGTGGGCGCTTCCCACTCCTGCATCGCTCGAATCTTCGTCTCGTCCATCCATAGTTTGCCTTGGCTGATGATATGTCCTAAGAAGTGAACCTCGTGCTGGTCGAACTCTCCCTTCTCCCGCTAAACATAGAGTTGGTTCTCTCGTAAGACTTGGAAGACTCTCCTAAGGTGTTCCATGTGCTCTTCCAAAGTGTTGCTTTAGATGACTATGTCATCCAAGTACACCACCACGAACTGGTCCAATTAGGGGTGAAAGATCTTGTTCATCAGCGTGAAAAAGGTGGCGGGTGCGTTGGTTAAGACGAAAGGCATCACCAACCACTCGTACCCATATCTGGTTATGCATGTTGTCTTTGGCTCATCCCCTTCTGCGATTTTCACTTGGTAGTAGCCTTTTCGGAGATCCATCTTGGTGACATATTTGTCCTGCCCAAGTCTATCAAATAAATCTGTAATTAGCGGGATTTGATACTTGTTCTTAATTGTTACCTTATTGAGCGCCCGATAGTCGATGCATAAGCGCAACGATCCATTCTTCTTCTTCTGGAATAAAACTGGTGCGCCGTAAGGTGCCTTGGATGGACGGATGTGACCGGCCTTGAGGAGCTCTTTCAACTGCTTCCTTAGCTCCTACAATTCGAGTGGAGCCATGCGGTAAGGTGTATGTGCGGGTGGCTTGGCTCTATCTTCCAACTCTATCTTGTGATCTACCTCGCGCCTCGGAGGTAGAGTCTTCAGTAGCTCATCCAGCATCACGTCCTTGTTCTCTTCAAGGAATTTCTCTATGATCGTGGCAAGGACTCTATAGTACCATTGTCTTCTCCCGAACTTTCAATGGTAGCTAAGAACGTCGGTTCTCCTTTCTTTAGGCCCTTCACAATCTGCATGGCCGATAAGTGGGAGTGTCCTTCCTTCTTCGGCACCTTGACTAGAGGTACCATGCATGAACCTTCTCGCTCCATGACTATGAGTCGCTGGAGGTAGGGGTCGATCATCGTGTGGCAACCCTGGAAGAACTCTTGTCCGAGAATGATATCAAATATATCTAGAGGAGCAACGGTAAAGTTCATCTTTCCTTGCCACTTTCCCAACGTGATGCTTACTCCTTGGGCGACCCCGCATATGGGAGTCGGTGGGGCATTAACCGTCTTGAGGCGGGTGTTGATTGGCATGTAATTCAGCCTAACCTCTCTGCCTCCGTCTTGGTCATGATGTTTGCTTCAGCCCCGGAGTCTACCATGGCACGAGCTGGTCGTCCATTAAGGGAGATGTCAACATAGTGCGTGCTGAAGTCTCCTGGCTTCTTAGTCTGCTTTGAAATCGCACCGCATAATCCTACCATGCCCAACTGTGTCGTGCCCGCGTCCTGCCCTTGCTCTTGTGTGTCCTTCTCCTTTCGTTCGCATAGGATGTCACCAAGGTTCTTCATTACAGGGCACCTAGCGTAGTCGTGCGGTCCACCACATATGTAGCAACCATCTCCTTTATTGGTCTGCGCCCGTTTCTCTGTGTAGTTCTGGCGCACGAACCACTTGTTGTCTGGATTGTGGGGTCGTGCTGCTTGGGGTGTGCCTGATGCTCCTTGCCTCGGCCACGATCTCCCCCACCTTTGGCATGACTACTCCTTGCATCCCTGCCCTTTGCTTTGTCATGTCATTTATGCTTAATGTCTGTCAAGGACACGACTTGCGTGATGGCTTCGTCTATGTTCTTGACATGTCGCCGCTCTAACTCCATCTTGGCCAAATTATGTAACCCGTCCATGAAGTGGAACAGCATATCCTCGTTTGTGAGGTTGGGAATTTGAAGTGTTAGAGTTGTGAACACCTTCAAGTATGCCCGAATGCTTCTCGGTTGCTTCAATTCCCAGAATTTGCGCTTAACCTCGTATACGACGTTGTTAGGGAAGAAGGCTTTCTTAAATTCCTCGTGGAATTGCTCCCACGATTTGATGGTGCACGTCCCCTTCCCAATCTCGGCTTTTTTGCGCCTCCGCCATAGCATGGCCATCTGGGACAGATACAACACGGCGGTGTTGATCTTATTCTCGTCACTCTTCACCCGGCTACACTTGAAGTAGTTCTCCAAGTGCCATAGAAAGTTCTCCACCTATTGAGTGTCTCGGATGCCTTTGAACATGGGTGGCTTGTGGCCTCGACCCTGGCCTCCCTATCACGTTCAGGTGACATAGATCCTCTAGTCTCCGCACCTTCCTTGAGCATTTTCACTTCAGATTTCAGAGTTTCAATCATGCTTAGCGCGTCCATAAGCCGACACTCCAAGGAAGTGATGGCCTTCTTCATCTCAAACTCGGCCCGCTGGCGACCCTCCAACTCCTTACGGATGTTCTCAGTCTCCTCAAGGGTCTTGAACTTGCCGTCGGCCACATTCATGCGCTGGCCTAATATCTTTACGACCTGCCTCGCCACCTCCACCTTTGCGACCCATTCTTCTCCAGCAGAGATGTCGATGGCGTCCTCTCCAAATTCATCGTCACTTGCTTCGGTGGTCGAGGGTGGGTGAGATGTTAGCACCCCGTTGGGTGTGGGATCGGGCAACACCTCCTCATTACCCGTTTGATGCTTCTTTCCCTTTCGGTTCTTCTTTCCACCATCCAAACGGATGTTGGTGGTGCTAGCACCGTTTACGTCTTCCTCGATAGTCATTCCCTTAGTGCAAACCTTTGCTCTGATACCACGTTGTCACGGACTTAGAGTATTTGCTAAAGCACTGTGCGGTCCTGGACGACTTACTCACTAGTCTTTCAAGATCTTGTAAGTTCAAGGAAGCCTTTAAGACTTAGAATCGCTAAGAGAATGCTTCGAAAAGACTTAGAAAGAACAAGAAAGAGAGCTTTGAAGAAGGCTTTGTATATTGCTTGTTTACAACTTGAGTGGTGCCTTTGCAAATAAGGGGCACCTCTATTTATACAACTTCCTAGGGACAAAGTGCAATTAATATTTACTTTACAAGTCTTTAAAATATTTACACTTTGGTCCCTTTTCTAAAGAATTCTACATATTCTAAAATATTCTTTAGCCTTCTTGAGGATTCCAGAAGATTCTAGAGTCCTCCGCACAACTCTAGAACGTTATGCCCCTCTCCGGACGTGGAATCAGACTGGAATAGTGGCGGGACATCACAGTAGGCCCATATTCTTTACCACTTGGCCCACAAATAAATAAACTAAAAAATTACATAAATATACATCTTATTTTATTATAATTTCTAAAAAAAAAATCTATCATTGTAAAGAATTACAAAAATCTCTTCATACTCTCTCGGATACATTCTTATCTCTTCTCGGATACATTCCTCCCACTAAGTAACGTATCATTTGCAATCTGTGAACTATGTAATCGTAGTTTTCCAGATGTATCCAAGATCCTATAAAAAAAAATTAAAAATTGTAATATGAAAAACAGTAGAAATAAAATTTGATGAATTAGTTTTTACATTATGAGATTTATGTAATTTTTAATAAAATAAAGAAGAATAAATGGAAATAACTTATATTTCCCTGAATATCATATACTTCTTTGATTTTTAATTTATGTGATATAATTTGACTAAACTCAATGTGTAAGAAATATGGAAAGACTTTATAATATTTCAAAACTATCTATAAAAATAATAATTAAAAAAATCAATAGAAGAGTACTTTTGTGGACTTTTTTGCCAAATAAGTGAGACCCAACATAGTAAATACTAATAATGTCATTAAATATTTATCAAATAAAAAAATATATCACTCATTTCAAAATTGAATTAAAAATATATATGTTATATAAATTAGGCAAGGAAATACTGAATTTTACCAAGAAAAAATGGTTCTACCGATATCCTCCTTATTTCCCTATTAGTTATATTATTATATTTGCCTCAATTATTTTAATTTATTGTAACAATATTTATGTATTATTAATGTCCGTGAATTATAATATGACCAAATTATTTTTTCTAATATATTCTTTTATTTTATTAATTTGTCTCGTTCTCTATTTAGCAATCTCAGTTCCTCTGCCAACTGATCTTGCTTTGATTTCATATGTCCCTTTGTTTTTCCTTTTCAAATCAAATTTTTTCTCTTTGTTCTTTTATGCCTTTTTTCTTTTGCTAAAAGTCAAAATTCTCTCTTCAAAAATTTAAAAGGGCCTTTAAAAAAATATAAATTTATAACTGTTTGGGTGGAAGAGGTGATGGGATATGAATTATATATGATGGTTTGAGATGAAAGATGATGAAGATTTTTCTTTTGATTTTTTTGGCGTACGATATCTATATTAAAGTTTGATTAAATTTTAAAAATGAACAAGTACTTATCACTTTATCACAATCTCTAGTATAAGATGACAAAAAATAATTGTGTTCCAATAGCTAAAGCATTGGAAAAGATATAATTTCTCCAATATAATTATAGTCAAGTTACACAAACTACAACAAATAAAAGATTTTGCGATGATTTAACAACAATAACATTATATTATATTTAGCGGCAATAATAAATTTAGATATTAATAACTAAAACTTTATAAAAAATATTGCTAAAAGCTTTAGTAATTCTAGATAGAATGACATGAACTCAATTATCGATAAAATAAAAAAGGGATAATTGTATATAATAGCAAACTAATAACCTAAAATAAATAGAGAAGCTAGGTTTTGATTTAATTGTGCTCCATAGCAAACGTTTGAAAAAAATTGCCAGGCGTCTCTCTCCCAGTATCTCGCTCGCCACTCTCCTCCAAATCTCTCCCTCGCTTCCTCACTTTTTATACAAACACAAGTGTATAAAAATTATTTCGAATTGTATAAAGCAGAGGAAATTGTATAAATACATATATTTTTGTTCCCCTCTCTCCCCTCTTCCAGATCTCGCTCGCCACTCTCCAAAATCTCGCTCATCACCCTCGCCTTTCTCACTTATACAAACAGAAGAGAATTGTATAAGTTGCGTTTTTGTTTGTATAAAGCGTGAGAAAATTGTATATACACATGCAAGTACATATATTTTCGTCTTATACACTTACAATTATACAATAAAAATACTCCCCTGCCCAGTTTCTTTTGTTTTTCTCTCTTTCTCGTTTTATACAATTTTCAAATTGTATCTAATTTCTCTCTTTCTAGTTTTATACAATTCGATTCAATTGTATATTCCCTGCCAAGTATCTTTTGTCTTTCTCTCTTTCTCATTTTATACAAATTCAAATTGTATATAATCGTTCTATACACTTATAATCATACAATTCGTTTTATACACTTCGTTTTTATACAGTTCTCTGCCCAAGTGTCTTTCTCTTTCTCCTTTTATACACTTTGTTTTATACAATTTACTTCAACTGTATATGTATAGTTAATTATACAGTTTTTATGTTTGACATGGAGCGCAATTATGCAAACTTTGCTATAGCATACAAATATAAATTTTTTATTTGTTATATGTGAAAGTTGTCCAATAAAAATACACTTATCATTACATGTCTTTTTGTTATAGTGCAATTAGACTATTCTTTTGTGGTCTTCATCATGTGTTATTTAAGTGGTAAATTGATAATGATTGGTGTATAAGATGCATGTTATTAAGAAGTTATTAAAGCATAATTAAATAAAAGAGTGCATTAAAATAATAAATTATACATTAAAAATTAATTGTTACGATAAATTCAAAAACAAGGAAAATAAATACATAATATTATAACTAGAGGGAAATTAGTGATTCAAAGTGAAACATTAGGGGAGATTTTCGAAATTATACTACTGGTAGTTATATTTACAAACAACATTTTAATTATACTCCCTCCGTTTCACAAAGAATGACCTAGTTTAACTTGACACGGAGTTTAAGAGTATAAAGAAGATTTTGAATCTTGTGGTCCTAAATTAAAGTTAGGTCAAATGTACAAAATTGTCCTTTGATCTTGTGGTCTTAAACATGTCACGTGAAAAGTTGTTACTAAAAAAAGAAAGAGGTCATTCTTTTTGAAGCATACTAAAAAGGAAAGGATGTCATTCTTTTTGAAACGGAGGGAGTAGTAATTAGGGGATGATAGTGACTTCCTATAAATGGGGTTGTTTAATGTTGTAATTAAGATGGCAGATGATACATAAACATAATAATTGTGTAATTAAGAACCTCTTGTCAAAATTGACCTTAATTACAAAAAATTACCTATTTTTTAATTATAATTACTTAATGAAAAATGTTCAATTAGGTATTTTCATAAATATTTTGATTGAATCAATGAAAAAAAAAATGTCCATGAAAAAATCTATTTTTCATCATATATTTTCAGTTGGTTTGATAAAAGTGGAGCAGAAAAATATTATTTGTAATACAAATATCTCATTAATATTAATAGTACTAGGGATCCTTTTATCACTAGTGAACTTTTTGGGATTAACCCACATTAAACCTTGTCCAAGTCCAACCCACAATTAATGACTACACTTTTCTAAGCAAAATCCTACTATACTTGAAGAAAATTAAAAGGGATAGTGAGAAACATCTTTTGCATTTAATTAAGATATATAATAGACTGCATTTTTAATGATAGAGAAATATATAGCCGGATAGATATTTTATTTTAATCAGGATTTTTAAATTTAAGTCATCGAATGAAAAAAATAAATATGATAAAGAATATCTCTCTATAACGAATCATACATAATATAAATTTAAATTTATTAAATTAATAATATAAAATATACGATGTGACTGTTGATGAAAAGAACAAAAAAGTGTCAATGATAGAATTCTAACTAATTCTTCTTTTACAAATTCATAGTTACTTCCATCATTATCTCAAAAAAAAAAAAAAAAAAAAAAGGAAAGGAAAAGAAAAAAAAGAAGAAAAAGAGTCCGTGCATATTTTTTCTTCTTTTGCTTTTTTCCTTTTCGTTTATCTTTATTTCGTTTTCAGCTAAGATGTATTGAAATAAAATTGTTCAATCTCAATCCATATATAGTTGGCCTAATATATAGTAGACCCTAATAATGTCTATCTTTGTTAGGTTATTCACGAAGAGATTTGAGCTGAAATTTTAATTTTATGGATTTTAAATTTTAAAATGACTATAACAATAACTATTTATATCCACTAAAATCTTACTACGATAGAATATATGTAGATCTTATATATTACTATCTTTGTATAAATAAAGAGAATCGATTCAAGTATATCGAATCCAAATAGAGAAAAAAGAAAACAATATAAAATTTGGGACAAGAAAAGAATACTAACAAACATTTTTTTTTAAAAAAAACATTTACATGTACATATTTAGGACAAAAGAACATTTATATTAAATTTTAAAAAAATATTACAAAGTCTATGAGAAAAGAATACTAACAAACATAAGAAAAAACCACATGTGGCAACACGAGTACCAGACTCTAAACTTAATATTTATATGTACATATTTAAGATTCGTTTGATTATAGATTTTTCAAATAAAATTTGACAAATTATGTTTGTTCATATAATTTATAATTATTTGATAAATAATTTTGACAAATAACACAAATTTCAAATACTTGAAAAAATTAGTATTTGGGTCAAATTTTATAATTTGGGAGTTAAAAAAAAAAATTCATTAACCTTTTATCTTTTATAAAAACACCCTCTATAGTAGTTGTTTGCGCGGTATTACATAGTTTTTTTACGTAAACACCAAAGCAGTAATGAGATATTCAGTGAATATGAAATAGATGATATGGTTGTTGATACAAATGACGAATAATCGACTCAGGGTAATAAAGTCATGTGTTTCGTCTACTTCACGATGTATGGAATAATACTTGATGCACTCACTCTAAACTATCACATTGCTCTAGTGTCATGGACACTACTTGTTATTTGCTGCAACGAAGGTCCAATTGATTTGTTGCGGAAGTCATGAATCTTGTTACATTGACGTTTCTATATCTTGCTATGTGATACAAATTCACAGTTAATTTTGATAGTTTTTAAAACTTATGAATATAAATCATATTTATTAAAAAGTAAAATATATTTTACAAGTATTATGGGACGAACACACAGTGAAATTTCACTCACATCTAACCCAAATAATATTTGTCAAAGATATTTGAAAATCTATGACCAAATGCTAAGCTTAGTAAATCTTTTAACACGGTACATAGTTGATTTAAGCAAAACTACTGATCAATCGTGCCTTTACGAGTGACTCTATCATTGCTCCAATATATACAACTAGAAACTTATAACCAAAATGAATAAACAACTAGTATACATAAAGGGTTTTTTTTTATGTAAAAAAAAATATATATTACCTTCCTCCTTTCTATTTATAAACATACATAATTAATCACTTGGGCAAATTTCATTCCAATATTCTTCTTCTTGTTTAGTTCAAAAACTCTCATTTTAGAGTTAATTAATTAGTGATTATGGCTTCTGAGAAAGTTGAGACAGTTATAGCTGGTAATTACTTGGAAATGGAAAGAGAAGGAGAAGAAACAAATTCAAATAATTGTGTGAGAAACAAATTATCCAATTTTTTTGGCATGGTGGATCTGTTTATGATGCATGGTTACGTTTAGTTGTTCTTCTAACCAGGTTCTTTTTTTCTTTCTTGCTATGGAAATATGGAATTAGTTACGGAATTTATAGGCTAATCCGTTGCTAAAAGGCTCTTGACTAATTGAATTTTCTTATAATTTGTCCATGATACATAGCTAAATAAAATTAACATGAGATTTTAGCTGTTTAGCTACAAAATTTTGTATGTCATTAGTTTCTTATTTTCTAGTAGTGTATCTATCATATTGTGGCTGATTCAAGATTTAAACTCAACAAGTTTAGTTCGTAAGATTTTTAACATTGAATTCAATATTGTGCATTTGAAATTATGAACTACACTAAAACAAATGAAATTAGCTATAAATTTCATCGCTAAATAACTCGTAACTATGATTTTTGATAATCTATCGCTCACTTATATATCTCTAAATAGGATAAACGGTGAATTTTTGTATTAAGCTGTAAAATTTAAGCGTGGCTAATTCCTATTTTCTTTTTTCTAGTAGTGATGGTTTAGAAGTTGATATTTATTGAAAATTGAGTTTTTTTAAAGACATATATATATATATATATATATATATATATATATATATATATATATATATATATATATATATATATATATATATATATTGGGAAACTTTCACATATAGCCACTTACAAATAATTAATTACTCTCTATAGCTATAGTTTGATAATTACAATTTGTAACTACATGTTATATGGAGGAGAGAGGCGAGTGAGACTGGGAGAGAGAGGAGAGAGGAGAGAGAGAGGGGGAGAGAGGTGAATTGTATATGTATATTGGTTAGATAATTGTATATTATACATATATATTTGTATATATGGCAAGAGAGATTGGGAGAGGGAGGAGAGAGGCGAACGAGACTGGGAGAGAGAGGAGAGAGGCGAGCGAGATCGAGAGAGGCGAGAGAGAGAGAGCAGAGAGTGGGAGAGAGGTGAATTGTATATGTATATAATTGTATATAACTGTATATTATACATATATATTTGTATAAATGGCAAGCGAGATTGGGAGAGAGAGGAGAGAGGTGAGCGTGATTGAGAGAGAGAGGAGAGAGGCGAGCGAGATTGAGAGAGGGAGGCGAGCGAGATTGAGAGAGGGAGGCGAGAGGCGAGAGAGAGAGGGCAGAGAGTGGCAGAGAGGTGAATTGTATATGTATATAGGTTAAAAAAATTGTATTATACATATGTATTTGTATATCTTGGTGAATTATACATATACAAACATGACTAATTATACAAACTCGAAGTCAGCCCACGTAATTAATGTATAATGTTAGTCGCGAGTGATAATTATAGCAAACTATAGCTATGATGAGTAATTAAATAGTATAAGTTTGTTTAGCCGCGTAATTTTCCCATATATATATATATATATATATATATATATATATATATATATATATATATATATATATATATATATATATATATAATTTATGCTCCAAGGCGAAAATGGTGATCTTAATTTGTAAAATTGTGAAGGGGGTTAATTTAATTTTTCATATTTATTTCTAGTGAAAATTCTTTTTTAAATTTCTTTAATTTTTCTAATATTTAGTTTGTATGATATATTAGGTTGCTCAAGTGTTACTTACACTTCCATATTCATTTTCACAACTTGGATTGTTATCTGGAATTTTATTCCAACTTTTCTATGGTTTGATGGGAAGCTGGACTGCTTATCTTATAAGTGTGCTATATGTTGAGTATATAGAACTAGAAAAGAAAGAGAAAAAGTTGACTTCAGAAATCATGTTATTCAGATTTGTTTCGATTAATTCAGATTCATATCGATTTATTTATTTCTTTTTCTTTATGTTTTATAAATATTTGGAATTTTGCAGTGTTTTGAAGTTCTTGATGGACTACTAAGGAGAACATTGGAGAAATTTTAACTACAACAAAAATGACTTTTAGCGTAAATTAAATATTGACATTAATAAATAGTGCTAAAGCCTTTACTGGCATTAGTTAAGTGCCATTAGAACCAATGTCGCTAAAGGCTTTAGGGACATATATAAAGAGTGACAATTGCCGCTAAAAACACATATTTAGCGGGAATTAAATCTTTTTTTTTTATGTAGAGTTTGGCCTCTTTTTTAATTGCATTTTTCTTTTATTTGGATCAGTCATTCAACTAATTGCATGTGCAAGGTAATCACGTGTTTATTAAATTCGTAAAATAAAATAATAAAACTTATATATATATATATATATATATATATATATATATATATATATATATATATATATATATATATAAACAAATTTTGCAATAATATTATTAATTGATCAAGATTGCACTCGTGGTTTAAGATAAAGTACGTAAATAATATGTAAATAATTAAATAGGAAGTTTTTAATTGTTTAAGGGATAAGACATAAGTACTTTCCAGACTATTATCGAAATTGCGAAGACACATCTTAACTAAACTAAGGTCCTATTACCCTCGAATTCATTTTTTAAAAAATTTTGTACACCTTTTGAATTACGTGGCACACTCTGCGACTCCACACAATTGAAGTGTTTGAAAGATATTTAGATGTCACATAAGCCAACCGGTGTACAAAATTACAAAAGAAACATGTGTTCAGGAGGGTAATAAGATCTTAGTATAGTTAAGGTGTGTCTCTGAGAATTCGATCATAGTCTATAGGGGATACTTGTACCTTTTCATATTATTTAATAAAGGGGAAAACACAAATATACCCCCGAATTATCGTAAATGCTATGCAGATACCCTCCGTCATACTTTTGGAACATTGGTGCCCCTGTCGTTAAAAAATTTAAGCATATATATGCCCTTCACTCTAAAGGAAGACTAAATAGGGACACATGACACAATCTTATCCGTCAATAAATGTCAAATGGGTGAATAAGATTATGACACGTGTATGTCGGTTAGTATAAAGGGTATATATGCTCTAGTTTTTGGAAGGTAGGGGCACTAACATACCAAAAGTATGACGGAGGATATTTGCATACCATTTATGATAATTTGGGAATATATTTATCCCTTTTTGCCCTTTAATAAAATAAATAATACTCCAATAATATTTTTATTATTTAATTTAATTTAATTTAATTTAATTTTTTATTTGTTGCACTAACATATATCATATTAATGATTATTGGAAAATGCAAGCACAAAATATAGATATGCACGACAAGGCGATAGAGGAAGAAATCCAAGGTAAAATTTTTCCTTCTATTTGAACCAAGAGAAGACAAAATAATGCAAGAATAAAAATAGTTTGGACAACAAACTAATCAACCAAGCAAGAAAAAATAAATCAACACAAGAGACGCCAAATTTAACGTGGAAAACCTCTTCGGTGTGAAGAGTAAAACCAATAAGACCAACGCTCCAATATAATCAACAAGTGTTACAAAAGTGTTCTCCAAAATGGTCACCAACAAAGTGCCAAAATAATGAGCAACACAACTACAAGATAGCACCAAAAACTAGAGAAACAAAAGGAGTTAAAATACTCAAACCGCAACTACTATTCACGAGCTAAAATATGGATCTACAGGACTTTAAATCACCCTATCTCAGTTTGCAATCAAATGTTAAGTTAAAAGGAATACACTATCTAAAAATCAGGTCAATCGGACTAGAAATGAAGCGAGAATCATGATTTGAAAATGACTGTTAATGCTTGTGCGAAAATCTGCACTTTCTCACTTTTCTCTCTTTACGGCTGCTCTCAATCTCTATTTATTCTTCTTAAAATAAGACCCAAAAGAAAGTCTTACATATGCACCCTAATATTGGGCTTATGAGCAAAAGTGGGTTTATCAAATTTGGGCTAATTTTATTTTATTCACAAAGAAAAGGATGGAAGACCCAAAACCTTGGACTTATATTCATCCACATAGGAAAGGAAAAAGCTCAAAACCCAAGAATTATCCCCCTACCGACTATGTGGAGGAAACCTCCATCCCGACGATCATGCAACATTCTTCAAACTTCCCGCTTGGCAAAACTTTAGTCATCATGTCAGAATCATTATCATTGGTACAGATCTTATCAATCTCAAAACAACTTAGAATCAAACACATCTCGAATCCAATGATACCTCACATTAATATGTTCAGACCGATCATGAAATGTAGAATTCTTGCCAAGATGAATAGAACTTTGAATGTCGGAATAAAATACATACCTCTCTTGAGCACAACCAAGTTACCCCAAGAATTTCTTCATCCAGATCAATTTTCTGCAAGCTTCAACAGCTCCAATAAGCTCAGCCTCTGCAGTAGATAAAGAAACACATTTTTGCAATCTACATTGCCCAGATACAACTCCCCCTGCAAAAATAAGCAAGTAGACTGAAGTAGACTTACGAGTATCAATATCACCGGCCATGTCTGAATCAGTATAACAAAAAGAGAATAGGTTTCCCTATCCCGAAACACAAACTCAGACCAGAAGCACCACAAACTTATATCATAATCCACTCGACATCATTCCATTGCTCTCTTCCCGGATTAGAAAGAAAACGGCTAACAATACCGATAACATGAGCAATATTTGGTCTTGTACACACATTGATACATCAGACTACCAACAGCTGAAGCATAAGGAACTTACTTCATATCTTCTTTCTCACTATCACTGGAAGGGCAATGTCTAGTACTCAATTTGAAGTGTATAGCTAAAGGTGTAAGGACAACCTTAGTTTTTGTCCATGTTAAATCTACGAAGTACTTTCTGAATGTACTACTTTTGTGACAACCAAAATTTCTTGGCATCTCTATCACGGACAATCTGCATGCCAAGAATCTGCCTTGCTGGTCTCAAGTCTTTCATAGCAAAAGACTTATTCTATTCTTGCTTCAAGCTTTTAATCCTGCAATTATTCTGACCAACAATAAGCATGTCATTAACATAAAGCAAAACGATAATAAAGACATCATCAAAGAATTTTCGCATAAAAACACAATGGTCTGAAGAAGTCTTTTAGAAGTCATGCTAACTCATAAAAGAGCCAAACTTTATGTATCATTGCATGGGAACTTGTTTTAGACCATACAAGCTCTTCTTCAATTTCCAAACATAATTCTCTTTTTCCTTGACTTCAAAGCCTTCTGGCTGCTTCATATATATAAATTTCTTCATCCAAGTCACCATGGAGAAAACCAGTTTTAACATTCATTTGTTCAACCTCCAAGTCAAGACTTGCAGTCAAGCCTAGAACAACACAGAAGGATGACATCTTCACAACTGAAGAGAATATCTCATCAAAATCAATTTCTTTTTTCTGGTTAAATCCCTTCACAACTAATCTAACTTTGTACCATGAAATTGGATTACCATCTTCATGTTTCACCCTGAAGACCCACCTGGTTTTCAAAGCTTTTAGATCTTTAGGTAACACAACCAAATCAAAAGGTATGATTATCATGAACAAATTTCATTTCATCCTCTATAGCATCAAACCACATTTCTTTTTCTTCACTTTCCATGGCCTCATCAAGACTCTCTGGTTCTCCCACCCCACCCCCCCTCCCAGTCAAGAGTACATACTCATTAGGAGAATAACGAGAGAAAGGTTTTTTTTTCTCTAGTAGATCTTTTGAGAGAACTCTCGGGAGCATCAATAAAAGTTGGTTTCTCACCAACTATATTGTCTTGCACTAGAGCATCAACGACATCCTAGTCATTCTGAGTATGATCACCATCTTCAATATCAACTTGAAGATTTCCACCTGGTGGAATAGTCAAAAGAACTGGATCAATATCAAATAGGCTCTCGTTGGTCTGAGAATCAGCTATCTCAACTTTTTCAAGATCTTCAAGTGTTTGATCTTCAAAGAACACAACATCACGACTTCTAACAAGTTTTTTCTTAACAGGATAAAAGAAATGATAGTTAAATTCATCTTGACCATAACCAACAAAAATACATTGTGTAGTTTTAACATCCAATTTTGACCTCTCATCCATAAGAAAATGCACAAAGGCTTTACACTCAAAAACTTTAAGATAATCATAATAAACATTCCTATCATACCAAACTATTTCAGGAACATCACCATTCAAAGAAACAACAGGAGATAAATTGATAACATAGGCAGCAGTGTTAAGTGCTTCTGCCCAAAAGAAATCTGGCAGCTTAGCATTTGAAAGCATACATCTAACCCTCTCAATAAGAGTTCTTTTCATCCTCTCCGCTAAACCATTTAGTTGAGGAGTCTTCAAAAGAGTTTTCTAATGCTGAATACCCTGTTCTCTGCAATATTTATCAAAAGGATCATTATATCCACCGTCATTATAAGAACGAGTGCATTTCGATTTCTTCACTGTCTGTCTCTCAACCAAAGCCTGAAAATACTTGAACACATCAAGAACTTGATCCTTAAACTTCAAAGAAAATACCAGAAGTTTGCACGAATGATCATCAATAAAAGTCACAAAGTAAAGTGCACCACCATGATACTTTACCTTAAAAGGACCACACAAATCAAAATGTACCAACTCCAGCAAATCAAGCTTTTTTGAAGGTGGATGACTCTGAAAAGAAACTCTTTTCTATTTATCGGCTAGACAGTGAACACACTTGTTCAACTTTGCTTGCTTTACTTCATAAAGTAAATTTTTCTTAACCAAATTATCCATCCCCTTCTCGCTCATATGACTCAGTCTTATATGCCATAATAATGATGAAGTATCATTCTCCACCATATTTACCGAGCCTTTAAGAAAGGAGCCTTGAAAAATATACAAGTTAAATCACTTGTCACCACGAGCTACCACCATCAAATCTCTTGTAAGATTCCACTGTCCAGCACCAATGGTATTAATATAACTCTCATCATCAAGGTATCCAACAAAAATCAAATTCAAGTGAACATCTGGTGCATGCTTGACATTATTGAGAACTAGTTTGAAACCATTATTACTTTCCAAACAAACTGTCCCAATACCAAGAACCTCAACCTCATAGTTATTACCCATTTTCAACATCCCAAAATTACCTAAAGTATAAGAAAAAAATAATTCCATTCTGGTGGTGACATGAGAAGTAGCACCAGAATACACAAACCAGCTAGACTCATCGCAAACAAGATTAACGATATTTTCATCACAAGAAACAAGAAGGTCATCGTTAGCAACAACAACACGATTTTCATTATCACCTTCCTTCTTTTGTTTTTTCATATCTCTCTTATACTTGATTTTTTTTTCTTGATATGCCCATTCTTGCGGTAATAGTCGCATATAAAATTCTTGAATCTAGACTTTGACTTTCCTCTACTTTTATCTCTGTCATTCTAACCTCTAAACTTGCTTCTCCCCCTCTCTTCAGTAATCAAAACGTCGGAGTGTGAAGTAGAAGATGATGAGCCTTGAGATCTTCTTCTCATCTATTCATTCAAAACACAACTCTTAGCATATTTCATGGTCACAACATCACTGGGAGAAGAATTAGACAAAGAAACTCGAAGAGTTCTAAAAGAGTCAGGCAGAGTATTAAGAAGCCATTGTCCTTGAATTTCTTCATCAAATTTTACACCCATTCCATACAGCTGATCAAGAACAACCTGAAAATCATTAATATGATCAGAAATAGGAGTTCCTTCTTTATACCTGATGTTCATCAATTGTTTCAAAATAAATAATTTATTGTTGCCAGTCTTTGAATCATATAGTGTGTCAAGCTTGTCCCACAAACTCCTGGCACGTGTCTCATTCACAGTGTGATTTCTAAAATTATCTTCAACCCATTGTCTAATATAGCCACAAACTTGTAAATGGTCAAATTCTCAATCCTCATCATTCATAGATCCGAGTTTATTAGAAGCAAACACAGGTAGATGCATTTTCTTAACAAATAGAAGATTTTTCATCTTGACTTTCCACGTATGATAATTACTACCATTAAAATAAACCATCATGCTCATATTTGACTCCATCATTCAAATAGATATCAACAACAACTCAATGCTCTAATACCACTTTGTTGAGAAATACAAGCACACAAATAGATGTGCACGACAAGGTGATAGCTGAAGAAACCCAAGTTAAAACTTTCCCTTCTATTTGAACCAAGAAAAGATAAAATAATGCAATAATACAAATAGTTTGGGCAGCAAGCTAATTAACCAAGTAAGAAAAATAAATCAACACAAGTGACGCCAAATTTAACGTGGAAAACCTCTTCGGTGTGAAGAGTAAAAATCACAAGACCAAAGCTCCACTATAATCAACAAGAGTTACAAAAGTGTTCTCCAAAATGGTCACCAACAAAGTGCCAAAACAATGAGCAACACAACTACAAGATAAAACCAAAAACTAGAGAAACAAAAGGAACTAAAATACCCAAATCGCAGCTACTGTTCACGAGCTAAAATCTAGAGCACAAGGAAAAAATTGACCCCTTTTCCTATATATTAAAATATTGAAATTAACCATTTAGGACGATTATATTTTTTAGGCATAATACATAAACATGACCTTTTAACTTAGTGTCAGCTGATAACTATGACTTTTAACTTTGATTGTGCACAAGTAAGCATTTAAACTTGTATAAAATTAAGCAAATAGACACATTCTTCCTACATGGTACCGTACAGGACAATTTTGTGTCCTACGTGGCGTCCTACAAGTATTATCTCATGTAGAATACATGTGTCTACTTGTTTAATTTTATACAATTTTATATGTCAATTTGTACACACCCAAAAGTTAAAGTCATAATTATCCACAACTGTTAAGTCAAGAGTAATGTATTATGCCTATTTTTTATGATACAACTAAAATTCATAATCAAGTCAAATGGAAAAGACAAACTAAAATAACTTTATCCCATTTTGGGAATAGTGAGTTTTATATTGTTATATATGTTACCTTCCAAATTAAGGACAATAACTCAACCCCATCAAATTACACCAACAAATAACACCTTATCTTTCTTAGCATCTTTTTTTTTTTGGTTTGTAAGTTTGTGAATAGCAGAACTCCACTAAAGGTATATACTTTTCGTTTTTCTAGAGGTTTAAATTTGATTTTATGAATAGAATTTTCAATTATTTTGAAATAAAATTCACATATCTTGTAACGATCCGAACCGTCATTATTTGAGAAGAGAAAAATTTGTAAAAATTTCTGGCCACTATCCACTGCAGCTGCAACTTACCTCGCCATAGCGGGATCGGCGAGGCAGAATTTTTAAGTCGAGAAATTCTTATTTTTTCATCTTTCCAAAAATAACCTACATATCGTAAATTACCCTAGAAACCCTAGAAAAGTTATTTTAAGTTTGAGAAAGAAGGAGAGGGAGCTTTCTAGCATGGGGATGGCGAAATCTTGCAATATCTTGCCCAAATTCATCATAGCAAATCTGCAAAAGCTGAAACAAAATCAAAACTTCGTAAAAATTATTTGGCGCCTAGGTAAGTTAGGTTTTTATGTTGAGTAGTTATATATCCATGCTTACCACGTAATATATGAATTCAACGGTATGAGGTATGTTTAAACCTTTGTTCACCGAGTAAATTACGTGAAAAGTGGCTTTAATTAAATGTTTATGGGGTTAGTGTTGTGTTGAGACAATAATCGGTCGATAATCTTAATTGTGTTCTTGAATGGGTTTTCTTGTTAAGTATGGTATAATTGTGATAAAGAGTTATAGTTAGGGTAAGGAAAATTAGTAACGAAACTTGATGAAGAACTATGGTTTGGACTCGTGTAACTCTGTAAGAAGAAATCGAGGAAACTCATACGTAATTAAACATGTGACTAGGTGATGGTTGTGATTCTATGATGGTGTGATACACTTGTTTTGCTTCGTTGTGATACATGTAAATGTATGCATGTTTCAATGATGGTCTTAGATGTTGAAACGTGATATGTGAATTATCGATGCTGAGAAAGTTTTTCTTAGATGTGTGATCTTGATGATGTGTTATTGAGATCGAATTTCCACATTCCGGCATATTAACTTGGATCGGATTGCCACGTTCCGGCATATTAACTTGGATCGGATCACCACAATCCGGTATATCAACTTGGATCGGATTGTCACGTTACAACATATTAACTGGGATTGGTTGCCACATTCCAGCATAAAATTGGATCGGATTACCACGTTTTGGCATGCTAACAGTTTGACTTTTGGTCCCGTGAGAGGGACAACTACTTGTGATAAAATGCATGCGGTGAAATATGTTATGCTCAATATTGTGAGGTGTGTATATGTACCTATATGTTGGGGGTTATATTTAAGCTATGATCTATTGGAACCTTAATTGTGGTAGTGGTACTTGTAGTATATAATGTGGTTAGTATGTTTAAGTTATGATCTATTGGAACCTTAATTGTGGTAGTGGTACTTGTAGTATACAAGGTGGTTAGCATGTTTAAGATATGGTCTATTGGAACCTTAATTGTGGTAGTGGTAGTTGTAGTATACAATATGGTTAGTATGTTTAAGTTATGATCTATTGAAACCTTAATTCTAGTAGCGGTACTTATGGTATATAAGGTGGTTAGCGTATTTAAGTTGTAACCTCGTAGGAAAAAGATAGGTGGTAACTGAAAGGTGTTCAAGGTAAGGGCTAAGGGTGAAGAAGCGAGAGACCCAATCATAATATTTTATTGTTCTATTCATATATTATGAGGTGGGCGTCGTATGATCGATGATGCCTATCAGTACGTGTGATTGTACTGATACTACTCTTGCTATGTCTTTTTGACATAGTCTTGATGCAGGATTGGTGATGTTTCCTTAGGTGAAGACGAAGAAATCCTCCAACAACTTTGACTTCTCATTCCGCATGGCGGAAGTTGTGTCTATTGTTTAATTGGTCCTATTGTTCTCTTAGTGGATCTTGTACCTGTCAGACTAGGTCCTTGGGGATTGGTAAAATATTTTGTATAATTTAGAAAAGTTGTATTTCGAATGGGTTAGTTTTTATACTTTCTTAACTTGCCTTCGTTTTCTTTAATATGTTTTCTAGTTGTTGTGTTAGGAGGGTTCTCTTACGTAGATGTTAGAGTAGGTGCCTGCATGGCCCGATGAGTTGGATCGTGACAAATTGGTATCAGAGCCTAGGTTATGGTTCTCCCCGTACAGGAGAAAAATGTGGACTAGACTCTTGTGGATTGGTGTGTTGACGTCCACATCTAATCTATAAGAGGATAGGAAGTCGTTTCATTCATTTACTCCTTTCATGCGAAGTCCCTCTTGTGGTATGAGTTAAGTCCAATTGGTATTCTCCCGATTACAATTGGTATCTTGACGATGAGCAATGACGTTGTTGATACGATCGAAGGACACCAACAAGTTAATTGGAACCGTAAGGTTCCAATTAGTATATAGACCTAGGGGATATAAGGAGCATGAATAATCGTTAAGGGTTATCTATGGAATAAACTAATTAATAAATTGAAATTGCATGTGTGTTGTGTCTGATAAACGGTGAATGTGTGCTTTCTATTGTTTGTAACTAATGGAATGTGTGCTTGTGGTTGTATTTATCTGATGTTGTGTACTGCGTGTTGAATGACGTATCTGTGAGTACAGAAGTATTTTGATAGCCTGAATCATTATTGAAGTAGAGGAATGCAATTGGGTGAGTAATCTGATTTAGGACACCGTGTGGAGTGTCTGAAGTCGATACAAGTAGAGTTATGGTTGAATTGTTAAAAAGGTATGCAGGTTGTAATGTATGGGTGTAGTCCTGGGAAGGTGTAGGTTGTAGTGCCCAGTTACTCTTCCGCTTTAGAACTCAAACCTCGCGTATTCTAGACGAATAAATTGAGAAGCTCGATAGGATGATGAAAAGGGAGGTCGAAAAAAGTTTGGGAAGTGAAAAAGTGCCCAGAAAATCCTTAGCTAGGTTCTGGTCCCGCCTGTGCCGCTGCGGTTGGATCATTCCCGCTGGCGCAGTGCCGCTACAGCGGGATTATCCTGCTAACGCGCGATAGAGGGAGGCAGAACCTCAACATATTTTTTCTGTTTTTCCCAGTTTTCAATATACAACCCAGAATGGATCCAAGCCAATTCCTGCAACTCATAAGCCAGCGTTCAACAACAGTAGTAATTAAAAGTGACTAGGATTAGAAACGAGTTGCATCAAACAACCCAAAAACGAGCATCCATGTGCGTCAAAAACTTAGTAATGTCTAAGGGATGAACGTAAAAATCTAATTGTCTTAGATACATTCCTAAGAATGGACGAAGGGGAGGGAATTCAAAAATCCTCGGACAAAAGTTTGTGTAAAATTCTTTTCTTTAAATTATTTGTAAATACTTTTGAATAAAAATAATTTATTACGTATCAAACATTTAAAAATATGTTAAATAGCCACTTATTTTCTAGGAAAATCATTCCAAATTCCTAAAGTACTAGCCTAATGGGAACGTTCCACCCCGAGAATACTGTTATGTGTATAAGCTAATATTCCTTGTAATTTATAGGATCTCGTACACATATTTTGTGTATCTGTCCTTTTGTGTTTTTTATCACATTTATATGAATAATTTTGTCTCAATAATAAGGTTCATATAAGTAATTAATTCAATTATCAGTTAATAATTGTCTCCATGTTTTTTGTTTACTCTCGAATATTCTACTTAATTTTCCCAAGTTCTTTGCACAAATATATATCATATACCTTTAAAAGATTCCTAAACTTGTTGGGTTTTCCCCTCAGGTGTCTTAACTACGCCATTTTTCTATTGAATCATTAAACCACCTATAATTTGTTCCTTTTAAATATTGTTGGCTGATTTTGACCGGCTAATCTACTGTAAATGTCTTCAATTGTGTTCGTATTGTAATGATTTTGATTGAAGGAATGAAGACAAACTGTGTGTTAGTCTCATTTGTTTTCTTATGTGTTCAAATGACTTGAAGTAAAACACAACTAATCTCAAATATTTTCACTATCAATTGAACTAATGTGTTCTGGTACAACATATGTATCCTGTATCAATACCCATCACAATATTTGGTTCAACATCAGCCAACAATGTTTAAAAGAAACAAATTATGGGTGGTTCAGTGATTCAATAGAAAAATAACATAGTTGAGGTACCTGAGGGAAAAAACCCAACAAATTTAAATATATGATTATATTTTTGGCTTTTATAATAGTTTAGGCCACCATGCACGGAATTAAATAAATAAAAAAACTAGAAACAAATAAAGACACAAAATGAGAAGTTGTCTGAGTTGACAGAAATTATTCGTATGGGTATATGATATCTAATATATTGTATGGTGGCTGGTGATTATTTATTTTTTGGGTCATGCTTTTCCCCTTTACCTTTTTATTTTTCTAAATTTGTTTTTGAGGTATTTAGCCAAATTGGTTACCAATAAAAAGTAGAAACTACGAATGAGTGTATCTAATAAATAACTTATTGGATTTTCTTTTCATATCAATTGGATTCAGGAGGTAAAAATATATTTCTATCGAATGTCAACACATAATCAATTAATGTAAACATATATATAAGCGATATATAACTTGTGTAAATGTTGTTTTAGTAGTTACTATGAATAAGTAGTACGCATTTTTACATTGATTTTGTTGATTCTCATAGTGAATTGCTTAGTTAAATACTTGGCGTAAATAAATATTACTGATTCAATAACTTATATTTTCTCTGTTTAATAATAGTTGTTCATTATACTATTTAAGATGTTCAATAATGCTTGTGTTATAAAATAATATATTGTGGATGTCCACTACAAAAAATGGTTACTACATTACTTCCCTCCATTATGGAGATAATTCACTACACCAAGAAGTTACTACATTACTTCCCTCCATTATGAAGATAACCTCCACCTTTATGATAATTATTCTTGTAACCTTTCACCTCCATAACCTCCTTCTTTATATTCATGTTTAATGCCGTGCTTATGACTAACCTTTTGTATGCCTCTATGTTACACTACAAATAGAGGCATAAGGGTTCGTATTGTATACACTTGAAGATTTGCTGAATACTTGAAAGATAAACAATTATCTTATATTATTCCTCTTGTCTTATATTCTTCTTGTCTTCATCTTTATATTGTTCTTTTGTTCTTTAGTTTTACAACACGTTATCAACACGATTGTTCTACTATTGAAGGATTGAAGCAAAGAAAATATAAAGAAGGTAAAAATATTTGTGTTTATTTTTCTCTCAAGGTAAATTACTATATAATTTCTTTTATATTTTACTTTTGATTATGCATCATTAATTTTCTTACCATCTCAAAATCATATGAGTCCAACAAGTTGCTTTTACTTTTAACAAATTTTTAATTTGATCACTTATATATTTAAAAGTAAAATTATTTTTGTAAGTTAACAATTTGTAAAGAAATTGTTCTTTATGATCTCGTTTTATTGAGTTATGTGACATATACATATTGATTGGATTATTATTGTTGGTTACTTTTGCACCTCTTTATTTTTTTTTATCTAAACATTTACTTGTTGAGTTATTAACATATTATTTGTACTAACAAAACTTGTTTTGTAGTTATTCTAAAATGATTTATAATAATCTTCATAACAATGTTGAGAGGGACTATTAAAATGATTGAATTTATTTTAACTTGGGACTTTTATATGATTCTAACATGTTGTTCTAATTAATTGATTTTGTTCATTTTTATTGTATATTAAGTCAAGTTCAAATTATATTTATGATTTTCGATAATTATTTTCTTGGTACTGCACTTGGTTTATTAAGGTATTGGTTGAGGGTAAGACGGTGAATTCAGGTTTCACCGCACCAAGTGGGTAAGACATCGAGTTAAATTATTGGTGCACCATGATAATAAGAAGTTGGGTCAAGTCCCATTGATTTATGACCAAAGGTGTCTTTATATGAGTAAGACATTGGGTTAGAGTCCTAATGCACTATAGTGATGATATGATGATGACTAACATAAGTTTTATACTTTTGACTGAAAGTTATGAAATTTACCCAATTAATTTGCTCCATTCTCTTATGTGAATGTGGTAGCAGTGTATTAATATGTCTGAAAAATGACAAGTGGTTGAATGTATGAATATGGGTATGATAATGTTAATGGTCATCATTGTGGTAATTAAAAGGAAGAACATTATGGTTTCTTAAGATGGTCCTTCAAATGTGAAGGTAATTGTTAAAAGTAATTTGTATCCATCAAAGTGGTATGAGAAGTTGGGCACATTGTTGTTCGTGCAAATCAATTTAAATGTTTTTGTAAATCCTCCATCAA
Organism: Solanum sitiens; assembly: GCA_016801875.1. Lineage (NCBI taxonomy): Eukaryota > Viridiplantae > Streptophyta > Magnoliopsida > Solanales > Solanaceae > Solanum > Solanum sitiens. Next base: position 335,368 of record JABWTJ010000332.1, read on the forward strand.
GATAAATGAATACAAAATGGTAGTACATTTGATATATTTGACCTCTTAAAGTGATGTTGAGGTGAGTCACATAATGTCAAAACATGACAATGAATTTCTGATAAAACTTTATGGAACATGTACAAATGATTATGATCCATTTCTTCAAGAAAATGTGACTTGTGCTCGTATGGATAAGAACATATTCATGTATTATTGGATGAATGTCATATCTCACCTAAACGGAAGGTTTGAGAGATTGAAAGAATCTTTTGACATAAATAGTCATTTTGGTCATATATATACTTTGAGTACTACACAAATATTGTGATATGTTAAATTATAAACTATTGAAGGACAAAAGAAAGAAATAGTTCTTTCCTATAAAGGTTCTGGCTACGACCAAACAAATTTGTCATTGGTTGTCAAGAAATCTTGCATGTGATAATTTAACCATGACAATAATAATAATATTCTCCTTGAAGGAGATGATCACCATAAGAATGGCGTTGTGAAGTTTGTGGCAGTACACAAATCCGGAGGAATGAAATTGTTCATAATATTGAGGTTGTAGTGAGTCTCAAAATAAACATTTTAAGTTTCGGAAGAATTGAAAAGAAAAAAATTTATACTGGGACTATAAATTATGGGAAAATTTAATATCTTCAAATTACTACAATAAAAGTGGGTTATAAATATTTATGTATAAGATCAACCATTTTTTCCCTCTTGTTTGTTGTATACAAACATGACATGATGATGGAATCACATGCAAAAGTAAACTAGAAATTTACTAGAATAAATATTAGTTGGCATAATCGGTTGGCCATTCCGATTCAAATGTGATGCAAAATAAATTGAGAATTCACATGGCTATATGTTGAAGAAATAAAAGATTCTTCAAGAATTCTCTTTTGTAGCTTGTTCTCGTGATAAATGATAATTGTACCAGCCAAGGTTGGATTGTATCCCCTAAAATTATTTGAAATATATAAAAAGGTGAATATGGGCCCGTTCACCTGCCATGTCGACCGTTTACTATTATGATTTAATAGATGCATCTATGGTATGGTCACATGTGCATTTGTATCAACTTACAAATTAGTTTTTGTAAGGTTGTTTGTTCGAATTATTAAATCAAGAGCACAATTTCAAACTATGAAGTCATGTTGATAATGCTGGTCGATTTAGCAGAAATTTTATGCCTCTAATTATAGCTGGACCATTGATTATGAGAACAAATCTCACAAATAAAATTTGGTATGAGATGAGTTTATTAACATGTATGCATCAAGCCAACAAGGTACTCCCAACACAATTGGTTCAGGGTCAGGAACCAAATAATTTCCATTTAAAAATTTGATGTGCGCACATATGATTTTATTGCTCCACGCACCAAGATGTATCCCCAAATGAGGTTGAGGGTGAATGTTAGATTTCCTAACATTAGGGGGAGATATGTGCAGCAACTGAAACTTATGGGTGGGGTGAATTATCTAGATCCTAGTTAAAAAAAAAAGTGAACTTGAAGTTAAAAAGATAAATTCATTTCCAAAATATTGCAAGTAATTTGCCAGATGTATTTGCTGACCCAATATTTTCATTAAGCTGCAAATGCTCCAATAAATAGTCCTAGGAGGACAGAGTCTATGGTACGCCAGAAGTGTGATAGACAAATCGATTCCAAATGTAAAACTCCTTGATAAAGGAGAGGAGCAAATTATCAAAATGGTCATTGATAATGAGGTAAGTGCTTTGAAAGAGCACTATGAAATAACACTTCATAAAATCTTGGCGAAGGTTTAGGTACCTGAAAATGATGAAACATGAAAAGATCTCGATAAGTTATATCGTATTGAAATCGAATTAAAATAACCGTCGACGGAATATTTGATATGAAGTAGCACTGAATGCTATAAATGGTTACGAGGATCTTAAATTTAATGTCATATAGTGTGGACAGATAAATGATTAGCCAAATAATATGCATATTCAAGTATATTTTGTTTCACTTAGAAAAGTGATGTTTTTGAACTTATAGTTCATAGATCAAAATATATGTCAGTGGATACAAATGAATCATTGTGCGAAAGTATAACCGTAAGATATAAAGTAGGATTTGTGCCTTGGGGAATAAAGGGTTTCGCAAAAATCCTAACATTATTAAATGAAGATATATTCTCTAGTGGTGGATGCAATAAGACTTGTCCTGGCAATAGATGAAATACTTGAATATGCATAATGATTGATTATTATGTCTAACTTGACGATGAAGGTTAAATGACAATCTTTGAAGGATTTAAAAGGTGTTAAAGCAATTCCATTGAGTACCCAATGATTTTGAGACTGCTTAACACAAAAAAAATAATCTTTTTAATGTCATGAAAATGATTTAAAATGTCATATATTAGTGCAATTGGTGTACATACATATTGTTGGTTATGCAAATGCTAGAAGATTATTTGATATACATAACGAAAGTTATGTGAAAAGATTGTCATAGTATCATTTAAGTTATGACAAGAAACTACAAAGCAAGTGACTCAACGCATTGAAGATGTGTGATTTTCTTTGAGAAGTAAAGATGAGCTTCAATAAAATTGAAAGGATCAATCTCCGAGTCAGAAATAATTAGATTATGTAGATGCAAAATATTTATTTGATCCCCGTATAAAGCTCGATCGCAAATGGACTATTTATTTACATATGAAGGTACAACAATATCTTGACTTTCAAAGAATCAAACATTGGTAACCACTTCTTCAAATCATGCAGAAGTGATAATGATCTATAAAGTATGTCGGGAGTGTGCTTGGTTGGAATCATGATTCATATTCAACAAATATGTGATTTTCCTTTGACAAAGGATATTCCAGTCACTATATACGAAAATATTATTGACAAGAGGATACAATCAAATGAGATCGGACAAAACATATTTCACCAATATTATTTTTCACACGTGATATTCAACAAAATAGTAAGATTGACGTTCAAAGACTCGTTCAAGTAATAATCTTGTAAACTTATTCACTAAAGATTGCCTACATCAATATTTGAGAAGTTGTGATGCAAGACTGGAATGCACTGTTTTCAAGATATCAAGTAAAGTTTTTATCAGGAGGAGAAAAATACGCGTTATACTCTTTTCCTTAATCATGATTTTGTCCCAATTAGGTTTTCCTGGTAAGATTTTTAACGAGGCAACATTCAGAATGTATTAAAAGATATGTGTACTCTTTTTCCTTCACTAGGATTTTATCCCATGGGGCTTTTTTCTAATACGGTTTTAACGAGGTATATTATCTATGGACATCCAAAGGGGAGTGTTATAAAATACTATATTGTGGATGTCCACTACACAAAATGTTTACTACATTACTTCCCTCCATTATGGAGATAATCCACTACACCAAGAAGTTACTACATTACTTCCCTCCATTATGAAGATAACCTCCACCTTTATGATAATTATTCGTGTAACCTTTCACCTCCATAACCTCTTTCATTATATTCATGTTTAATGTCATGTTTTTGACAAACCTTTTGTATGCCTCTATGTTACACTATAAATAGAGGCATAAGGGTTCGTATTGTATACACTTGAAGATTTAATGAATACTTGAAATAAAGAAAGTGATCTTATATTATTCCTCTTGTCTTATATTCTTCTTGTCTTCATCTTTATATTGTTCTTTTGTTCTTTAGTTTTACAACAACTTGTTTGTTTTATGAAATTAATAGATAGTGTTACACTTCGTTCCAAATTTACCCTTATCATTTAATTATAACGATTTTTTATTACATTTTTTAAAATATTCTATTTATTATATTCAAAGGATGATATAATAAAATTACCCTTTTATTTATAATTTTTAAAGAATATGCGAAGTTAATAATAAACAAATATTATTGAATAAGAAGGCACGTAACAAAAAAATATTTATAATTATATAATTTAAGACCTTTAGGAATTTGAAAGCGGGGAAAGTAATGCTTATTTCTCTTTATCTTAGAGTTGAGAAAGGAAGTGGCTAATTTTTTTTCATTTTTAATGTAAGAAATAAATTAATGCATGAATTTTCTCTCAGTAAGAATAATTATTAATTTCAAATACATTGCAGTTGATTATAAAAACATCACTGCTCATGTCGTTCCAATTAGGGGTAGGCAAAAATCGAAGCGACTGATAAATTAAACCCATAAAAGTGTTATTAGTTTATTGCTATGGGGGTATTGGATTAATGGATTTTAATGGTTTTATAAAAAAAATATTGACTTATCGATTTTGTATTGGTTTTTAATATTGGGTTATTGGGTAAACCGATAACCCATTAAGACTAGTAATTTACTACTTTACTTGTACATAAATATTATATATTAATCTCAATATCTTATTAGTTACTATCTTTGTCTTTAGCCTTCAATTCACATCTCAAAACGACTTTGAGTTCACAATTTCACATTATACAAAAACATTAAAATCTAAAGTAAGAACCCTATTCTTCTTAATTTCTCTTTGTGTTACATTGTATAGTTCTTTTCATGTTTGTTATTATTGTTTTTATTTTATGAGCATTTGTAAAGTTACATTATTATGTTTTCGCATCAAATTTATTAGAAAAATCATATATTTATTTTATAAGTATTTTCTTATTGATTAAACCGAAAACCTAACCGTTAAGATCCAAAATCGATAAATCAAAAATCAACAAAAGTATCTTATTGATTTAACATATTTAAAACCCGAGAAACAATAAATCGAACCAATAATAGATTGAACAAAACCTACTGATACACACCCCTAGTTCCAATGATGTCACATACATTGAATATTGAAGGATTTTTTTTTAAAAAAAGTATATTCTTTTTATATATTAGAAATAGATTAAACTTTACATAAATATAGCTATAGTAACATGTCTAAAACTTAGAGCATGTTTGGCACTACTAATAAAAATGACTTATTTCTAGAATTGTTTTTCTAAAATAGATTTTTAGAAAAGTACTTTTAAAAAAAAGTAATTTGTGATTGGTAAATTCATTCGAAAAATACTTTTGATAAGCAATTTGTGTTTTACAAATTTATTTGAAAAGTGTTTTTGATAAGCATTTTGTGATTTTTTAAATTTTTTTTGAGAGTTAACGAAAAAGGGCAAGTATTAATGTGCTTTTAATATTAAATTATTTTATATATAGAAAATATTTTAAATATCTAATGTAAAAACTTTAATTAAGTATTTATTTAATTAATTAAGATGTAAATTGTTCATATTTTCAATCAATATTATACATAGATAAGTATTTTTGAGAAATATTGAAAGAGAAATTTTTCTGTGTTATAAAGTATTTGTATTATAGTGAATGTCATCTGGAGTCCTTTTGGAATATGATTAAGAGTCCTACTGGGGATCAAGTTAGATTTCCCCTATAAATAGGGGTCTTCTTCATTGTAAAATCATTCATCAAGAGAATAATAAGTCTTCTATTCTCTCTACTTTCTTCTCCTTATTCTATAGTTTCATAACACGTTATCAGCAGGAGATTCTACTTTTTCAAAAAGTGAAGGTTAAATTTAAAAAATTAATAAGATATTATTTATTATTTTGTTTTTAATTTTAATGGTAAATCTTACGAAACTAGAGTTCATTTCCCTTCAAAGTTCGGGCAGGAACTACCTCTCATGGGTGTTGGATGCTGAAATTCACCTTGATGCAATGGGTCTTGGAGACACCATAAAAGAAGAAAATAAGGCATTGAAGCAAAACTTTGCACGAGCAATGATATTCTTGCGTCATCATCTTGACGAGATTCAGAAAATCGAATATCTGACAGTTAAGGATCCACTTATTTTGTGGAAACCCTAAAAGAAAGATATGACCACTTGAAGATGGTCATACATCCAAAAGCACGATATTATTGGATGCATCTAAGGCTATAAGACTTTAAGTCTATACATGAGTATAATTCTGCCATGTTCAGAATCGCTTCTCAGTTGAAATTATGTGGAGAAATGGTTAGTGAGATTGATATGATGGAAAAGACGTTCTCCACTTTTCATGCCTCGAATGTGCTCTTGCAGCAACAATATCAAGAGAAAAGTTTTAAAAAGTATTCTGAACTAATTTCTCATCTTCTTGTGGCTGAGCAAAATAAAGATTTATTATTGAAAAATCATGAGAATCAGCCTACTGGATCTGAACCACTTCCTGAAGTAAATGAGGCGTACGCCCACCATGCTAGGTGTGTAAAAATCCGCGGCCATAATCGTGGTCGTGGACTTGGACGTGGTCGTGATTATGGTCAAGAACGTAATTCTTTTCCTGGTGTTAATCATTCATCAAATAAAAATCACAATCAAAAGGAAAAAAGAAAGGATGAGAAACGTGAAGCAACTACGAAAGATTATTTTTGATGTGGTGGAAGAGGTTATTATGCAAGTGATTGTCGTACTCCCAAACACTTGGTTGAGCTTTATCAAGAATCGCTAAAGAAGAAAGAGAAAAATCTCGAGACAAATTTTATCTCTGAAAATCAAGTTGACATCACGCACTTGGATGTAGCAGATTTCTTCGCACATCCTGAAGGAAAGATAAACCACTTAATTGGTGATGGTTCTGTGAACATGAAAGAATGATTTTTTTTGTAGTAGTTATTAATAAATTTCATGTAATGAAAGTTGTTTACATGAGTATTAGTATTTTAAATTAGTTTAGTCAGATTCTTGTAGTTCATTAGTTTGTTCCATCTTAATTGTTATAATATATTTATTTATTTATATGATTCTAATATGATAGTGTTAGTCAAATACTAAACTTTATCATGTGTTTGCATTATATTAGGTCTTTAACTTGATCTAATGTTAAAAACATGCAACTCTTATTAACTAGGATTTGTCACATGTTTGTATTATTTTAGGTCTTTAACTTGATCTAATGTTAAAAATATGCAGTATGTTATTAACTGGGATTTATCGTATGTTTGTATTATATTAGGTCTTTAACTTGATCTAATGTTAAAAACATACAGTCTGTTATTAACTAGGATTTATAATATGTTTGTATTATATTAGGTCTTTGACTTGATCTAATGTTAAAAAATATGCAGTCTGTTATTAACTAGGATTAAATAATGATTTTTATTTTATTTTTTCCGAACAACTCATTATTGACTTAGAGGAAGCAATAAATTAAGGCTCAACTTCTAATATTTAATTATTAGTTTATTACATTGAATATATTGTACCCTTTTGACAATACTAATATTTAATATATATTTATTTTGTGTATGTCATTTCATGTAAAGATATGAATAATTCTAAAAACATATTATCAAAATATGAAGACATTTGCTTGATTGATTCTGGTACAACACATACGATATTCAAAAATAAAAAATATTTTTCTCATTTAGGCAAAATAAATGTTACTACAAATTTTGGTAGTACTAATATGATTGAGGGCTTTGAAAGGGCCATTGTAATTTTGCCCAAAGAAAATAAACTCATCATTAATAATGCTATGTTTTCTTCAAAATTTAAGAGAAACTTGTTGAGTTTTAAAGATTTTTGTGAAAATGATTATCATATCCAATCAATGGATGAAATAAATCTTGAATATCTTGGTATCACCAGGAATGTCTCTGGGCAGACATGTGTTATAGAAAAGTTTCCTGCTTTATCTTCTGACTTGTATTGGACAAAATTTAGTGCAATTGAGGTACATTTAATAGTAAATAAGAAGTTTACTGATTCCAATACATTTGTACTTTGGCATGATCGTCTGGGACATCCTGAGTCTATAATGATGAGACGAATTATAGAAAATTCGAATGGACATCCATTAAAGGACCTAAAAGTTATCTTAAATTGTGAAATTTCTTGTACTCCTTATTATCAAGGCAAGTTAATTGTGAGACCATCTCCAACAAAAGTCAAGATTGAGTCCTCTGCGTTCTTGAAACGTATACAAGGGGATATTTGTGAACCTATTCACCCACTTAGTGGGTCATTTAGATACTTTATGGTTCTAATAGATGTTTCTTCTAGATGGTCTCATGTGTGCCTATTGTCATCTCGTAACTTGGCATTTGCAAAATTATTTGCACAAATAATAAGGTTAAGGGCACACTTTCCTGATAATCAGATTAAGTCTATTCGTCTTGATAATGCTACAGAGTTTTCATCTCAATCATTTTATAAGGATTATTTTTAGCAATTGGGATAAGAGTTGAACACTATGTTGCTCATGTTCATACTCAGAATGGTCTCGCTGAGTTATTAATTAAACGTCTGCAATTAATAGCAAGACTATTGCTTATGAAAACTAGGTTTTCCACTTCTGTGTGGGACATGCAATATTGCATGCTGCAATAATTATTTGTCTCAGACCGACAAATTATCATAAGGTTTCTCCATTGCAATTGGTTATGGGTCAAAAATCTAATATGTCACATCTAAGAATTTTTGGATGTGATGTACATGTGCTTGTGGCACCACCAAACCTCACTAATATGGGCCCCCAAAGAAGGTTAGGAATATATGTTCGGTTTGAGTCACCCTCCATTATTCGCTATCTTGAACCATTGATTGGAGACATGTTTACTGCTCGATTTGCAGATTGTCGGTTTGATGAGAGAGTTTTCTCAAAATTAGGGGGAGAGAATAGTGAAATAAAATGAGAAATTTTGTGGAAAATTTATCATTGTCTCATCTTGGTCTATATTCTTCTATTTGTGAGCAAGAAGTACAAAAGATTATTCATCTGCAGAAAATTGCAAATCAAATGCCAGAAACATACAGATTTGAAAAGGATTACTAAATCACATATTCCTACAGAGAATGTCCCAATTCGAATTGATGTCCCTATAGGACCATCCACTAGTGTCATAGCTATTGAGTCAAAAGCATGCCTAAAGCGTGGTAGACCATTAGGTTCTAAGGATCAAAATCCTAGAAAAAGAAAGATTAAATTGCAAGATGACACTATGAAAGAATCTCATATGAAAGTTCAAAATTTGAATAATTTCATGAAAGAATCAATGACCTTGAAACTCAAGGAAATAATGAACTATCCATAAATTTAAGAGATGTTGAAACTAATCTGAATAGATACGAAATAGTGGTTGATTATGTCTTTGCATATAATGTTGCAAAAAATATCATGCAAGATAATAAGGATCTTAAACTTCAATCTGTTATAGAATGTCGACAAAGAAATGATTGGCCAAAATGACAAGAAATAATTCAATTAGAGTTGAATTCACTTGCTAAGTGTGAAGTTTTTGGACCTATAGTTCAAACACCTAATGATTTTAAATCTGTTTGTTGCAAATGGATAAAAGAGAAAAATGTAATACAAAGGTATAAAGCACGTCTTGTGGCACAAGGATTTTCTCAAAGGCCTGGCGTCGATTATGAAGAGACATACTCGCCCGTTATGGATGCAATAACATTGTGTTATCTCATTAGTTTCACAGTCCATGAGCAACTTGAAATGCATTTGATGGATGTGGTTACAACCTACCTTTATAGATCACTTGATAATGAGATATACATGAAAATTCCTGAAGGATTTGTGATGCCTAAATCATGTAATTCAAAATCTCGATAAATGTATTCAATTAAATTGCAAAGATCATTTTATGGTTTGAAGCTATCTGGATGCATGTGATATAATCGTCTTAGTTAGTATTTAATTAAGGAAGGTTATACAATGATGCAATTTGTTCATCTGTCTTTATAAAGAAAACAATATCGGAATTTGTTGTACTAGTTGTTTATGTTGATGACATAAATCTTATTGGAGCTCCAATAGAGCTTCAAAAGGCAATTTATTATTTAAAGAACGATTTGAGATGAAAGATCTGGGAAGGACAAAATTATGTCTTGATCTGCAAATTGAGCATTTGACAAATGATATTTTTGTTCATCAATCTGCCTACACAGAAAAGGTGTTTGAAAAAGATTTTGTATGGATGAAGCGCATCTATTAAGTACTTCGATGGTTGTTCGTTCACTTGATGTGAATAAGGATCCATTCCGACCTCAAGAAAATGATGAGGAAATTATTGGTTCTCAAGTACCATATCTTAGTGCAATTGGTGCACTAATATATCTTGCTAATACTACAAGGCGTGATATAGCTTTTGTTGTTAATTTGTTAGCAAGGTATAGTTCTGCTCCTACGAGGAGACATTGGAATGGGATCAAACACATTTTGCGATATCTTAAAGGGACAACTGATATGGGCTTATTTTTTTTAATAATTGTAGCCCAAATCTTATTGGTTATGCTGATGCAAGATATTTATCTGATCCACACAAAGCTCGATCCCAAACAGGCTATGTGTTTATATATGGGGAGACTGCCATATCTTGGAGATCTACAAAGAAGTTCATTGTATCCACTTCATCTAATCATGCTGAGATGATAGTTATTCATGAAGCAAGTAGAGAATATGTGTGGTTAAGGTCCATGATACATCTCATTCGAGATAAATATGGTTTGGAGTGTGATAAAGTACCCACCACTTTATATGAAGAATGCAGAATGTATCGCACAACTTAAGGAAGGATTCATAAAAGGAGATAGAACAAAGCACATTTCACCAAAGTTTTTCTATACACATGAACTTCAAAAGAATAGTGATATAAATGTGCAACAGATTAGTTCAAGTGACAATGTGGCTAATCTATTCACCAAGTCTCTACCAACTGCAATTTTCAAGAAGATGGTGCACAAGCTTGGAATGCGAAGATTCAAGTCTCTGGATTGATGTTCTCATTAGGGGGATTTAATACGCGTTGTACTCTTTTTCCCCTACGATGTTTTGTCCCACTGGATTTTCCTTGTAAGGTTTTTAATGAGGCAGCCTAGATGCGTATTAATAGATATGTGTACTCTTTTTCTTTACTAGAGTTTTTATTTTCTTTAAGTTTTTTTTAGTAAGGTTTTTTACGAGGCACATAATCTATGAATTAGACATTCGGGGGAGTGTTGTAAAATATTTGTATTATAATGAATGTCTATCATGTGGAGTCCTTTAGGATATGATTAAGAGTCCTACTTGGGGACCAAGTTAGATTTCCCTATAAATAGAGGGGTTCTCTTCATTGTAAAATCATCCATCAAGAGAAATAATAACTCTTCTATTCTCTCTACTTTCTTCTCCTTATTCTATAGTTTCATAACATTTTGTTATTTGTTACCTATTTTTGTTGGATTTGGGCCTTTTCCCTTCATATGTGGATAAATTAAAGTCCAAGGTTTTGGGTCTTCCATCCTTTCCTTTGCGGGTAAAATTAGCCCAAATTTGACAAGCCCACTTTTTCCCATAATCCCAATATTATGGTGCATATGTAAGACTTTATTTTAGGTCTTATTTGAAGAGAATTACAAGAGTTTGAGAGCAGCCAATATAGAGAGAAAAGTGAGAAAGTGCAGATTTTTGAACAAGTCATAGCAGCCAATTTCAAATCGCGATTTCCGCTTTGTTTTTTGTCCAATTGAGCTTATTTTTGGATAACGTGTTCCTTTCAACTAAATATTTAATTGGGAACTGAGAGAGGGTGCAGTAACTGCAATTTGGGTATTTGAACTCCTTTTATTTCTCTAGTTTTTGATGTTATCTTGTAGTTGTGTTGCTCATTGTTTGACACTTTGTTGCTGACCATTTTGGAGGACACTTTTTTGTAACTCTTGTTGATTATAGTGGAGCTTTGGACTTGTGGTTTTACTCTTCACACCAAAGATATTTTTCACGTTAAATTTGGCGTCTCTTGTGTTGATTTATTTTTCTTGCTTGGTTGGTTTGTTTGCTGCCCCAAACTATTTTATTCTTGCATTATTTTATCTTCTCTTGGTTCAAATAGAAGAGAAATTTTTGACTTGGGTTTCTTCTGCTATCATCTTTGTCGTGTACATATCTATTTTGTACTTGTCTTTCCCAACAAAGTGGTATCAGAGCATTGGGTTGTTGCTGATATCTATTTGAATGATGGAGTCAAATATGACTAAGATGATTTATTTGAATGGTAGTAATTATCATACTTGAAAACACAAGATGAATGATCTTCTATTTGTCAAGAAAATGCATCTACGTGTATTTGCTTCTAATAAACCCGAACCTATGAATGATGAGTATTGGGAATCTGAGTATTTATAGGTTTGTGGCTACATTAAACAATGGGTTGAACATAATGTTAGAAATCACATTGTGAGTGAGACATATGCTAGAACTTTGTGGGACAAGCTCGAGACACTATATGCTTCGAAGACTGGAAATAATATATTATTTCTTTTGAAACAATTGATGAACATCAGGTATAAAGAGGGCACTACTATTTTTGATAATATTAATGATTTTCAGGGTGTTCTTTATCAGCTGTCCGGAATGGGTGTAAAATTCGATGAAGAAATTCTAGGACTATGGCTTCATAATACTCTGCCAGACTTTTTTAAAACTCTTCGAGTTTCTTTGACTAATTCTTCTCCTAGTGGTGTTGTGACCATGGAATATGCTAAGAGTGGTGTCTTGAATGAAGAGATGAGAAGAAGATCTCAAGGCTCATCATCTTCTACTTCACACTCCGACGTTTTGGTTACTGAAGATAGGGGAGAAGCAAATTTAAAGGTGAAAATGACAGAGATAAAGTAGAGGAAAGTCAAAGTCTAGATTCAAGAATGTTACATGTGACCATTTCCATGATAATGGGCATATCAATAAATTTTTTTCAATACAAGAGAGATATGAATCAGCAAAAGAAAGAAGGCGACAGTGAAAATCGTGTTGTGGTTGTTGTTAACGATGACCTTCTTGTTTCTTGTGATGAAAATGTCGTTAATTTTGTTCATGATGAATCTAGCTGGTTTGTGGATTCTTGTGCTACTTCTCATGTCACGCTCAAGAAGGAATTATTTTCTTCTTATACTCCAGGTAATTTTGGGATGCTGAAAATGGGCAACAATCATGAGGTTGAGGTTCTTGGTATTGGGATTGTTTGTTTGGAAAGTAATAATGACTCCAAACTAGTTCTTAATAATGTTAAGCATGCTCTAGATGTTCTCTTGAATTTGATTTCTGTTGTATATCTTGATTATGAGGGTTATGTTAATACACTTGGTGCTGGACAGTGGAAGCTTACAAGAGGTTCGATGGTGGTAGCCCGTGGTGACAAGTTGTCTAACTTGTATATTCTTCAGGACTCCATTCTCAGAGACTAGTAAATATGGTGGAGAATGATATTTCATTATTATTATGGCATAGAAGACTGATTCATATGAGCAAGAAGGGGATGAACAATTTCGCTAAGAAATATTTGCTTTCCGGAGTGAAGCAAGCAAAGTTGAACAAGTGTGTTCATTGTTATGCCGGCAAACAGAAAAAAGTTTCTTTTCAGAGTAATCCACCTTCAAGAAAGCTTGATTTGCTGGAGTTGGTACATTTAGATTTTTGTAGTCCTTTTAAGGAAAGTCTCATGGTGGTGCACTTTATTTTGTGACTTTTATTGATGATCATTTGCGCAAACTCTGGGTATTCTCTTTGAAGCCCAAGGATCAGGTTCCTGATGTGTTCAAGAATTTTTAGGCTTTGGTTGAGAGACAGACAGGGAAGAAATTGAAATGCATTTGTTCTGATAATGGTGGTGAGTATATTGGTCCTTTTGACTGGTATTGCAGAGAGCAAGGTATTCGGCATCAGAAAAATCCTCCAAAGACTCCTCAACTAAAATGATTTAGCGGAGAGAATGAACAGAACTCTTGTAAAGAGGGTTAGATGTATGCTTTCAGATGCTAAGATGCCAGATTCCTTTTGGGCTGAAGCATTTAACACTGCTGCCTATGTTATCAGTTTATCTCCTGTTGTTGCTTTGAATGGTGATGTCCCTGAAAGAGTTTGGTCAGTTGAGAAGAAACTTGTTAGAAGTCGTGATGTTGTGTTCTTTGAAGATCAAACACAAGATCTTGACAAAGCTGCGAAAGTTGATTCTCAGACCAACGAGAGCTTAGTTAATGTTGATCCAGTTCCTTTGACTATTCCACTAGGTGAAAATCTTCAAGTTGATATTGAAAATGGTGATCATATTTAGAATAAACAGGATGTCGTTGATGCTCCAGTGCAAGACGATGTAGTTTGTGAGGAACTAACTATTATTGATGCTCCTGAGAGTTCTCTCAGAAGATCTACTAGAGAGAAAATACCTTCATCTTGTTATTCTCCTAATGAGTTTGTACTCTTGACTGATGGGGGAAAAATAGAGAGTCTTGATGAGGCCATGGAATGTGAAGAAAAAGAAATGTGATTTGATGCTATGGAGGATGAAATGAAATCTCTACATGATAATTATACCTTTGATTTGGTTGTGTTACCTAAAGATCAAAAATCTATGAAGAACAGGTGGGTTTTTAGGGTGAAACATGAAGATGGTAACCCGGTTCTACAGGTACAAAGCTAGATTAGTTGTGAAGGGATTTAACCAGAAAAAGAGAGTTGATTTTGAGAGATATTTTCTCCAGTTGTGAAGATGTCATCCATCCGTGTTATTCTAGGCTTGGCTGCAAGTCTGTACTTGGAGGTTGAATAGATGAATGTTAAAACAGCTTTTCTCCATAAATTTATATGGAGCAACCGAAAGGCTTTGAAGTCAAGGAAAAAAAGAGAATTATGTTTGCAAATTGAAGAAGAGCTTGTATGGCTTAAAACAAGCTCCAATGCAATGGTATAGAAAGTTTGGTTCTTTTATGAATCAGCAGGGCTTCAAGAAGACTTCTTCAGACCATTGTGTTTTTGTGCAAAAATTCTCTGATGATGACTTTATTATCATTTTTCTTTATATTGATGACATTCTTGTTGTTGGTCAAAATACTTGTAGGATTAAAGAGTTGAAGCAACAATTGAATAAGTCTTTTGCTATAAAAGACTTAGGACCAGTAAGGAAGATTCTTGGCATGCAGATTGTCCGTGATATAGATGCCAAGAAATTTTTGTTGTCACAAGAGAAGTACATAATCAGAAAGTACTTAGTAGAGTTAACATGGACAAAGCTATGGTTGTCAGTACACCTTTAGCTAAGCACTTCAAATTGAGTACTAGACATTGTTCAATGATGGTGAGAAGGAAGATATGAAGCAAGTTCCTTATGCTTTAGCTGTTGGTAGTTTGATGTAAGCAATGGTGTGTACAAGACTTGATATTGCTCATGTTGTTGGTATTGTTAGCCGTTTTCTTTATAGAGAGCATTGGAATGCTGTAAAATAGATTATGAGATAACTTTGTGGCACTTCTAGTCTGAATTTGTGTTTTGGTATAGGGAAACCTATTATTTGTGGTTATATTGATTCAGACATGACTGGTGATTTTGATACTCGTAAGTCTACTTCAGGCTACTTGATTACATTTTCAAGGGGAGTTGTGTCTTGACAATCTAGATTGCAAAAATGTGTTGATTTATCTACTACAGAGGCTGAGCTTATTGTAGCTGTTGAAGCTTGCAAAGAATTGATTTGGATGAAAAGATTCTTGGGGGAACTTGGTTGTGCTCAAGAGAGTATGTGCTTTATTGTGATAATCAAAGTGCTATTCATCTTGACAAGAATTCTACATTTCATGGTGGTTCTAAACACATTGATGTGAGGTATCATTGGATTCGAGATGTGTTGGATTCTAAGTTGCTTGAACTTGAGGAAATCCATACTAATGATAATGGTTCCGACATGATGACTAAAGTTTTGCCAAGAGGGAAGTTTGAAGAATGTTGCATGATCGCCGGGATGGCGATTTCGTCCACATAGTTGGTAGGGGGAGAATTGTTGGTTTGGGCCTTTTGCTCTTCCTATGTGAATGAATTAAAGTCCAAGGTTTTGGGTCTTCCATCCTTTTCTTTGTGGATAAAATTATCCCAAATTTGACAAGCCCACGTTTGCCCATAAGCCCAATATTATGGTGCATATATAAGACTTTATTTTAGGTCTTATTTGAAGAGAATCACAAGAGTTGAGAGCTGCCAATATATAGAGAAAAGTGAGAAAGTGCAGATTTTTGCACAAGCCATAGCAGCCAATTTCAAATCGCGATTCCCGCTTCGTTTTTTTTCCGATTGAGCTAATTTTTGACAACATGTTACTTTCAACTAAATCTTTGATTTGGAACTGAGAGAGGGTGATTTGGAGTCCTGTAGCTCCATATTTTAGCTCATGAACAGTAGTTGCGATTTGGGTATTTTAGCTCCTTTTGTTTCTCTAGTTTTTGATGTTATCTTGTAGTTGTTTGCTCATTGTTTGGCACTTTGTTGGTGACCATTTTGGATGATACTTGTTGTAACTCTTGTTGATTATAGTGGAGCATTGATCTTGTGGTTTTTACTCTTCACGCTGAAGAGGTTTTTCATGTTAAATTTGGCGTCTCTTGTGCTGATTTATTTTTCTTTCTTGGTTGGTTTGTTTGCTACCCCAAACTATTTTATTCTTGCATTATTTTGTCTTCTCTTGGTTCAAACAGAAGGAAAAGTTTTGACCTGGGTTTCTTCCACTATCGCCTTTGTCGTGCACATATCTATTTTGTGCTTGCCTTTCCCAATAATTTTTTGGACTCAATCTTTAGCCATTATCTTTTTTTATTTATTTTATAATACTCTAAAGTTTTAAAAAAATTAAATGAAAAATAATACGTAAATTAAAAAAATACGGATTTGTTATTTGTTATTTTTTTGTGAGAGCTGAAATCTTTAGTTTTTATCTTTTTCCCCTAAATCCTGCAAAAATATTGTTATTAGGTTTATTCTAATTTTGTAAAATAATATATAAAATATAAATAATAATATAAAACATAAAATAAATAAATAAATAAATTATTATATAAAATAAAAGCTAAAATTTTGAATGAAACTTAATCAAACTTATGAGCTATATTAATTAACTAATAAGGTATGTAGTGATAAATATGTATATATGTAAGAGATATTTTAATGTTCAAAAAGATCATTTTTTTCTTATTTTTTTAAATATAATTTTTAGGTTTTTTCAACATAGAAAAATTTCTTTTGCTTTCATTTAAAAGCAATTTCTTAAGAAATTCCACTAGGCAATGTGCGTCTAGGGCTAGTTTTATTAATAAAAAGAAAAGGATCTCAATGAGAAAGGTACAAGTAAGGGGGCTAGACGGAGTGTTTACACCAAGCCAATATATGCATGCCATGTATTTAAATTTATAGTTTATTTTACCTCATTAAATCACGTAATAATGCATTTTGAATTGATTTGGTGTAAACACCCGGTGCAAGTAAGTTTTTTCAAAGCTAGACCTTACCTTACTAATTTTAATGAAATAACAAGGTAATGAACCTCTACTAATTAACAAGTAATTTTAAGAATCTGTTAAACGCATAATTTTTCAAAGAAAAATTGTTTTCTTATATATATTTTAACCTCCCAACAATAACAATGTCACTAGACTCTTAATCCCAACACTTTTATCAGAAAAATCTAAAATTTCACTTTCATAAAAAAAATATTAGAAAGAAAAATAACATGAATGTTTTTTTTTTGTTGATATATTTCATGATGTACATAATATTCTTTGTTATGAAACTTAAAATTCAATCAACTTTAGATTAAACAATCTAACCAATCTTTCGTTGGCACCCATTATTATATTTGGTATTAATCAATCCTTTCAATCATCCATAGTGAATGATTATCAAGAAAATTTATTTCAACAGAGAACTTTTTAAATCAGATCTATTATTTTCTTAGGTTTGTCAACATTAACCTCCCTTGATATTTAGGATACTATACTTACTCTTCTAATTTTATTTTTTATAATAACTTTTTAACCTGCTTATTATTTAATTAAAAAAATTGTGATAAATCTAATTTGTTACAAAACCATTTAAATGTGGATGTTTCTTGTTGGGATGTATACTATTAATCATATGTTAAGAAATAATATTTATTAGAGAATAAATCTTTGTTCAATTTTAATAGATTGTATATTCGTTTATGGTGTCTATTTACTTATATAGTAGATGATTTGGTGTGTAGAGTTTTAGCTTATACACAGAGGATTAAATCATCTGTTCTTATAAGTATGTTTTTTATTCACAATCTAGGATGGAAATTGGACATGCCATCGAGTACGATTGTAGCACAAGATTATATGTAATTTATCCTGATTATGGGAACGGTATAGTTTCAACTTCTTGTGCTAGTACATTTTGTATGTATTGAACGGGACCGAGTAGAGATAGTTGTTTTAGACTGACTGACAAAAACATATTATCTAAACTATTAAATGTACATATATTCTTAATCCTGATATAACTATTATGATCTGTATATATTAATTATCGTTTTGATTTATTAAAAGGTGATATTCTAAGATGGGTCAATATGCCTGGTAAGTTGGATGATAATAATATATATTGGTGAAATAATAAGTTAGTTGATGTAATTCATGTCTCGTTATAGAGATTGATTGACATGCCTTTTTGAGAAACTTGTAAGTTTTCATCGTGTCAAACCTTGCAAGTGAATTTATGAATCCGACACATGAAATAAGTTAAGTAGTGCTCTAAAGAAAATTAATCATTAAGTTAAATTCGTCAGTAATTTAATTTATTGATTAGTATATGAAATCTTAACATGGGAATTTACATAAGTGTTTAATGGGTAATTACGAAATAAAGGAGTGCAATTACAAATTTCTAGTGGAATGATTTGTAATTTATTATGGTAAGAATAATTCAAATTAATTATTTTAAAATTATTTCCATAATAGGAAGCTTCGGTAATTAATTTTGTGGTCCCTTTAGTGCCCATATTTAACTAGAACTCAGAATTCTATTTCTATGGAAAAAGGAGAATAATATAGTTTTTTCTAGTCTTCTAGAAAAACTAGGTTTTCTAGTCCTTTTTGGATTAGGAAGAAATCTCTACAAATAGGAATTCTCTTAACCTAGAAAAGAGACGAGTAGTTTTCTATTATATACTTGTCCACCCAAGTATTGAGAGAGTTCAGATGTGACTTGAGATCACTATAGAAGACTATAGCTATTGTTTATCTTGTAGATTCGCTTGAAGGTCCGTCTATCTTGTAGATTCGCTTGAAGGTATCTCTGCTCACGCTTCAAGAGGTATTTATCGAATTAAATTTCAATATGTTTATGTGTTCTAGCATGATATATGTTTTAGCATAAACGATAATTGTTATCTATTATTCATGTAAGCAGTAAAGATCCAAATATGCTTCCGCTGTGCATATAGTTTTCCAAGAGTTTCTTTCATCAATAAACTAATGTAATGAACCTATTTAATGTAACTGTTAAAGTTATACTAACACATTTGTTAAAGGATGTAAACATATATTTCTAAATCCTATAAAAGGATAATCTTTACCCTTGTGAAATACATAGATTGAAGAGTTTAAAGAATATTTTTACTTAATATTTCTATTTGTCTTACTTTCTTGTTTAGTATTATTGCATTTTGCTCTCGTCTTACAACAAATTTATCTTTTTTCCTATTTACTCATTTGTTTTATTAATTCTGCAAACATGATCTTTTCTGATTTTTTTTTAGAACAAATAAAATGACGAGTTTGGAACTTAAATAAGCCACAAAAAAAATAAAAGTGACCAAAGTAAGCCACTATTTTAGGAAGTAACTAAAATAGTATTAGTGGAAGAAAAAATTCCACTTCATCCAATATTCCAAACGTTTTCCGTTAGTCCATAACGGATATATATAAATATATAATGGAACTATTTCTTACACTTTATAAAATGTAAGTTTTTCTTACACTTTGTAAAGTGGAACTTTTTCTTACACTTTATAAAGTGAAAGAAAAACTTTTATTTTACAAAGAGGAATATTTTTTAAGTTTTGCTCTCCTTATGATCCTTTTGTAGTGTTTGTCGTACCGTTAAGATATTTTCCCTATATATGTAAAAAAAATATATAAATATTTATTACATGCAATTAACTTACTCAAATAAAAAATCAAGTGTTGGACATAGTGATAATCATTTCCATAAAAAATAGGCTATACATGAAAATTTGAGAATGTCCCAACATTTTCCATCATTTCAAACTGTGAGGACTGACCAAAACAAATATCTAGTCCATAACTTGAAGCAATATTCCTATCTTGCTGAAGTAAATCGCTACAAAATATATAATAGTAATATTAATAAGAATAAGAATAATCATATAAATTAATAAAAAATTGACAAATGAACAAATAAAAATCGAAATATAATTATTGAGCATTACCAGCCACTTTCATTGATAGTTTTGTTCAAATCAAAATCATATGGATCGGTAAGAATATTTTGTTAATGATTCATGTTAGAAAAATTAGTAGATTAAGTTATCGGAAATTCATCAACACTATTATGATTTTCTAATTGGGGATGACCATCGACCGATAAAGGAGAACATTGTTGGCTAGTCTTAGGCTTCATTCTAACATAGATTTAAGTATTGTTAACTTGATTTGATCTATGTAATCATTTGAAACCCTCTATAAGTCGGTCAATGATTCGTCATTATAGATAATCCACTCTCCAAAATTTACTTGTCCTTGTGATAATAATGAAGTAGGTATTTTCCGACTATAATCATAATAATACTATTTATACCCCATTCTTTAATAAATTGATGAAAGAAATATATGATATCGGAATTAAATTTTTTATTTTTATGATAAGTCAAATCAATATAATTGTATGACAAAAATTACAAAAGCATAATAAGGAGAGCAAAACTTGAAAAATATTCTTCTTTGTAAAATGTAAGTTTTTCTTCTACTTTATAAAGTGTAAGAAAGTTCCACTTTGCAAAGTGTATGAAAAACTTACATTTTATAAAGTGTAAGAAATAATTTCGTCATATATTAAAATATACTCTGATGGACTAACGGAAAACGTTTAGAATATTAGATAAAGTGGAATTTTTTCTTCCACTAAGCCTATTTTAATTACTTTCTAAAATAGTGGCTTATTTTGATCACTTTTAATTTTTTGTGGCTTAGTTAGGTTCCGAACTCTAAAATGACATACTTGTCAATAGATTTTATGCAGGAGTTCGGACAAATTCAGTAAATTCTTCATGAACTTTGAATTTGTATTAACACGTGGACACAAAATAGATTGGCGATTCAACGATAAAAAAGAGGAAGTGAAATATACTATCACACTAGATATAGATATAAATTACATTGGTCTATGCGTTAAATTTGTACTTATTCCTAAGAAAATGAAAAATAATTTTCCATAATCCATTTATAAATACGAATATAGGTCTAGGTTTTGTGATCTAAATTTTGTAATCAATATATTTGGTAAAATAATAGTTTTAGTCCCTTTGTTATTATCTTATTGTGGTTTTGGTCTTTGTTTTATTAGACTAAATATATTTAATCTTTAATTAAATAAAATGTCTAATTTTAGTCCGTACGATACTAACTTGATGTTAACATTGTTAACTTTGGGTCTTCTTTTTTTATTATTCTTAAACAATAATTTTTAAAATTTCTATATTAGCACTTTTTGAAATTATTGATTATCGTTTTAAAAAAATGGTAAACATTTCACAATAAAAACAAATGGAAAAGTTGTGATTCAATTATTAGTATGTATATCCATGGCCTCAGAATGACAATACTGAGTTATCCTTGCATTGACATTGACATCATAATATGAATATTTATCAACGTAGATTATGATGTAGTAATAGAACTTCTCTATTTTTAATCAGAATTCGTGTTCAAATTTTGTGTATGAAATTCTTTTTGTTGGAAGCGCCATCCCCAAATATGTCCTGTAATGCGGAACCCAAATTTAGTCAGAGCTTCAATATACGAGAATCAAACACCGCGTGAAAAATAAAAGAAAAAATATTGAATCCACTATTCGTAGATGTTTTGTGATTTTATTTCTTTTTGTTTTGTTCATCTACTAATATTCGAGTGTTTGACTTCAAATTATTTATAAATTAGAAGAAAAGAGACGAAAAGAAAAAACTTGGTGACATTATAACTTAATTTTTTTATTATTATTTTAATATTGATCAAAAGAAATTCTGTTTTTAATTTTTAAAAATATCAAAAGTTAACGGTGTTAACTTTAAGTTAGGTATAAGGACTAAATTTACTCACTATATTCAGTTAAAGATTAAATGTACTTAATCTAATAATATAAGGACCAAAATCAAAATAAGCTAATAACACCAAGACTAAAATATCATTTCCCCTATAGACTATCGTATCTAAGGTCAATTATGGAAGGTAATGATAGAGATATTGTGACTTCCTTAGTTTCAGGGCCCTTATTTGGGGCAGCACTATATATATATATAACTATAATATTGTTTGAATTTGGAAGTAGGTAAAAGAGGGGAGAGTTTAAAATTACTATTCTCACTACTTTGGACTAATTACAACAGGAGGAAGAACATTAGAAATAATTTCTTGTCCCTTTTTCCCTATATCCACAATGTTGATTAAGTGATTTTATTGATACAAAAATTAAAATTGAGTGATCGGTATCAAACACCTTAATTGTGATCAAGTAAACCAAATGAGAGATTTCTAAATATTCCTAACTTGAGTATGCATCATGATAAATAATCAAATACAAAGTTTTTTCTGAGTATTGAATCGCCTTTGTAAGGGAACATTTTACCTTTTAATATGAAACTTTTCAAGGAGAATATAAATTTAATCGGATTTCAATATGAATACCAGACATTAAATAAAAAACTTTTTTTAGAAAAATAGAAAAAGAAATCGTGATGTATGTAGTTTTGACTCGGAAGCACCTATAGACACTGATAAAAATTAATTAGATGCACCATATTTACAACATAGGGTCCAGTTTGGATTTTGGCTTTAGATTGAATAAGTTGTGTCGCCATCGTGATGTATGGATAAACATCATCAAAAGAGTTAGTTATCACTTTTATAATATATAATAAAATAATACAATTCGATTAAATTTCTTATGGGATGTATTCTTGTTATGTTTTTATATAATTGAAGCATTTGATTTTTTAACTTGTTTAACCACATGCTTATTTAAATTGATTAAATAGTCATTGATTAGTTAATAAATTATAGTTGTTAATAAAATGAACAAAAATGAATAACTAAGATTAAGGCAGATGCGTATATATCTCGCTTTTTTTTAAAAGAGATTCAATTTCGCTGCGGCATAATCTACACCGATTCAACACTATATCTCTTAACTTGTCTCATTCGGGATACAATAACTCAACAACGCTACAACTCAAGCAACTCCGGATGAGTAGAGTTCAAATGTCTACAAAAAGAATGTCTTCTTCAACACATATATAGTTATTCTCTTTTATATAGTGGATATATTTGAAAACTTTAGAATATTTTCTTTGTCTTAACTCTCTCTTTTCACTACTACACACTATAATATATTTTTGCACTTAATATATTCACCTCCTACCCAACACAAAGGAAAGGAACATACATCTCTATTTATAGGTGAAGAAGTTTTCCATTCATGTGATCAATTTGTAGGATGAAGGGTTAATAATGATAAATGTGATAAATGTTACATAAGTTATAAGAAACTAATGGTAATATGCTATACAAAAACCTGATGACCATGAGAGTTACAAGAATTAATGGTCATATACGTTAAAAGAACTAATTGTCCGTTTGGATTGACTTATTTTAGGTGCTTTTAAGCCAAAATAGCTTTTAAGCAGTTTTGAAGTGTTTGGGCAAAGTTTAAAAGGGCTTATAAGCACTTATTTTAAAGCCAAAATAACAAAAATAAGTCAAAGGTCATAAGTTAGAAATCCTAACTTATGGCTTTTGACTTACAAGTTATAAGCCAAAAGTCAATCCAAACAGGCCCTAATATTCATTTTCTACCACAATTTATACCCAATAACATATACACTTAATATTTTATTTTAATAATAAAGTACATTTACACCAACAATTTTTAATAGAAATCTTAACCTTTATAAATCATAAATTTGTTCGAATATATTTTCTTAGTGATATTGAATTGGTATAATTAGGCCTTAATTATCCAACTTCAATTTCTTTATCCAAATATATTCAAGGGTGGAGCTAAGTAAAGGTTCGTGAGTTGGGAAGAATCCAGTAGATTAATGGGTCCGAAGATATCTTAATGAATCAGATATGTAACAGACTCTTAACACCATTCAGACTCAAAGTTAAGACTCTTATCTTAATTCAACTATATCACAACAACTCATAAAATTGTTTTCTTATTTAATTAATGTTAATTACATGCTTATCATTATAATTTTCTTTATTTTTATTAGGCTAAACCTATCGGTAGCCTCCTAAAGTTGACATTAATTTTCACTTAGACATCTCAACTAGGCTTTGTTCATTTTAGAGACCTCATGTTGAGTCCCGCTATGTCATTTTAACACTTTTTGCTAACTTGATATATTGCGTGTGATGCACCCATTTTGAGCGCGTGAGTTGTTTTTTTTTGAATTTTTTTTCTTCTTTTTCTTCACAGCCCTAAAACTTATTACACCTTCCCTCATGAAAATTCATGATAAAAAAAAACTTACAAAATATGAAAAAATAAAATAAAAAACTATCACACTAATTTTGAAAAGATTTTTAGAACAAGACACATTGTTTCTCAAAAAAAAGTTAGAAGAATGTCGTATATAATTTTCAAAATCAATTAAAAAAATCCTAAAATCTAATGATTTTTTAAGAAAAAAAAAGTGTAAGAAGAACCAAAATAATTGTTGTAGAGTTGGAGAGACAAAAGGGACGTAAGACAGATGGGGTAGGAGTGGGGTGATATAAGGTGGGGTGGGATGGTAGAAAATAGGTAATTTTATTTATTTTTTTTGCTGAAAAATTAGTTGTTTTTTAATAATTTATTTTAAAATTATTATTTTTATATTCAAATACCAATGTCAGCTTTTAATTAGTCATCATGCCAAGTCATCCGCAATTGTGTTATACACACTTTGTAATTTTAGCTGATTGTCAAAAAGGTGTCAAAATGACACAACAGACCCCTACTTGAGGTGTTTAAAATGAACAAAGTCTACTTGAGATGTCTAAGTGAAAATTGGTGCCAATTTTAAGGGGCTGCCGATGGGTTCAACCTTCTTATTAACTTTATATATGTCTTTTACTTTCATAAATTAATCAATATATTTGAATTGATAAAGCACTCATAATATAATATTTAGCACGGTTATAAAAAAATATAAAAGTATTAATTAGTTGATCGATAACAATAACAAATGTCTATTATAAAATAAAATATTTTCATACACCACTACAAGAAAATGACCCTTTAGCGAAAGGAAAATTAGTCTCTAAAAGGGCTAATCCAGTAGTTATTGGACATTTACGACTGGACAAATATTGGTCGTCGCCCGTCGTTAGTAGCTCCGACGTTAAAACTAGACGACCAAATTCAAGTCCGGTCGTTAAGACATCTTTAGTGACGGCAAAAAAATTGGTCATTAGGTCTTTTTTCCTATCACATTTTTCCTTCTTTAATTCTTATCTTGGTTGCTAGATAAATTCATATATTATTATTCTAAGCTCTTTTAGCAACCGGAATCTATGTTAACAACCACATTTCCCTTTGTTGATATTTTAAAAATAAATATTAGTAAATAAAAGGTTAAATTTTGGCCGATCCCTTGTGATTGATAATTAAAAAATATTATTTCATATGTAACTAAACAAACATATCCAAAGTCATAAAATATAGTCAATAATATAACTGATGATATAAGTACGTAGTTAATTACGTAAAATGAACGAAGAGTTTCTAAAACTCCAGCAAGAAGAAAAAAAAGAATCTAGAATGTAATATATAAGCAGAGATAGTAATTAATTTTTAAAGAAATTATAGCCTAGTGCGCTTTAACTTGTTATTCATCTCCGCTAACATCTTCAATTGTTTTTCAGCTCACTCACACTTGAAGATCCTTTGTCACTTCAAATTCTTGATCATCTGTTGTAAGGATAAATATATGCATCAGTTAATTGAATAGTTCATTAATCAAATATGTCGCGGAGACATAAATAACGATTGTATAATTATTTTCTCATAAAAAAATCAGATTGTAAGAAATTTAAATGCTTTGTTTCACAAGAAAACTCAGCGAAGTATATATATATATATATATATATATATATATATATATATATATATATATATATTTATCAACAGTTGGGTGCTGACTGAAAGTCCTTAATTACTGGTTATCCCCCACCAAATCCAACTATATGGCTCTTGCTCTAAGGTCCGAAACATCTTTCTACCACCTCGATATTAGTAAGAGACGACTCAACATGTAGTAGTTCTTGAATTTCGTCCTATAAAATACAAGAAAATTTAAAGATAATGCAATTTACATTCAGTAAAAGTATGTAAACAGAAATTTGTAAATGGACATACATATTTTTTATTAGTTTCAGGTTCGAGAAGCTTGTTGTCCTTCTTACGCGTCTCAAAGAAGATCGTCTCCATGTTTGGTGGATTACCATGCTTTCCTCCCTTAACATTCAAATAGTCATATATTTGAAACGAAGAGGAGCTTTCTTAATAGGAGTAGAAGAATCGTATATGTACCAATTCTTAAATTATCTCTCTAATTGGCTTGCTACCTGTACGATGAGGCATACTCAACTTAGACCTATTCCTTGCGTTTCGCGTACTTTTTCTGTATCAACAACACATTAGCAACATTATGATAGACAATTAAAATTACTGGTTAATAAATATCCCACCTTAAATTTTTTGGTTAAAAAATGTTCTTTGACCAACCATCCCAATCACTCTTGTCAACCCCCTGTGGAACATCTTTGAGAACCTCTTTCAATGGTTTCGACTTTGCATTCATGTGCAGTGATCCTCTCCAATTGTTCCATAACCTTCTCATATGTTTCAATACATGATCTCTATGACCATTCATGTCATCACTGTCAAAATTTTCCTAATATATATTACAGATATCATTAAACAAGAGACTCAAAATTTTAAAATAAAATTGTAAACAACACCATAGTAAGATCAATTTATACATATATATATATATATATATATATATATATAATCAGCAAGGCTGTAACTTGTAACTGCAATATTGCAGAAAATAAATAGACAAATAACAGAGCATAAGAATGGAAGAAGATGATCAGAAGGAAAAGAAGACGAGATGAAAAACATAGCATGCAGTGTCTAGAGTGTCACAACAATATAAGATAAGAAGATGAGATGAAGAAGTTATATATATATATATATATATATATATATATATATATATATATATATATATATATATATAGACATATATATATAATCAGCAAGGCTGTAACTTGTAACTGTAGTATTGCAGACAATAAATAGACAAATAACAGAGCATAAGAATGGAAGAAGATGTTCAGAAGGAAAAGAAGACGAGATGAAAAACATAGCATGCAGTGTCTAGAGTGTCACAATGATATAAGATAAGAAGATGAGATGAAGAAGTTCTTACTTATACTAGCTAACCACACTGTACAAAGATCAACAATTAAATATACAATCAACAAGGTTGGAAATGTAACATTATAGATATACTTGATGGGGTGGACTGAAAACAGGGGAACAATTCCAGATTATGGACACCAACAGAGGAAATATTGCAAACAATAGATAGACAAATAACAGAGCACAAGAAAGAATGAAAGAAGACGAGATTAAGAAGCTCTTACTGATTACTAACAAACCACGCTATACTAAGATAAGATAAGAAGACGAGATGAAGAAGCTCTTAGTGATTACTAGCAAAACACATTGTACTAAGATCAAATCTTAAATTTTTAGAAAGGTATTGATATGCAGTTTACTTCTATTACTAAATATTGTAATATGTTGCCGAGAATTTCAAAGAAATGAACGAACAACAAGATTCAATAAATAGCAATTAAATCAGTTGTAATCATTTAATCCTTACTGTGACAGCTCCCCACATGTGTTCCAAATTAGCTTCTTCGATGTATGTCCATGAGTGTACCCGCAAAGGACACATATTACGATCACGAACTAAGGAACCTAAGTGTCTCGAAAATAAAGCATGATGATCCCCAACAACTCGATTATGATAAAAAGTGACTCTAAGCTTTTCTCCAGGTTTGAGTTCTGTAACAACTTTACACGAATTTGGTCCTCTAAACTTTTTAACCTTCTCAAATTCAGATGAACCTACAAGTTTTTATATAAGTCAAACTTAAAAGAATATCAATTTGTAAACAATAAAGATGTCCAACAACTTAAGAGAGTTATGTACCTGTTTTTCTTCTCTGATTGTCTTGCATTACTTCAACTTCATCTTGAGGGAGGGTAGGATCATCTTCCATTGGATCTGATCCCAAAAGAACACCGTTAGTATTTTGAGCGAGTTCATTCAGTTCATACTCAGCATTTTCAGATTCTTTACTTTGTCCATTAAAAGTTCTCTTTTCAGCGCACCTTCTTATAGAGCCCATAGATGTAAAATTTTGTGCTCTCTCCCTTGCTAATCAAACATTAAGAAAAACTCAATTCACTAACAGAAAAATGAATTTACCAACTAAAGCTCAAGAGATTATATCCATAGAAAACTAATAAGGGAATATACTTGAAGCTTCCATATCAGTAGTACTTAGAGTTTCTTATAGGTACATGTGGGGATTATCTACTTGCTTTACTGGTGTACATACTTGGACTACTGTATATATAAGACGTTAAAGTCGATAAATACCTGATTTACTTCTCAAATCCTGTCGCATTACATCAAGCTGATCATGAGGAAAGGCAGTATCATGTTCTATTTGACTAAAATCAGGTAGCCTAAGTTTCTTATTATGCGGTAGTACATTTATATCAGAAGATACCACATTATAACCCTTACTTTTTCGATGCAAAGTTCTCTGCTGAAAAGGTACTTCCTCTGCCAGAATCCAGAGATGTAAAAATCTCTTTGTTTGCCTTGCCTATAATAAGAACATTATGAAATTTCAACCTCTAATCAATAAAGAAATATACAGGTTGAGAACATAAAATATAATACCATATTTTCTTCCCAAAGTATCTTGCATTACTTCAAGATTGTCATGAGGAAAGGAAGTATCACATTCGATTTCATCAATATACGGAGGGACGACATGGTCTTCTGTGCAACAAAATTCTTATCATATGAAGCAGAATTTAAACCTTTGTTGTTTCCAATCATTTTTCTCTTTTTGACGCTTCCTCTAACAGAGCTAAGATATGTAAAGTTCTGTTCTTTCCCATTTGCTACAATTCAAACATAATACATCCTTAGTCGTCTAACAATAATAAAAAATTGAATACTAAGAAAATAAAATAAGATCAGAAACCTGGTTTACTTCTCGCAGTCTCTTGCATTACATAAAAATTTTCATGAGGAAAGAAAGTTTCATCATCAAGACTAGGTTGCACAAGATTCTTGTCCGATGCTATTTCATTCATATCAGAATGTGAAGCACTAGAACCTTTACGTTTTTCAATCGAAGTTCCTTTTGCTACAATACTTCCTTTAACAGAGCCCATAAATGTAATGTTCTGCCTCATATCCTTTTCTACAATTTCAAACATTATAAAGTCTTAATCAGTACAGTAAATGACCTGAATTTCACTTTGAGGCTTCTCAAAACAAAAAAATTCAAAATAAATCTGTTAAACAAATATCAATATGGACCTATTCTAGATAAATATGAAAGTGCACTTTCCTAAAGTTAGAGCTAGAATTAACATAAAGAGAACATCTATTTAGAATTATTATAGATCTCGGAGCAGGGAAAAATGAAAATTCACACTATAATTTCAAAATGACAGTATCTCAACCTTTGTTGTTTCCAATTATTTTTCTCTTTTCGACAATTCCTCCAACAGAGTTGAGATATGTAAACCCTTTTCCTCGTCCCATTACTTGTAGATCATCATAAGAAATTAAAGTATCAACTTCAATTTGATCAAATCCAGGTTGCATGAAGTTCTTAGTGTGTGTTGGTTCATTTTTACCAGAAGTTGGAACACTATAATTTGTACTTTTTCCAATTGGCATTCTCTGTACAACATTACTTTCTTTACTAGAGCACACAAATGTAATGTTCTTTCCATTCTCCTTTGCTACAATTCAAACATTATACATCCTTAGTCATCTAACAATTATAAAAAATTGTATACTGAGAAAATAAAATATGATCAATAACCTGGTTTACTTCTCGCAGTCTCTTGCATTTCATCAAGATTTTCATGAGGAAAGAAAGTTTCATCTTCTATTAAATGAAGACAAGGTTGAATAAGATTCTTTTCCGATGCTAGTTCATTCGTATCATAATATGCAGCACTAGAACATTGACTTTTTTCCAATAGAAGTTCCTTGTACAACAATACTTCCTTTAACAAATCCCATAGATGTAAAGTTCTTCCCGATTTCCTTTTCTACAATTCAAACATTATAAAGTCTTTATTAGTACATTAAATAATCTGGAATGAACATAAAGAAAACGTTGATCTAGAACTAAATTACAGACATCTACAGCTTGAGAATATAAAACAGAACACCTAGCGATAAGAATTTGTAGCTGTAGAAAATAAAATATAATACCTGATTTGCTTCTCAGAGTCTCTAGTATTATGTTTGTTGGATCAATAAATGTTCTCTTTTCAGCAGTTACTCTTACAGATCCCATAGATTTGAGGCTTTGTCCTCGTCCCCTGGTTAATGCACCAGGTGGAAGGAATGATTGCTTTAAATTCTTTGAATTTGATCCCATTTCAGATTTCTTAATATTTAACGGACTCATTTCATCCTATCATAAAGTCCAATAGTAGAGTACATTTAGCTATGTATCTTATAGGACACATATTAACATAGAAATAATATAAAAATAGCTAGGATAATCAAACAGAAGTTATTGTTATTGGATCAACCTCTATTCACTATAACTACTTCAATGGATCAAAATTACATATAGAAGATTTAGAATATAAACATGTAATTTTAAAAATATAAGCATCAACTATGAAGTTCTAAACCTGTATGAGTTCTTTTTCTTTTCCTTTCAATTGAATCATGTAAATCCTCGGAATCACTATCATTCTTTTGCATATCATAAAAAGAATCACGAGGCATAAACTTTCGCACCACATTTCATCCTTTATTAGAATGATCTCTTTCATAAAACACTTGTGATGCTTGATTGGCTAATACAAAAGGCTCATCGGTTTTCAAAAATCATAGGGAGTTAACACTCACAAAGTCATATTCATATATTTTAACTCCCCTTTCTTTGTCATATACATCATGCCACATACATCTAAACAAAACCAATCTTCTCCCTCCAATAAATTGTAATTCAAGAATCTCTGTTAGTTCTCCATACTAATCAATGATTCTATCTTCTTGATCAGTCTCACCAGCAACAACTATCCCACAAATTTGAGTTCTCAAACCACTATCATAATCTTGTACATGAAATCTATACCCATTAATAATGTATCCTTTGAAACTTATCGCGTATTTCATAGGACCACGTGACAATGTGAATAAATCTTCCATTTTCTTACTATGGTCATGTTTGTATAATCCAGCAATCTATCATGATTAAGAACATAGTTTAGCCAATATTATTTCCATGATTTGAAAATAAAAGTTTTGAAATAGAATTCACCTTTTCTTTAAACCAACTAATGAATTGCCTATGTGGATTTTTTTGAGAGGAATCACCTGGAACTTGATAAAACTCTCTAGAGAAGACTGAAGCATAATAAAAGTCATTACTTACTTGAGAAGAATTATATTTAAAGAATTTTAAAGAATTACAAAATCCTTATTTTGAAAAGTAATTACTTACTCGAGAAATGATTGTACTTCATCACAATTCTTCAAAATATAAATATGGGCTTGCTCCATTTCTTTTAACTGAAGTAGCTGTGTCTTGGCACCTTTTAAAGCTTTTCCAGGTTGACAAAAAATCATTAAACCTCCATCAGATTCTGTAGCACCCCCATCATAGTTCCGTTCAAGGCGATTAAATTTTGTTTCCATTGTATTCAAATACCTTGAACATAAGGTCGTAAATTCATTTGTTATATGTCCCTCTGCAATAGAACCTTCAACGCATGATCTATTACAAATAAAAAACATCAAAAAGTATAACCATCGCTCCACTGGATACATTGATCGGTATTGAACAGGTCCAGCAATTATCGCCTCATTAGCTAAATGAATTGGCAAGTGCTCCATGACATATAAAAATTAGGAATGAAAACCTTTTCTAACTTGCATTGAGTTTCAGGAGTTTGTGCTTCTATGTGTTCCAACTCCTCTAGCTTTAAGCACTTTGCTCCAAGAATATTGAAAAACAATGACAACTCAATTATTGGCTCACGCACCTCACTGCATAGCATACTACGTATGGCAAATGGGATTAAATGTTGAAGAAGAACATGAAAATCATGACTTTTTAATCCTGAGATTTTGTGATCTTTCATATTGATATAATGAGAAATATTTGATGAAAACCCATCAGGAACCCTTAAATCCTTCAAAATTTTTAAAAATTTGTGCTTCTCTTCGGGAGATAATGTGAAACTTGCTTCTGGTAGTTCATACTTATCTCCAATTATTTTTGGATGTAATTCTTTCCTAATGTTCATTTCTTGCAAATCCAAGCGACTACTCAGGATGTCTTTTGTTTTGCCTTTGATATTTAAGATTGTTCCTAAAATATTATCACATATATTTTTCTCGATGTGCATCACATCTAAATTATGCCGCAACAACAAAGTTTTCCAATATGAAAGATCTAAAAAGATACTCTGCTTATTCCAATTATCACCTCTTTTCTCATGTGATACTTTAATCTTCTTATTTGGATCATTTGTTAGAGGTAAACCATCTAAATCAGCCACTTGATCAAGTATGTCATCACCAGAAAATGTATTTGGAGGTAATCTCCACTCTGTATTATCATCAAATGACTTTTTATCGTTCCTCCATTTGTGATTAAGAGGAAGAAAGCGTCTATGACCCATATAACACTGTTTTTGACCATTTGTTAACCTATCTGAGATTGTTTCTTTATTGCAACATGGGCAAGCCAATTTTCCTTTTGTACTCCAACCAACTAGATAGATTTGCGTAAGCTGGAAAGTCATTAATGGTCCACAATAAAGCAACGTGCAATGTGAAGTTCTGTTTAGTTGATGCATCAAAGGTAACAACTCCAGTTTCTCATAATTCATTTAATTCATCAATCAATAGTTGAAGATAAACATCAATTGCATCTCCAGGACTTCCAGGATCAGGAATAAGGATTGACAAAATAAAATTTCCTGCTTTATGCATAACCAAGGTGGTAAATTGTAAAAATAAGTACCACAGGACAAATATTGTATGGAGTTCTAGAACATCCAAATGGTTGAAAACCATCACTAGCAAGTCCAAGTCTAACATTATGAAGCTCCATAGAAAATGATTGATGAAGTTAATCAAACTTTTTCCATGCTTTTTAATCAGTCGGATGCTTCATGATCCCATCATTAGCTTTGTTTTCATGATGCCATGTCATTAAAGATGATGTTTTTGAGCACATAAACAATCTTTGAAGCCTTTTTTTTAAAGGAAAATAGCGTAAGATCTTGTGTGGTATCTTTTTCCCTTTTTAAATTTGATTTTCCCACTATGTTTATTCTCCTTCCATCTAGATGCACCACAAATTTTTCAAGAATCAACAAACTTATTATTCTTCCAATATAACATGCAATCATTCTTACATGCATCGATCTTCTCATCTAAAAGCCCTAGGCTCCGAATTAGCTTCCTTACATCATAATATGAATCTGGCAAGTTTGATACATCAGGCAACAGATCATTCTTTAACATCTTCAATAGCATATTAAATGAGTCATTACTGCAACGACCAATACTTTTAATATGAAGCAATTTCACCAAAGTAGAAAGTTTTGAAAGTTTTGAACCTTTATACAATGGTTGATTATATTCCTTTAAAAGACTATAGAATCTTTTCATTTTAGGATTTGGTTCCTCCTCGAGAACATCATCATCACCAGTATTCATATTTTCTACATTAAACGCAGGATGCAAATTTGTAAGAATTTCATGTATTTCATCCTCTAAATCATCTCGTCAATTTCATTTTCATCATCTTCAGATTTAGAATCTGATTCTTATGTCTCACCTGTCCTCTGGTGATACCAAATGGTATAATTTTGGATCATTCCATGTACTATTAAATGTGATCTAACCATCTCTCATGTTCGAGAAACTGCATTACAACATTTAACACATGGACATCTTATTTCATTCGCTTCCCTCAATCTTGTATAAGTATAATTCAAAAAGCTTTCTACCCCATGTATATACGCATCATCAAGTCTATTATGAATAAGTTTCATCCATTGATTATCAGGTGTCATAATCCAGTCTAGACAATAAAGGTGGAACAAAAGTATTTCAATACAAAAATACAAAAGGTGCAACAACTAAAATTAAATTTAATCAGTCAAGAATTAATAAATCAATCAAGCAAGTTCGAGAGGGGGTTGAAAAACCTACAAAAAAATAATGATATCTCCTGCATGCTAAGCTACTTCATTCATAAAACAAATTTGTGGAGAATTTTGTTAAACAACCCATGGTTTTGAAAACTCCTCTTGTCCTAACTCTATGTATAAATTTTCAAAAGCGCTTTATGGCCTTAAGCAGGCTCCAAAAGCATGGTATGAGAGACTTAGTACTTTCTTACTTTAAAATAATTTTCAAAGAGGAAAGATTGATACAACTCATTTTATTCAAAGATCTGATTTATTCTGTTATATGTTGATGATATTATATTTGGTAGCTCTAACTCTTCTTTGTGTTAGAATTTTGCAGATCTTATGAAAGGAGAATTTGAAATGAGCCTAATGGGAGAACTCACATTCTTCCTTGGATTACAAATCAAGCAGTCAACTAATGGGACTTTTATCAATCAATCCAAATATACTAAAGAACTTATCAAAAGAATTGGACTTGTGAAAGGAAAAGCTTTTGGGACTCCCATGAGTCCCTCCACGAGACTTGAAACAGAAGCACCATGAAAAGATATGGATGAAAAAATGTACCAAGGAATGGTTGTCTCACTACTATATCTTACTGCAAGTCGACCGAACATTATGTTTAGCGTATACAAATGCACACGATTTCAAGCCGCTTCAAAAGGATCTCATCTCAATGCAGTAAAACGAATCATCCGCTATCTAATTGGAACCACCGAAATAGGCATATGGTATACTCACTTTTCTCATTTTGATCTTATTGATTACTCAGATGCTGACTTTGCAGGTGACAAGAATGATCGGAAAAGCACCAGTGACACTTGTCAAATCTTAGGACAATCTCTTATTTCCTGGCATAGCATAAAGCAAACTTTTGTAGCCCTATCCACCACAGAATAAGAATATCTTGCGGTGGGAAGTTGTGGTACTCATTTATTATGTATGATGCATCAATTATTCGACTATGATTTATCATTTGAAGGTGTTCCTATTTACTGCGATAATACTAGTGCTATCAACTTATCTAAATATACTGTGCATCACTCTCGGGCTAAGCACATTGACATTAAACACCATTTTATTCGTGATCATGTTGAAAATGGTGATTTTCTATTAGAATTCGTTGATTCTGAGAATCAGTTGACAGATATTTTTACCAAACCACTACTTGAAGAAAGATTTTGCTTTCTTCGAAAAAGGTTGGGTATCACTGATGTTTCTCCCTAAATTGATTTTACTTTACTTAATTAAGGTTTAATAATGTGTTTGTTTACTTGTTTAGTACACTTTGTCAGTTCCATTTCCCAAAGAGAACTGCTGTCTCTTCTTCTTTTGCCCCCTCTAACTTCTCTCTCCATAAAACCCTCTCTCTACTCTTTCTTCTCTCTCTTATCTTCTCCATGACTAAGACTTAATCTATGACATCTCTCTAAAACCCTGTCCCCCCTTCTTCTGATGTTCTCTCCCTCTCCTCTGATTCATCTGAATCACGAGACTCTCCTCCTGTGTCATCAAACAGAAGATTACTGCACCATGGTCTAAGTGTGCGAAGAAGACAAAGCCCAGTCCCTCGGTGCACTGTCCCTTGAAGACATGCACTTGTTCTGGGGAGTCGATTACAAGAACATGTATGAGCGGTTTCTATCTCTTCCTATTGTGCCTGGCAGAGTGGTGAATCTTAGTCAGTTGGATGACTCCAATTGTCCGGTAAGCCCCTTTCTTAAGGCTCAAAACTATCGTTACTGTTTACTTTATGTGGACTTGAAGTGTTTGAACATGTTGTTCGTCTATTTTATGTTAATCTTAGTGTATCTAGTGAAAGTGGTGAATTAGAAACTCTTGTGTTGGGAAATCGCCTTATTATCGTGAACCTTTGTTTAAGGATATGTTTGGCACGGATTTTTTTGGGGTTATTCTGTATATGAATGACACTTGTCCTGATGACTTCAAAGTCACACTAGATAATGCTAAATCCACCGTGGCTGAACCTGACGCAAATTGACTGACTTTGGAACCCTGTCTCTGTGTTTTGAAAATCGTATTTTGGATCATATCATTGCAACTACTCTTTTACCCAGAAATAGATCTCTCAGCAACTTCTCGAATAGGGATGTATTTGTTCTTTACTGTTTGCGTAAGAGGTACAAAATCAACTAGGAAAATTGGTTCAAGGAATATATGCAGTGAAGTGCTGAGGAATCAAACCCTACAGCAAGTCTATCATATGGGTTGCTCATTCGAATTCTGGTGGACCGTCTCATTGATATTTCCAAATAAAGACCTACTGTAATCAATGCCACTTATGACTCTTGCACATTCTCCAGTATGGTCTTTGTGGAAGTAGGTACCAGTGGGTGAAAAAGGATTTTGTCCAAGAACGAACCGAAACAGCGAAATCGTCAAACATTTCTGCAAATTCGGCAACTCTTTTGCTTAAGGATTCTGAGGATCTCAAAACTCGTATTGTGGCTGTGGAGCGTGGACTTGAAACTCTTTAGTATGCTATTGAAAAGGTGTTTCGCCTTCAAAAGGATACTAGCACTAATATTGGTAAACTTAGAATTGCTATGACAGGAATTAAGCAGGAAGGCATTGCCACAGTCAACCGACTTATCAAACAAGTCGACTCTCTCAAGGGAGGAGTCGAATCCTGAAACACTGATCTTGTAGTCTTAGTTCAGACATCCTACTCAAATCTCTCCAAGAATGTGGAGCATTCCTACAACTCCTTCAGTGAAAGGATTATCAACTCTCTGAAATATTTCTGGGGTTCCAAACGCTAGACTCTTGCTGTCCATCTCTTTTGCTCTAACTTTTGAAAAATTTCTACACGGATATCTCTCTGCGCTTCTTGGACTGTATATTGAAAGTTGCGAGTCTTCTTACTGCTATTCTCGTTATTTATTATTATTTTTTATTATTATTATTTTTCTTTTTGATTATGCCAAAGGGGGAGAATGGTTTGGTTCAGTCGTTTAGTCCAGGTTCAGGTACACTAAGACATGAGGCACTCAACTCAGGGGGTGCCTTCACATGGACCTTTCTATCTCAGGAAAGTTTTATTATCACTCCACTTGCAATTACTCAATATTATATTAAGATTGTCATTATAAAAAAAGGGTAGATTGTTAACCTCAAATTCAAACGTTTTTAATAATGAAAATACTGACCAGATTCTTGGTACAAGCAGTAAACAAGATACAACACAAGTACAAGGCTATCTAGATGACAATTTGGATGATTGAAGGGATCACACTGAGGATATGCGTAAACAGTTAAGAATGGAAAGTAAATATTTGATCAATCAAATCAAATCTCACAGCCTGTGAAATCAAAGTTGTATACAAGGAAAATCAATCAAGGATATCGAAGATAAAATTAAGGGAAAATTTAAGGAAACATCATCAGACCAGTATTTTATAAAGAGTACAAGACAAATTAACTTTAGGAAAGGATCAAATAAAAAAGGACTATCAAGCCAAGACTCAAGACTAACTCAAGATCCTCATGCAAAGATAGAATTGATCTATCATGCACATATCTGATATGGACATGATTTAGTAGATCAATTACAAATGAATCAAGGATGAGATCAAAGATCCTTGATTCAAACACCCTTGGATTTCTCATAAGAGCTTACACTATATAAGCCTCCTCTGCCATTTGTGTGAAGCACGCAACTTCAACTTATTTGTAATCTTCTTTCATCTTTGATAAAGATTTGTACACAAAGAGTGAACAATTGTAAAAGAAAAGGAGAAGGAAAGATTAAGGGAGTAGGTTATACAAGTAGAGGTAGTGTCATGTTTACAATATCTGATTTGCACATTAGATAGGATTGAAAGACTACTCATTCTGTACAACCAAGTTAATCAGGCTCTTAAGGAAATCCTTGACACCCAAGGGGACTGGATTAGGCACCACATTGATGATCCGAACCAGTATAAAACTTTCTGTGTTCATTTAATTTTAGTAAATTACTTCTTTATATTCTGTTGAACTAACGTATAGGAAAGTCGACTACTACACATAGGCAGTCGACTGGACAAATATTTTAATTCACGCCCCCCTTATCTTTCACATTGTACCACCATATTACGATTTTAAGTCAGAGAACCTAATCTTCATTACTTTATTTTTCATCAAATTAATTAAACTTACAAAGAAGTAAACCTTCTTTTCTTCAAAGTAATAAAATGGGCCTGTATTGAGCAAATTGAATTTAGTTGGAGCTCTAATATGACTTCGTATAGAAATTAAAATAAAATAAAATAAAATAAATCCCCATCAAGTGAAAATTCATTTTTGAGATCAAATTCAACTTATAAGCTTCAGAATATAAATTTTTCTAATTAGCATTTGAATTTGCTTCTCTAAAAAAAAGTGACTAAAGCTACATCTGGCGGATCAAACAAAAACTTTATAGAAGCAATATTTCTAATGAATGAATATTTATTTAAATTTTTATGACCAAAATGGGGTACTAATTGCTTTACATGATGTACAACTTTTCATAACAAGAATCGTTTATTAAAAATAGTTATCCGTTTTTTTTTCCAAGTATTACATATATTCATTCTTTATTTAGTAATTTTAAAATTTCATGTCTTGATTTTTCATTTCCTTTTTATTTCATATGCTAACATTTTCTTATTGTATTGTAGGGTCAAAAGTTGATCCATAATCTAAATTTGAGTCAATACCATCTTTAAAGTTCTTATATTGAATTTGAATTCATCTGATTTTTAAAATTATGAGTCCTGAATTATATATTTGTTCAAATTTTAGTATTTAATTATTGAGAAAGTTTTAGAAATAACAAAGATAATAGACATAATACGACTCCATGACTATAGTTTCAGTAAATACGCTCCATAATTATAGCTTTGTTTGTTATGGAGGATGCAGTTTATATATTTCGCTTGTCCGTTGATATATTTTATTTGTCAATATATAAACAAGGTATGTAAATACAAATTATGTATTTATACATTTAAGAATTTTTCAATACCCCGTTGGTATATTATGCTTTCCAGTTTACAAACAGGATAATTTATAACGATTTTTTCATAACTTATATAAATCAAACGTATCAATGACTTGTATCCAAATAGTTACGATAAGTATATACAAATTCTGAATTTATACAATCAGGAATCGAATTATATAAATTATAAATTTATACAATCATGATTGAATTATATAAATTCTGGATTTATACAATTAGAAAACGAATAGCAAAAATTTGTGAAACTATTGCCATAAATTAAAAATAATTGAAACTATAGCTATATTACATAACACACTCAAAATGTTTGTCATTTCATGTAATTTATCTTAATTATATATTTGTGATTTTTTCAAAATTAAACACAGAATTATCTTTCTTCTTTTTTAATAGAATGTTTACTTACTTGTAAATCCCAAATAATGACTATCTCTACTAATAAAAAGAGTTTTGGAAGATTCAAAAGAGTAATATTAACTAAATAGTTTTTAATTAGTCTCTTTAAATATCTTTTTAAAGAATATATCACTCCTCAACAGAATTTTTTATTTCTCACTCGGTGTTCAGAATTCACATTGGAGCTCCGATTAAATCTGAATTGCGCACTGCAGGGACATTCGGGGCTGGCGCTCCCAACGGGACTTTCTCCATACCCAGGGTCGAACTCAAGATCTCTGGTTAAAGGTGAAGAAATCCTACCAGTGTACCACAATCCATGTTGGACTCCTCAACAATTCGTTAAAATTGGACTAGAGAAGTACTCAATTAAGTTGAATTTATGTGGGATGAATTATCTTGGGAGGTTGATGGGGTTAGTTAATTATGACTAAAAGAATGAGGCTTTTCATAGTACAAGTGTTAGACAACCACATCACATGGACTTTGGTGTAACCTAGGACTCCTATACAACCCAAGCTAATGTAAACATAATAGATATGTGATAACGTGTAGTTGTGTTTGAGATATACACAATCACTATGTGGTAGAGATAACTTAGCTAGAATGGACTCTATGTACGTGTGTATAAAATACACTATGCACCAAAACCTCTGTAATTTATTTGAATAAGAGTTCAAAATCTCTTTAACTCTATAATTTCTACATGGTATCAGGGCTTAGGTTAGATTAACGCGATCTTGAATATATTCCGCTCTAAACATTAGACATGGCCTCATCCTCAAATACTACCTTGGCCCTCTCACCATCTTCACTTCACCATCTTATAGCAATTTGTTCTATTAAGTTGAAACTGTCGAATTACTTAGTTTGGAGGATACAAATTCTTCAACTAATGCAAACTTTGAAGATCGATGAAATCATTAAAGGAGAACCCCCATCCCAGAATATATTAGATGCAAAAGATGAACCTATTCCTAACCCCAAGTTCACCACTTGGGAAGAACAAGATGTTCTAGTTCGGAGTTGGATTTCTGGAGCAATGACAGAAGAGTCAATGTTCCTCATCATTGGATGTACTACGGCAAAACAAATATGGGCTTTCCTTGAAGATACTTATGTACAAGCAAGCAAGGATAAGGAATTTCAATTGAAGCAGCAGCTTCAGGTCGTGAAACTGGGAATAAAATCCATAGATGAATATATAAAGAAATTTAAAGGAATTTGCGATGACCTCATGGCTATACATAAACCTTTGGATGAAGATAGCAAAGTTATTAATTTTGCTAGAGGTCTTGGAAGCAAATATAAGACCCTTCGAACTGTTATGCTAAGTAAGGCCCCTTATCCCACATTTAATCAATTTGTTAATGCTCTTAGGGGACTCGAGATGAGAGAGGATGGAGACGAGGACGATGCACCAACTTTGCTTGATCCAGCCATGGCCTTCGCGACTCAAAAGTGGCAAGGACGGGGGCGTGGCGGTAGTTATTATCGTGGATACCTTCAAGTTAGGGTTTCAAGGTTTCTATTCAAATTCTTATCCAAGATTCTTCAAGAACCTTGTTATTCCTATATAACATCATTCCTAACATGATCATAACCTTGAATTCATAACACAAATTCAAGGTAGAGTTAAGAGTTATGCTTTGAGCATTCTTTCCAACATTCTAAGATAGTTCCTTTGGATCCTTTTGTGGAGTCTTCTACAACTTTTAGTAATTTGTTTCAATACTTGAGCAAGTGAGCATGAGAGTGAGGAGAATGTATGTTAGATCCTTCTATGTTGGTTTCTTCCACCCACATACCAACTTGATTCAATTCAGCAAGTTAGTGTAGATTGAATGATAAACATTGAAGTTCTTGATGAAAAATCGTTGAATTCTTGTCGGTTAAGTTGTGGTATACCTTTAGTGGTTTTGTTTCGTGTTTCTGGGCTGTTTTTCGAGTCTAAACTATTGAGTATTGAGAATATTAGTGATATTAAGTGTTGGGGAAAGATGCATGGAACTTTAGAGTGTTTAGAGATGAAAATCGGAGAAGAAAAGTTGGAATTCCCGTCAGACAAACTCTGGGGCGCCGCGCCAGCCAAAGCTCCTTATGACAGGCTCAGTCTGACAGGCTCTGGCACGCCACGCCATCTTGAGTGCCTCAGACTAGAGTCTGTCTGTCAGGCTCTGGCACTCCGCGCCTCTAAGAGCGCCAAGGTCACCTGGAGACCCCATTCTTTCCCTGTCTCTTCGTACTAGTTCCTAAGTGATGTACCCACATTTCTTAGTTGATTCCAACACCCTAAGGTACATCTAAAATTCATCAAATCATCCATAAATATGAGATCATGATCCTTGAATCCATAATTCAATTCAAGGAAAGTTAAGATCAAAGTCAATGAAGTTAAGAGTGAAGTCTAAAAGTTAAGAAGCAAGTCAAGTGAGTTATTAAAGTTTCCAAGAGTCTTTAACAAACATTTGAACTTTGTTTTAAGGCTAAAGCTACAAGTTAAGCAAGAATAAAGAGTTGAGTTCATTCTCAAAACTTATAAGGGGACTAAGTAATCCCTAAGAGTTACAAATGTTTTTACATTTAAACAAGTAAAGAGCCTTCGAGCTAGTTTTCAGACAGAAATAATAACTTTATAAAATGAAGCAAGCAGGGGAAACTATGATTTCCAACAAGATCTTTTAAAGCTAAGTTTTGAGCACTAATATCAAATCACAGAATCAGTATGTTTTAAAAACATAAGAGCCAATATATATTTTTGGGAGTAGTATTGAGCACCGATGTGGGGATGCGAGTTCATATTAACTCAAGTCTCCATGTAAACCATATAGCCATCATGGGTAGAAGAGGGTAACACTTTTTAGATGAACCTTTTTCATAGCATACTAGTGGATCCATTAGGCAGTTCAGGTTCTATACTCTATCAAGGTTAGGATGGCTGGGCAGCGTGGGCCAAGTA
Source organism: Solanum sitiens (assembly GCA_016801875.1). NCBI lineage: Eukaryota > Viridiplantae > Streptophyta > Magnoliopsida > Solanales > Solanaceae > Solanum > Solanum sitiens. The sequence continues at coordinate 378,318 of JABWTJ010000332.1, forward strand.
ACGTTGTATCATCACTATAGCTCTTAAGTGACGATTGTCGGTTAGAGAAACTCCTATAGAAGTTATTGTATTTTTATACACATCTGTTAATTGTATTTTGATATACATTTCAGAGTTATGTTTTATCCTTGGAATATACACAGAGTTCATATCATGTTTTTAAACAACTTTTCTTGATATTGCACTTGTTTTAACTATTTTATATTGAAATGAGTTCAATCGAGTATCAGGAGTTAAGTATCTTAAGTTGAGTATCTTGAGTTAATATGTGCTTCATTGAGTCGAGTATCATATCTTTGAAGTTTAGTATGTAATCCTTGAGTTGAGTATTTTATTCTTAAGTTGAGTTGAGTGAGTTTTAAAAGAGGTGAGTATGTTTCCTTTTTATTCAAGTTTCAAGCTTATGTTATACTTTAGAATTCCCCTTACATGCTCGTCCATTCCACGTACTGAGCATTTGGCCAACATCTTTTGATGATGCAGACACAGGTATTCAGGATCATCAACAGGAGTTTCGTTGATACATCCGGGAGTTTGAGTTAGCTATGGTGAGCCTCATTTACTTCCGGAGGATTTCCTTTACTTCTCAATTTAGTCAGGAGGTCGTGGGTCTTGTCCCGACTTCCATCATTATCAGTTAGAGGCTTCATAGATAATCAGTGTAGTTGAGAAGTATGTTTCATTCATTTATTTTATTAAATGTTTTAAGGACTAAAGTTGCCTATTTGTGGCAAGTTGAATATATTAATTTGACTTTTTAGAATTTTCTTTTGAGTTAAAGTTTGTATTTCACTTTCATGAGTTTTTATACAGATCTTAAGCTTTTTCATGCTTAAGTTAGTCTTCCGCTTGTAGTCAGCCAGGATGAGGGTTCGCTTGGAGACCAACAACGGTTCTTGAGTGTTGTCCACGTCCAGGGTGTAGACTCGGGGTCGTGACAGACATATAGTTGAAACATGTTTGTCACTACTCTTCAATGCAAACTTACCATTGTTTCTGTGGGTTGAAGCTTTTATGACAATGGTTTTTTTAATTAACAGAATGACTACTTTAACCTTGCGTATGCAATCTCCCTTTGCTAAATTGTACGGAGAGGAGCCTGATTAAAACACCTTGAAAGTCTTTGGTTACAAATGTTTTCCTTATCTCAAAGGCTATAACAAAGATAAATTTCAACTGAAGACGTTTCCATGTGTGTTTATTGGTTGCAGTCTGCTTTATAAAGGTTATAGGTGTTACCATCCTAAGTCTAGAAAAGTTTTCATCTCAAGACATGTTATTTTTTATGAATTAAACTTACCATATATGGTTTCTAGTTCTAATTTGGATGCAGGTTCACAGTCTTCTCATTTCACCTCCTTCAAAGAGTTTATGAAGCAACACAATGATCCATTAAATAGTTCTGAGGATTCATCAAGTGAAATCCTGATACTACCACCACTAGATATGAATAATGAGATTAACTCTCAACCTCATGCAGGTGAATCACAAAGTCTTGTGCCATAGTTTTCTATCAATGAACAACTGCCAACTTTCCCACAAACCCCAAAGTCTACTGCCTCTTATTTACTTACAAATACGTCATTACCTATTGATTTTTCTACCTCTCCAAGAATTGATATTTCCTTTGATTCACCTGCCTTGGAATCACAATCTTCACCCGAAAATATTCCTATGCATCATATCCCCTCTAATACTCCCTTATATGAGAAATCTCGACACAATTACGCTCGCCAACCATAATACCCACACTATGCTTACCCGTACCAAGGCCCAAACTATGCCACTTCCCTCTGTCCATTCCCTCACAGTAGCTCTCAAAAACAACCTTCAGGAACCAAAGAATGTCAAAGAGCCATTACTTATGTCTCACTGGACAGCAATAATGGCCGAGGAGAAGGATGCATTGGAAACTAATGGCACTTGGCATTTGATCCCTCGTCTTCCTTTTATGAATGTTGTTGGTTCAAAATGGGTGTTTAAGACCAAACTTACGGCAGATGGAAAAGTGGAACGCTTCAAGGCAAGACTATTCGCCAAGGGTTACAACCAAATTGAGGGAGTTGACTTTGAATAAACACAGTCCAGTGGTTAAGGCGACAACAATCCGCATTGTTCTCTCTATAACAACCACTCTCAAATGGGAAATTAAGCAACTTGACATTATAAATGCATTTTTGCACAGCGATCTCAAGGAAATAGTATTCATGGAACAACCATCAGGCTTCAAAGATCCCATCTACCCAAACCATGTATGCTTGCTCGAGAAAGCTTTTTATGGGCTTAAACAAGGTCCTATGGTATGGTTTCACAAATTTAGCTTTTATCTTATACATCTTGGCTTCATTTGTAGTAAAACCCCTCCCTCTTTGTGTTACACTCCTCCAAAGGCACTGTTTTTCTATTTTTGTACGTAAATGACATAATTTTAAATGGCAATAGTTCATCTTTTCAGCTTGATCTCATCAGCAAACTAAAATCAAGGTTTGCGATTAAGGACATGGGGGACCTCCATTACTTCCTTGGCATTAAAGTCACTCGTTCCAAGGATGGTTTATTCCTCATCCAAGGAAAATATGCTTCTGATATTCTTCATCGCACAAAGATGTTGTGTGCAAGAGCCCTTAGAAGCCCAATCTCGCAGAATCATGACCTCCACACGTCTATTGGTTCTAATGTTGATAAAACTAAATATCGAAGTGTTTTTGGCGCCTTACAGTACTTGACTTTAACCCAACCTGAGATTTCCTATGTTGTTAATCTATTATGTCAATTCATGCAGAATCCAGCTCAGAATCATTGGTTGGGAGTCAAGCGCATCCTACATTATACTGCAGGGACTTCTCAGCTTGAGTTACACATCACTACCAAGTCATCTCTGTAACTTGTGGGGTTTTTCGATGCAGATTGGGCTAGGTTTCCTCTTATAGGGTGTTCTACAACTGGTTTATGCATCTTCCTAGGAGAAAATTGCTATCTTGGGCATCAAAAAAGCAACATATAGTGGCCAAATCGAGTGCAGAGGCAAAATACCGATCATTGGTGTCTCTTGTTGTAGAACTCACGTGGATTACATATATTTTGAAGGATATTGGCGTGTCTTTACCTCGCCCCCCCCCCCCAGTTCTCTTCACAGATAACTTGAGTGCATTGCATCTCACGGCGAATCCTGTGCTTCATGCTCGCACGAAACATGTTGAACTTGATTATCATTTTGTGTGAGAAAAGGTTGTTCATGGAGCTATGATCACTAAGTTCATTTCCTCATTGCAGCAGGTTGCAGATATTTTTACCAAGCCTTGTGGAGTCCATCCCATTTATTTGGTCAACTTTTGCTATTCAATTGCTACATGTAATTGTTAAAAAGGAATTGTGATAAGAGTTGAAAATAAAGATTTGGTAGTTGACAAATTGGTAACAATTGTAAACCCTTTTTGACTTTGCTATATTTACCTATGTCATTAGTGACATAGGTATGATTTTCTCCTTCTATAAATAGAATATTCTTTCTCATTTGTAGAACACACCAAGTTAGAGAGAAAAAACCGTTATGAGAGCAAAGTGAGGTATTCCATAGACTATACAAGAAAAATAGTCTGTGAAGAAAAATAGAGTGTGAGTGATATTTTAGTAAGGTGAAACCAAAAGAGTGTTGTTCCTTTTGAGTGTGTAGTAGTCATTTTGAGAATTGTATTCGTGACTACACAGTGTAAAATTCCTTACTATAGTATATCAGTTCCTCCTCTTGGCCCGTTGTTTTTCCCTTATTTAGAAGGGTTTCCACTTAAAAAATTTTGGTCATTATTTTCCAATTTTATTTCCATTACTTTTACCATATATATATTTTTGTATTTATCCACGTTTTCCCAACAAACTGGTATCAGAGCCAAGGTTTTATCTGAGTATGCTCTGTGGTTGCAGTACAATCTGAACTTTCACATCAGAAAAGATTTACATTGATTTTCGATAACTATATTTTTTGGGGAAAACAATGGAAACCAACACAAGTAGAATGATTACTTTGAATGGTGTTAATTATGTCATTTGGAAGGGGAAAATGGAAGATCTGTTTTATATCAAAAATCTTTACAAACCAGTATTTACCACTGTAAAGCCTGATAATAAAGCAGATGAAGAGTGGAATCGTTCCTCAGACAAGTTTGTGGATTCATTAGTCAATGGGTCGACGATAATGTGTTGAACCATATTTCTGGGGAGACACATGCTCGAACCCTATGGGAGCATCTTGAAAGTTTGTATGCTAGGGAGATGGAAACAACAAAATGTTCATAATAAAATAGGCGTTGAGTTTAAAATATCATGATGGTTCTCCGATGACAGACCATATAAATATTTTTCAAGGGATCATGAACCAATTATGAGGAATGGACATCAAATTTGATGAAGGAATTCAAGGCTTGCTTCTACTTGGTTCCCTACCAGACTCTTGGGAAAAATTTAGAACTTCATTGTCAAATTCTTCTCCGGATGGTGTGATCTCTATGGATTCCGCCAAGAGTAGTGTCTTGAACGAATATTAGAAGAAAAACTCAAAGTTCTTCATCGAGTGTCATGATAACTGGCCCCAAGGGGAGAACAAAACTCGTGGATATTGAGTATTATCATTGTGGTATGAAAGGGCACACAAAAACTTTCTGTAGGAAGATGAAGAGGGAGGACAAAAACAAAGAGGAAACTAAAGAAGAAACTGAAATGTATTCGTACTGATAATGGTGGTGAATATTGTGGAGCATTTGACGAATATTGCAAGCATCAAGGTATTAGACACCAGAAGACTCCTCCCAATACTCCTCAGCTTAATGGTTTGGCTGAGATAATGAACATGACCTTGATTGAAAGAGTTAGATATTTGCTTTCTGAAACAAACTTGCTGAGTTCATTTTGGGGTGAGGCTTTATTGACCGATGCACATGTTATTAATCTATCTCCTGATATTGCTTTGCAAAGCGATGTACGAAATAGTGTTTGGTATGGAAAGAATATTTCCTATGACCATTTGAGAGTATTTTGTTGCAAATCGTTTGTACATGTGCCGAAATATGAGAGGTCAAAGTTAGATGCTAGGACAAGGCAGTGCATCTTCATTGGATATGGCCTTGATGAATTTGGTTACAGGCTATATGATCCAATTGAAAAGAAACTTGTGAGAAGCCGTGATATTATTTTCATGGAGAATCAAACAACTGAAGATAATTACAAAGCAGAGAAGGTAGAATCTTCAAGTTTTGATGGTATAGTTCATCATGATGAAGTTCCTCACACGAGTATGCATGATGTTTTTGGGCTTGATGATCATGGTAACACCCATAATCATGCATCGGATTAATATGTTGATATTCATAATAATAATGATATTGTTATTGATGATCGTGTTACTTATGAAGTTGTGGACGAATCAAATATTTTTCTTAGGAGGTCCACAAGAAAACAGGTTCCTTCCTCTCATTATTCACCCAATGAGTATGTGTTACTCAGTGACAGGGGAGAACCTGCATGTTATGAGGAGGCCATGGGAGATGAGCACAAGGATCAATGGATTGAATCCATGCAAGATGAGATGAAGTCTCTACATAAGAACCACCCTTATGAGTTGGTAAAATTACCCAAGGGCATGAGAACTTTGAAGAAAAGCGTGTGTTCAAAGTTAAATTTGAAGAACACAACTTGAAGCCAAGGTACAAAGCTAGATTGGTTATTATGGGATTTGGTCAAATAAAGGTATCGACTTTGAAGAAATATTTTCTCATGTTGTGAAAATGTCCTCGATTCGCACAGTTCTAGGTTTGGCTGCTAGTCTTAATTTACAGATTGAGCAGATGGATGTGAAGACGGATTTCCTTCATGGTGACCTGGAAGAAGAGATTTATATGGAACAACCTGAGGGCTTCTAAGTAGAAGGTAAAGAAAATTTTGTGTGCAAACTCAAAAAGAGTCTCTATGGCTTAAAACAAGCTCCTAGACAGTGGTACAAGAATTTTTAATCTATTATGGAGGGAGCATGGATATAAGAAGACTTCATCAAATCATTGTGTATTTGTACAAAAATTTACTTACCATTATTTTATCATTCTTTTGTTGTATGTGGATGATATGTTAATTGTGGGCAAGAATACTTCCAAGATTGACGAGTTGAAGAAAGAGTTGTGTATGTTTTTTTCTATGAAAGACTTGGGTCATGCCAAGCAAATTTTGGGCATGAGAATTACTCGTCTCAGAGATGAAAAGAAGATTTATTTATCCCAGAAGAAGTACATTGAACGTGTACTAGAGCGCTTCAGTATGAAGAATACTATATTGAACGTGTACTAGAGCGCTTCAGTATAAAGAATACTAAGTCTGTTAGTACACCTCTTGTTGGTCATATGAAGTTAAACAAGAAGATGTGTCCTACATCTAGGGAGAAAAAAAAGAGAACATGGCCAAAGTTCCATATTTCTCCAACATCGGAAGTCTTATGTATGCAATGGTATCCACTAGACCTGACATTGCTCACGCAGTTGCTGTTGTCAGCAGATTTTTCGATAATCCAGGAAAAGAGCATTGGAAGCTATGAAGTGGATACTCATGTATCTTAGAGGAAGCTCAAATGACTTATTGTGTTTTGGAGCATCAGATCTAATCTTAAAAGGCTATACAGATGTTGATATGGCAGGTGACCTTGATAACAGAAAATCTACTACTGGATATTTGTTTACTTTTTCAGGGGGAGCTATATCATCGTAGTCAAAGTTGCAGAAGTGTGTTGCACTATCTAAAACTGAAGCTGAGTATATTGCGGTTAGTGAAGCCGACAAGGAGATGATATGGCTAAAGCAATTTCTTCAAGATCTTGTTTTTCATAAGATGAAGTACATTGTCTGTTGTGACAGCGAGAGTGCAATAGACTTGAGCAAGAACTCCATATACTATGCAAGGACAAAAGACATCGACGTCAAATATCATTAGATTTGTGAGGAAGTGGAGAGTGAATCATTCCATGTCAAAAAAGATCCACACAAGTGAAAATCCTCCAGATAAATTGACCAAGACAAGTTCGAGTTATGCAAAGAACGTGTGGGTATGAGCTCTCTCTAAAGAAGATGAAGATACCTCCTTCCAATGAATGGGACTGGAGGGGGAGATTACTTGAGTCCATACCATTTTTTTTGGCCAACTTTTGATATTTAGTTTCTACATGTAATTATTAAAAGGGAATAGTGATAAGAGTTGAATAAAGATTTGGTAGTTGACAAATTGGTAAAATTTGCAAACCCTTTTTGACTTTGCTATAGTTACATATGTCATTAGTGACATAGGTATGATTTTCTCCTTCTATAAATAGAGAATTCTTGCTTATTTGTAGAACACACCAAGTTAGAGAGAAAAAATCATTTTGAGAGCAAAGTGAGGTATTCTATAGACTATACAAGAAAAATTGTTTGTGAAGAAAAATAGAGTGTGAGCGATATTTTAATAAGGTGGAAACCAAAAGAGTGTTGTTCCTTTTGAGTGTGTAGTAGTCACTTTGAGGATTGTATTTGTGACTACACAGTGTAAATTCCTTACTATAGTGATATCAGTTGCTCCTCTTGGCCCGTGGTTTTTCCCTTATTTAGAAGGGTTTCTACGTAAAATTAAGACTTTGACAATTAATATGGGGCTGGAACCCCACAAATCTCCCCTACAGTCCCATTCACTTGAAGGAGGTATCTTCATCTTCTTTAGATAGAGCTCATACCCACAAGTTCTTTGCATAACTTGAACTTGTCTTTCGGTATCGTCTTGGTCAGCATATATGCAAAATTTTCACTTGTGTGGATCTTTTTGACGTGAAATGATTCATTCTCCACTTCCTCCGAATCCAATGATATCTGACGTCAATGTGTTTTGTTCTTGCATGGTACATGGAGTTCTTACTCAAGTCTATTGCACTCTCGCTGTCACGATAGACAATATACTCCATCTGATTCAAACCAAGCTCTTGAAGAAATGACTTCAGCCATATCATCTCCTTGTCGGCTTCAGTAGCCGTAATATACTCAGCTTCAGTTGTAGATAGTGTAACACACTTCTCCAACTTCGACTGCCATGATATAGCTCCCCCTGAAAAAGTAAACAAATATCCAGTGGTGGATTTTCTGTTATCAAGGTCACCTGCCATATCAACATCTGTATAGCCTTTCAAGATTTGATTTGATGCTCCAAAACACAAGAATTCATATGAGCTTCCTCTAAGATACCTGAGTATCCACTTCACAGCTTCCCAATGCTCTTTGCCCGGATTATCGAGAAATCTACTGACAACACCAACTGCATGAGCAATATCAGGTCTAGTGCATACCATTGCATACATTAGACTTCCGACGACGGAGGAATATGGAACTTTGGCCATGTTCTCTTTTTCCTCCCTAGCTGTAGGACACATCTTCTTGCTAAACTTCATATGACCAGCAAGAGGTGTACTAACAGGCTTAGCATTCTTCATATTGAAGCTCTCTAGTACACGTTCAATGTACTTCTTCTTGGACAAATAAATCTTCCTTTTATCTCTGAGATGAGTAATTCTCATGCCCAAAATTTGCTTAACATGGCCCAAGTCTTTCATAGAAAAAGACTTACACAACTCTTTCTTCAGCTCGTCAATTTTGGAAGTATTCTTGCCCATAATCAACATATCATCCACATACAACAAGATGATGATAAAATCATTGTTAGAAAATTTTTGTACAAATACGCAATGATCTGAAGAAGTCTTCTTATAGCCTTGCTCCCCCATAAAAGATTCAAACTTCTTGCACCACTGTCTGGGAGCTTGTTTTAGGCCATAAAAGACTCTTTTTGAGTTTGCAAACAAAATTTTCTTTTTCTTCTACTTTGAAGCCCTCATGTTGTTCTATATAAATCTCTTCTTCTAGGTCACCGTGAAGAAAAGTCGTCTTCACATCCATCTGCTCTATCTCTAAATTAAGACTAGCAACCAAACCTAGAACTGTGCGAATCGAGGACATTTTCACAACAGGAGAAAATATTTCGTCAAAGTCAATACCCTTCCTTTGAACAAATCCCTTAACAACAAATCTAGCTTTGTACCTGGGCTTCAAGTTGTGTTCTTCAACTTTAACTTTGAACATCCACTTGTTCTTCAAAGCTCTCATGCCCTTGGGCAATTTTACCAACTCATAAGTGTGGTTGTCATGCATAGACTTCATCTCATCTTGCATGGCTTCAATCCATTTATACTTGTGCTCATCTTTCATGGCCTCCTCATAACATTTAGGTTCTCCCCCGTCAGTGAGTAACACATACTCATCGGGTGCATAACGATAGAAGGAAACCAGTGTCTTGTGGACCTTCGAAGCGGAATATTTGATTCGTCCACAACTTCATGAGCAACATGATCATCAATAACAATATCATTGTTATTATCAACATCAACATGTTGATTCGATATATGATTCTGGGCATCACCATGATTATCAAGCCCAATAACATCATGCACACTTGTGTGAGGAATGTCATGATGATGAACTATACCATAAAAACTTGAAGATTCTACCTTCTCCGCTTTGTCAATATCTTCAATTGTTTGATTCTCCATAAAAATAATATCACGGATTCTCACAAATTTCTTTTCAATTGGATTATATAGCCTTTAACCAAATTCATCTAGGCCATATCCATATGAAGATGCATTGCCTTGTCTTGGCATCTAACTTTGACCTCTCATCTTTCGGCACATGTACAAAAGCTTTGCAACCAAATACTCTCAAATGATCATAGGAAACATCCTTTCCATTCCAAACACTATTTGGTACATCACTTTGCAAAGCAACAACAGGAGATAGATTAATAACATGTGCACCGGTCAATAAAGTCTCACCCCAAAATGAGTTCGGCAACTTTGCTTCAGAAAGCAAACATCTAACTCTTTCCATCAAGGTCTTGTTCATCCTCTCGGTCAAACCATTAAGCTGAGGAGTCTTGGGAGGATTCTTCTGGTGTCTAATACCTTGAGTCTTGCAGTATTTGTCAAATGATCAACAATATTCACCACCATTATCAGTACGAATACATTTCAGTTTCTTTCCAGTTTCTCTTTCAATTGAAGCCTGAAACTGCTTGAATACACCTAACACTTGGCCTTTAGTCTTCAAGACATAGACCCAAAGTTTTCTCGAGCAATCATCAATGAAAGTGACAAAGTAGAGTGCACCACCCAATGTGTTTGTCTTCATTGGACCACATAAATCAGAGTGCATCAACTCAAGCACCTCTGTCTTTTTAGAAGGGGGGTAGGACTTAAAGGAAACTCTATTTTGTTTACCAGCCAAGCAGTGCTCACACTTTTCTAATTTACCACTTTGGAAATTTGACAATAATTTCTTCTTGGCTAGAACATTAAGTCCTTTCTCGCTGATGTGGCTAAGCCTCTTGTGCCATAATGTTGAAGATCTATCGCTCTCAACCGCATTCACCATATCAACAGAGGCCGTTGTCCAGTATAGACCACGATGTTTTTTACCACGAACCACAACCAAGGAACCCTTAATGAGCTTCCATTTTCCATCACCGTTGATACTAACATATCTTTCATCATCTAAAACACCAACAGAAATCAGGTGCAGACGAATATCAGGAGCATGTTTCACATTGTTCAAAACTATTTTAGTTCCAAAACTAGTTTCCAAACAAATTGTACCAATACCAACCACCCTAGAAAGAGTCTCATTACCCATACTCAAGGTTCCAAAATCACCAGATAGGAAGAGAAAAAATCCTTCCTTGATGTCACATGAGATGCGGCACCAGTGTCCACAACCCATCTTGACTCATCACAAACAATATTTATCATGTATGCATCAAGAACAGTAACAAGATCTTCAGTGGTGACGGTGGCTAGGCAATTTTCATTTCCATCTTCTTTAGTTTCCTCTTTGTTTTTGTTCTCCCTCTTCAACTTCCTACAGAACTCCTTCGTGTGCCCTTTCATACTACAATAATAGCACTCAATATCCTTAAGTCTGCCTCTGGATTTGCTTCTATTTTGTTGTCTATCCACGAGTTTTGTTTCTCCCATTAGGGCCAGTTATCAGGACATCTGACAATGAAGAACCTTGAGTTTTTCTTCTCATCTCTTCATTCAAGACACTACTCTTGGAGGAATCCATAGAGATCACACCATACGGAGCAGAATTTGACAATAAAGTTCTAAATGTTTCCTATGAGTCTGGTAGGAAACCAAGTAGAAGCAAGCCTTGAATTTCTTCATCAAATTTGATGGCCATAGATGATAATTGGTTTATGATCCCCTGAAAATTGTTCAGATGGTCTGTCATTGGAGAACCATCATGTTACTTTAAACTCAACATCTGCTTTATTAAGAACATTTTGTTGTTTCCAGTCTTCCAAGCATACAAACTTTCAAGATGCTCCCATAGGGTTCGAGCATGTGTTTCCCCAGAAATATGGTTCAACACATTATCGTCGACCCATTGCTTAATGAATCCACAAACATGTCTGTGCAACAGATTCCACTCTTCATCTATTTTATTATCAGGCTTTACAGTGGTAAATACTGGTTTGTAAAAATTCTTAACATAAGCAGATCTTCCATTTTCCCCTACCAAATGGCATAATTAACACCATTCAAAGTAACCATTCTACTTGTGTTGGCTTCCATCGTTTTCCCCAAAAATATAATTATTGCAAATCAAAGTAAATCTTTTCTGATGAGGAAGTTCAGACTATGCTGCAATCACAGAGCATACTCAGATAAAACCTTGGCTCTGATACCAGTTTGTTGGGAAAACGCGGATAAACACAAAAACATATATGGTAAAAGTAATGAAAATAAAATTGAAAAATAATGACACCAAGAATTTTACGTGAAAACCCTTCTAAATAAGTAAAAAAACACGGGCCAAGAGGAGCAACTGATATCACTATAGTAAGGAATTTTACATTGTGTAGTTACGAATACAATACTCTAAGTGACTACTACACACTCAAAAGGAACAACACTCTTTTGGTTTCCACCTTACTAAAATATCGCCTCACACTCTATTTTTCTTCACAGACTATTTTTCTTGTATAGTCTATGGAATACCTCACTTTGCTCTCAAAATGGTTTTTTCTCTCTAACTTGGTATATTCTACAAATGAGCTAGAATGCTCTATTTATAGAAGAAATTTACAACTAATGATGTCACCAATGACATCATGAAAATACTTAAGTTTCAAACTTTGCAACTTAAGTAGTTATCTTGGTAGATTTAGTTGGTATGTTGTTGTACCAAATTAAGACTTTGACAATTAATATAGGGCTGGAACCCCACACCAACTATATCTGAGAAACAATATTAACGTTTCTCTGAGCCAAGCAAGTTTTATTATGAATTTCTAGTAATTTAAATTTTCTTTTCTTCACCCATATATATAACTTGAACTCTTATTATATTTGATTATTTTATGCAAATGGACAAATTATTATCCTTATTTATATATGACAGTCAAAAGGACGAACTCAGCATCAAATAATTGTACTAATGGGTGAATTGTACACAAAATTCGAACTCATTTTATTTGTTTTTTTCCTACATAACGCATTTGAGTTTACAATCCCTGTTTTGGCAGACACATATTTGTTTTTACCTTTGTGGGCGACAACTGGTCTCTACATTTAATTTGTTTTTTCTTAAACCCCAAATACTTTTTGATCCATTTTTCTTTCTCTTTTCTCTCCAAGAGTTGATTCATTCCGTCGCTTCAATTTTGTATTGATAATGGATATAATTCAATCATTTGGTAATGTTTTGAAGATGATGGATGATCCTAGGAAAGAAGTTATGATCATCACCTTTTTTTGGATGTTAATTAGAAAAATACCCGCAACGATCCCCAAACCCCTAACCTCAATTATTTTGGTCTGATTTTCAATATCATGTTATTGAGGAACAATTGTACAGTTTAGCTAGAAAAACAATCCTTTAATTATTCTAGTGTTGGACCGTGCTCTTGTCAATCTAGTAATATAGTTAAATCAAAGATTAAAGACTAACCACTAAGGCTACCTCCCACCCTTTCCTCTCTACCCCCTACCCCATAAACATATTATTGTTTTTAGGGAAACTTTCACATATAGCCACTTAAAAATCATTAATTACTCTCCATAGCTATAGTTTGATAATTACAATTTATATTTACATGTTATATGAAGGATAGAGGCGAGCGAGACTAGGAGAGAGGAGAGAGGAGAGAGGCGAGAGAGGGGAAAAGAGTAGGACAAAGGTGAATTGTATATGTATATTGGTTAAATAGTTGTATATTATACATATGTATTTGTATATATGGCAAGAGAGATTGGGAGAGGGAGGAGAGAGGCGAGAGAGATTGGGAGAGAGAGGAGAGAGGCAAGCGAGATCAAAAGAGGGAGGAAAGAGGTGAGCGAGAGAGGGAAGAGAGTGGGAGAGAGGTTAATTGGATATTATATAATTGTATATAACTTTATATTACACATATACATTTGTATAAATGACAAGCGAGATTGGGAGAGGGAGGAGAGAGGCGAACGAGATTGAGAGAGGGAGGAGAGAGGCGAGCGAGAGAGGGCAGAGAGTGGGAGAGAGGTGAGTTGTATATGTATATAGGTTAAAAAATTGTATATTATACATTTGTATTTGTATATCCTGGCGAATTATACATATACAAACATGACTAATTATACAAACTCGAAGTCAACCCACGTAATTAATGTATAATGTTAGTCGCGAGTGGCAATTATAGCAAACTGTAGCTATGATGAGTAATTAAATAGTATAAGTTTGTTTAGCCGCGTAATTTTCCCTTGTTTATATTATACCTATACTATCCATAAAAAGTTTTTCTTTCGAAAAAAATGATAGTAAATAGCACAAAAGAAGGGGGGAGAAAAAGGAAGAAATTGGAAGAGAGCTAAATAAGTTCTTGATAGTTTCATGTAAAGTTATTTTCCCCTTATTTCATTCTATCACACTTTCTTTGTTTTAATAGAAAAATTTTATTGTTTTTATTATTTGACAAAAAATGAAGTTTTTTCCTGTAGCTTCCTTTCTGCCCATTAAACATTGAAAATGGCATATTAAGAATCATCATTTCCCCTCTAAAGGAAACACTTATCATTGCTCCCAACAATCTTTTCTTTTTTTAACCTTAGAAACATTCTGTTTCTTTTTCCATTCTTCAACAATATAAATACTTCTTCTGTTTTAAAAAGGATGGTCTAATTTGACTTGAAACGAAGTTTAAGAAAAAAAAGAATACCTTTTAATCTTGTGATTTTAAATTAAACTTATGTTAATGTACCAAAATGTCATTTAATCTTGTGGTCTGAAACATGTCATGTGGAAAGTTAAAGTTAAAGTTCTGCCAAAAAAGGAAAGAGATCATTCTTTTTTAAACAAACTAAAAAATAAATAGGGACATTCTTTCTTAAAGGGAAGGAGTATAACTCTTTTGTTGATTTTTTTTCTGCCCTCTCTCTCTCTCTCTCTCTCAAAGTTTTTGTCACATCCGGGGAGCACCCCCTAGACGTAATCGGTGTCGTCGTCCTCTTTGAGGACTAAGACTACCTCTTAGCATACATCATTACATTCATAGGTTAAAAATGCGAAAAATATAAAACTTTTTATTCTACATTGAGGTTTACATAGATCACTACATACAAATAATATATTCATATCGACTATACATAGACCCTTCGTATAAGAAGATTACATAGTCTTCTACTTTTATTGCATATACATAATATAAGATAGTCTCATAAGAAGTATATAACATTGTCTCATATTAAACCATCTAGATAAGAATATCACAATTTTGGCATAGCCCTTACATCAACAATTATAGCCACATATAGGCTTTACAATTATAGTACCAAAATGAAAGAGAATGAACAAAGTGTCTTTAATACTAAACAACACCCAATATGTAGATAATGACATCGTCCTCGGAAAGTAAGGACCTACCGAACTTGGAAGATAAGAATCCAAGTTGTCTTCAAAGCCTTCTCTAATATCAACGGTCGGATCCTACATTTGTAGTAAATATCAAACATGGGTTAGTACACACTTATACTAAGTATGGGTATATGCACATAAACAAGTGAAATCATGCTAAAGAGGACATTAGATCAAAACCATGCTAAACTACTTTGAAAAGCCTTATGTGCAATCAAGAATTCACATAAGCCAATAATCACATAATCCATAAATAAACCCATGTACGACACAAGACCAACATCAACAAGTAATAGTCAAGTCAACATATACAAGAGTTCACAACATCACAATACAAGCAAGACCCTTACTCATAACCCACCATTTAGCCTACAAGTGCAATGATCAAGCAAAGCCCCATAACCTTATTCAATCAAGTAAACCAAACAAAGAATCACAAATAATGCCTAACTCAACATAACATAGCATTAATAATAACCATCATCATATTTAGCAATATAGACCAATAGCATGTTCATAAATGAAACTAACATCATATATAATCATCAACATGTAAAGTCAACACAAGCATAATATTTACTTTATAAGATTATTATATCATAAGAACATCCTTCTAGGACTTCTCTCAAAGCCAACTAGTGCAATGCCTAGGTAGAGTCCCATACCCCTACCTAGACTATGTCAACCGCTCAAGTCACCCTATCTAGAGTTCACATCATTACTTTATTTTACTTTCGGGAACATTTTCCTTAACCGACATAGACCACAAGAGCTAAGTGTGGAATCCGGTGTTGTAAAACCTTACACCGATGGAAGGTGGTCTACCGGCCAAACTAGAGCCAAACATAAAAGTAGCTTTCTAGGTGGATCCACTAGCTAGTCTTTCTATGGTGGCAACATAGTTCTAGAACTAGGAGATATGTATGAACCCTCTACATGCCTATGGCATTGGAGCCTCATCTCATGGGAAACCATTGGGTGAGTGTCCCTCATAGGGGAGTCAACACCTCATATGGAACTATAGGGTGAATCTTCCTAAATGGGAAGTCAACACCTCCCATTGTCAAGTTGACTCGGTGCTAAGCTTAGTCCCTTTTGAAATATCATTCTTTATTAATCATCACTTAGTTTAGGTCATAGGGTCTATCCCTTGTATAATCATAGTCATTTAGCTCAATAGGTATTGAATGAGAATATACTTTCATGGCATCCTTCACATGTGAGATTAGCATATCATCATCATCATTTCATAACAAGGCACATAGGCAAGTAATCACCAACCTTTTATCATTTCATCTTAAGCATAATCTCCCAATCACATAATCAAGACATTTCAATTCAACATCATACCAACACCTATGTAGGCTATTCACAAGGTATTCTTCAATTGAACTACATCACCAATCATAAGCCATCATAATTGAGGTAAAGATTAGGATCATGAAGACTTACCAAATCTCCTTCAAAATCCATCATCATGGTCTTACCATCAACCAACCAATTACTTCCAACAATAGGTGTAGTAACATCAATCAATAGTAATTAACACAAGAACTAGGTCAATTGCATCATCACTATCCTAATTAACATCAATTCATATCCTAGGGTTAGGGGAATTAGGGTTCATCATGAATTCATCAAGAAATAGATCCAATCCCAGCAATACATTACCCTAGTCAATCCATACATGAATTAGAATAGATAAAACAAGTCTAATAATTAAATCATTCTTCAATTCCCATCAATTCATGACCAAGATCCAAGATTTGGGAAATCAGGGAAGGGAACATGATCAACATGACATTGCATCAATTAACATTAATTAATAAACAATCTATACTTAATTAGTCATAGAAAATCACAATTTATCATCAATTTGAAGTTTAGAAGAAAACCCATTAGAATTGGAAAACCCCATGGAATTGGGTAATTTGAAAATCAACTTTGAGAGTACCTCTTGGGGAAAGGAAACCCAAGAGTGAAGAACTCATACCTTAATGAAGCTTAATCCACGAAATTGAAGTGAAATCCTAGAGAAATCGACCTTATTCTTCAAGCTTTCTTCCTTCTTCAATGGAGGATTTTGGGGAGAGAGAAAGTAGAGAGAGGTGAGGGCTTTTGGGTCTTGTTTTGGGAATTGGGTTTGGATGAGTGAAAAATGACTTAAAATGACCCTTAGGCTATATATAATCACCCCCTAAATTACCCAAAACACCCCTCACTTAATTGGTCTTTTTGTGAAGTCTAAATATCAAAAATACGCTTTTTCCGAATTTGAGAAGTGGCTCCGCGTCACGGGGCCAACACGCATTTTAAATTTTGAAAAATAAAACTGAACCAGTGAGGTCCGTGTGGGCTGCGGGTCGCGCAGCAGACCACTGATTCTTGACTTTCGCATTTTGCTTTGGCAGTCTGCCCACCCATGTTGGGGTCCTCCTCCATGACCCTTAGGGTGGTCCTTGGGGCGTCGTTATTGGACGTTTAGACCCTCTATACTACACTCTACCTAACCAAAGTCTTTTTACAAGTTTTAGACTTAATTTTTCCCTCCGAAACCATCCCCAAACATAGCGACGTCAACTAGTTCAATTAGACTAGTTTTCGAACGTCATGGACGTCCTTTGGCGTCTTGGCTCTAAAACTTCTCGGATGACTTATATACATTATTTTAGGTCCTAAAACATTATCTAAACCCTTAGACACTCATGTTAGGCTCTAAATTAGGTCTTGACTTTTTGGAGTGTTACAGTTTTAAATTTAAAATGGATCCTTCTTCTACAAACTCTGTTAATAATTAAATCTCAAGATTACAACAACGAATTCGTGGAGGCAATCCATTTTGTTGTATGAATTTAAAAGATCAAAAGCAGACATGAATGAACTTAGAGGAGAATTGGAGAACAAGTGTGAAAATGGGATTATAAGAGAGAGAGAGAGAGAGAGAGAGAGTTGAAAATTTGAAAGGGTGTTTTGGGGTTTTGAAAAATGGCACTGAGAATATTATTGGACAATTACATGATTTATTTTATTTTTATGAAATTGTTGAAGGAAGGAAGAAATTTTGGATTTCTGCAGCCATAGATAAAGTTTAAAAGAAAAAAATTAGAAGAAAAAAAAATATGTAGTTGTTGGTTGTATCTTTTGTTGTTTTTTTATTCAACTTAATTTTCCCATTTCTCTATTAATCTTTTTTCCTTTTAGGATTTCCTTGGGGTTTATTACTTTTTCTTTATGTGTAATTTTCTATGATGATGTAGTTGGTGAGATCTGTTTTGTTTAGATTTTTTAAAAATGTTATTGTGTGTGTGATGCGGATTCTTCAAATATAATGTATTTTTAAAATATCTATCATGAATGTAATAACATTTCTGAAGAGTTTGAACAATTACAAAATTTTGAAGGAAAAGGGAATTGATGAAACGTGATCTTTCTAAGGGACAAGTGTTTACAGTGTCCTATTTTTATTGATCAATAAAATACTACTACACTTTTTTTAATGGATTTGGTGTAATTTAGTTTGAACCTTCATCCAGGGCTGAACCAACCTATTGTTAGGGTTCATTCGAATATCCTTTGATGGAAAATATTATTATTATATATATGAGTAGAATTAATTGATATATATATATATATATATATATATATATATATATATATATATAATAGATGTCGAATTTCGTTCAATTAATTCGTGTGTTTACTTTTTCAGATTCTAAATTCCTTATTAAAAATTCTAGTTTCGACACTTACCTTCCATCATTAGTAAAATTTGAAGACACTTTCAAATAGTCACAAAAAGTATTAAAAAAAATAAGTATGATGCCTTTCATTTGCTTCTCTTCGATGGAAATTTGATTTTCCCAGAATGTATCCTAATTTTTGGCCTAATTCTTCTTTTGATGATCGATTCAACCTCTGATCAAAAAGATAACCTTGGTTATATTCATCTCTTCAACAAGTTTAGTAATGAGCATAACGGCCCTATTGTTCTGATGGAGAGAAGAACCTATGATTAGCTTTTCGGGAAATTTCCAAGTTCCTTTTATTGGCACTATGTTTTTATTTATTTTTGTTTCTAATTGGTCAGGAGCTCTTTATCTTGGAAAATCATACAATTACCTCATGGGGAGTTAGCCGCACCAACAAATGATATAAATACTACGGTTGCTTTGGCTTTATTCACATCTGTGGCATATTTCTATGCGTCTTACAAATAGGGGATTAGGTTATTTCAGAAAATATATTATATTCATGAAATGAAAACAAGTAGTTGTAATTAGGGGCGGACCCACAGGTAATTAGTCAGGGGTTCACCCGAATCTCCTCGGTAAAAAATTACACCGTATATATAAGGTGAAATATTTATATTTATGTGAATATATATATTTTGAACCCCCTCAATGACAAGTAAATTGAAATAGCTTTTTTTTAGTTTGAATCCCTTGGCTAGCATCTTACTTTTTAGTTTCATTTTTATTTTTATTTTTTTAGTTCAAGTTCTGTTTTTACGTTTTTCTTTAGATAAAACATGCTAAAAATGTGGTTTTAAATCCAAAAGAAATCAAGGGTCACATTTCTTGAAAAAAAAATATTTGGCATAGTTACATGTTTATCTTTTTATTTTTCGAACCCCTAAATAAAAATTGTGGGTCTGCCGCTGACCATAAGGCAGAAGAAAGGAAAGACTGGAACCTTCTTTTGTTACTCAACCAAAGGAGACACTATGGGTCACAAAAAAATACATATTTCTGAATGTTTATTATGTATGGAAAAAGAAAACAAAAATAATGATTCAACTCTATAAGTGTGATGATGGAGTGTGCTGAGTTTAATTTGTAGTAAAATAAGGAGTAAAATGATTTGAGTAACAAGAAAATTATGAAAATAAAAGAGAAAAAAAATTAGATTCCTCAATTTGGCCTTTAATGTCCAAAACAAGTATGTGGAGGGTCAAGTGTTTGGAAGCTTTTCTTTGATTCACTTCCCTTTTGCATGTGATAGACTCTTTCAAATTTTTTCTCTCCCCGTTCTCCTATATTAAATCCTAATTCTAACTTTTTGGGGCTTATTTAGTTGGAAATAAGTTATCTCGAAATTAATTATCTTAGAATTGTTATTTCATTTTTTAATGTGGTATACAGATAATACTACAAAATTGAAATACTTTCTTCGTTTATTTTTACTTGTCCGTTATACTATTTTGAAATATCCAACAATACTTGTCTAATTTATAAAATCAATGAATAATTTATCATGTTGTGTCTATTTTACCTTTGCTATTGATACTTTTCATTTTCAATTTTTATATAACTTAGATTTGATAAAGGTGCTTTGGTAAAGTTACTTCTATCATTTACTGCTTCTTAGTCTATGTATCAAGTCAATGATAGACAACTATCATTGGATAAGGGAGTAAGTTATTATGTAATAATTTATTGCAATCAAACATAAGATAAACTCATCCTAAATTAATTTCAAAATTATCACTCATACCAAATGTTCCGTAGTAAAATATTTTACCAACACGGTTCACTACAAACATTTTCAGTTTAGTGGTATCAAGAGGTTTCTAACATAACAGATACAAGTTTAATTCTAGATGTATACTTTATTTTTCATTCGTCCTAACATGGAAGCTAAGGATCTAGGATATCGAATACAAGTTTTTAGGAATCCATAATTTAAGTGTAGATCTTAAATTATATTAAAAAATTTATTAAATATGTAAAAATTATTTATACAAAATATTGTAACAAAATTATCTCTCTTAGTTCAAGAGTAGAAATGAGACATGTTTTGAGCTTTATTGCCTTCCTCTATAAGAGTTTAAGTTCGATTGACACTTATAATAAAGGGTTATTTAGAAAAATTGAGAACATAAATTTTAAATCTTGAATCTATAGATGTTTATTGTTAGGATGATTTCTTATTGTTTTCCTTATTTTTATGATGTTAGATATTAAAATAATGATATGAAGATATCGAAGTAGCTAGCTTTCATATCGTGCAAGATTTCATGTTTTTTGTCCCTTGACGGAAATTCGTGGCTCGCCTCACTTTAGGGGTTTACTAGGTGAATTACTTAGTCGTCACCATATTAAAAGATTAACAATATTAATTATGCATAAAGCTAGAGTCAGAGAAATATAATTTTAAAAAAAGGAATAATTGAAAAATTATTGTTTCAGCAACATATTCATTTTCTATTCTACCTACAATTTTCTGTTCTTCTAGCATGCTTAATTTATTTGAAGTAGCAGTTGAAAATTAACTTATAATCATTGTTAACTAACGTACTCTCTCAACCCTAAAAAAGTTCACCTTAACATAATAATAATAATAATAATAATAATAATAATAATAATAATAATAATAATAATAATAATAATAATAATAATAATAATAATGTATAGGAGGATTGGAGTTCCTCATGTTCAACAAGGGGTTTTTGAGATCCCATCACATCCTATCCTATATATATTCCTTGTGCATCAGCTTGACGTATGACCATGCAACAAAAATAATTATAATAATAATAATAATAATAATAATAATAATTATAATAATAATAATAATAATAATAATAATAATAATAATAATAATAATAATAATAGAGGGTACGTATGTAGACTTTATTCTTTCCATACACCATGGATTCAACGGTCCAAATTAGTAGCTAGTATGCTCATGGCTGAAATAAAATCCATTTCCAAAAACAGACAAATCTCAAAGTAAACAAATTCTTTCAAACCTCACTTTAATGCAATTTGATCCAAAACTACACTTGTCAATTTATAGTATGTGCTTAATTTGTTATAAATTATTACAGTAATTGAAAGATATATTTACTAGTATATCATTTTTTGTACTAAAATTACAAGACATTGGTAAATTTGGTTCTAGCTAGTTCTAGTACATGCATCTAAATATGTACTAAACATGAGACTTATTTGCAATTTCCAAGTCTTCACATACTTTCAAACCTCCATTTTTGGTGTCATTAACATACTCATACACTATCTTTTTATATATATATATAAATACCAATCATCTACATAAATTAAGACAATTTAAGAGTTTAAAGGTGATTCCAAACCACATCTCAATATTATATATTCCGTGCTAATTAACTTTCATATCAAAATTTTCAATTCAATCTGAGCGTTTGCAGCTTGGCCCATATAATTTAATTGTAAGAAGAAAAAATAAAATGATAAAGTAGCTAGGAAAGTGAGATAATAATTGTTTCAAAAGAATAAGCAATTCATGTTACCTTGCCCAAAATTGAAGCTTCAGCGTATGATCATTAGCATTTATTTCCAGCAAAATCGAGTTTGTTGTGAAGATGATACGCAAGAGTAATTTGTTTTTTCAAATCAAAATTATTTAACTTCTCATGAAATTAAGGATTAAGGAAAGACGGAAAGAAAATCTACTCGCATGAAAATTGAAAATTTACTCACCAATAATATAATTGTAGTTTGTAGATGGATATTACAAGTCTAAACGCATATGATTAGAGTTGTAATGATTTGAATAATTTTATATTTATTTTTTCTCATAATACAATATTTTTCTTTTCTTTTTATTTCCAAGCCCGATGTCAATGTCTCATATATTTTAGAGTCTGACTAATACAAATTCAGATATGCTTTGAAATATATCCAACGAACATGTCTCTAAAAACGATTCTACTTTTAAGGTAAAGAGCTTTCTATCAAAGACGGATTTTCAAGTATGCTTTGAAACCTGACTAGTACAAATTCATATCGCTATGATTTGAAATCCAACTAACACATAAAAAAAATAATTCTACGAACAAAAACAAGATGTGTTGTCTAGTATGCTTTGAAATCTGACTAATTCTAATTCATATTAATATGTTCAATTAACACATCAAAAATAATTCTATTTTTCAGATAAGAGCTTCTTATCGAGAACGTGTAACTAGAGAAAAAAAAAAGGTGCAAACTTAAAATGAAATAGGCACATTGGGATTTAAGGAGAAAGGACAAAAAGATAAACAAACCCCTCGTATACCAATCCAATATATGATACTTATTTGGTATCAATTAAACGAAGTTATTAATAAAGAAAAAAATAAACGATAAATAAAAGGAAAAAAAGACACTTCCAAATCAATCAATATATTAATATAAAGCAGGAACACAAGTCCGCTGATATGGCACCCTTCATAGGTCAGGAATCACATTTACTATTTATTTTTGTTCTTTTTATTTTGGATTTTTTCCCTCTAAATTTTTCAATTATGTTTAATTTATTTTGATTCAAATCTTTAACAGCCCATACAATCATTAAAGAAATAAAGTAATTGTCAATTAACACAGCCCTTCAAATTTTCAATATGAAGTAACTGTTTTATATTTTTAATATATTAATTTAAATAAAATCTTTAACAGCTCATACAATTATTAATAAAATGTAACTGCCAATTGATACACTCCTTCATCCTTTCTAGAGAAAGTTCAAACGACATGCTATTAATTTTATTTATGTCCAATTATGGTATAAATAATTGGACATAAAAATAAGATGTGTTGTCTAGTATGCTTTGAAATCTGACTAATTCAAATTCATATTAATATGCTTTGAAATTCAATTAACACATCAAAAAATAATTCTATTTTTCCGATAAGAGCTTCTTATCGAGAACGTGTAACTAGAGGGAAAAAAAAGGTGCAAACTTAAAATGAAATAGGCACATTGGAATTTAAGGAGAAAAGACAAAAAGATAAACAAACCCCTCGTATACCAATACAATATATGATACTTATTTGGTATCAATTAAGCGAAGTTATTAATAACGAAAAAGATAAACGATAAATGAAAGGACAAAAAAAAAGACACTTCCAAATCAATATATTAATATAAAGCAGGAACATAAGTCCGCAGATATAGCACACTTCATAGGCCAAGAATCACATTTACTATTTATTTTTGTTCTTTTTTTTTTTATTTTTTCCCTCTAAAATTTTCACTTATGTTTAATTTATTTTGATTCAAATCTTTAACAGCCCATACAATTATTAAAGAAATAAAGTAATTGTCAATTAACACAGCCCTTCACACTTCCAATATGAAGTAACTGTTTTACTTTTTTAATATATTAATTTAAATAAAATCTTTAACAGCTCATACAATTATTAATAAAATGTAACTGCCAATTGATACACTCCTTCACCCTTTCCAGAAAAAGTCCAAACGACATGCTATTAATTTCATTTATGTCCAATTATGTTATAAATAATTAGACATAAAAAAAATAATTCTACGAATAAAAATAAGATGTGTTGTCTAGTATGCTTTGAAATCTCACTAATTCAAATTCATATTAATATGCTTTGAAATTCAATTAACACATCAAAAATAATTTTATTTTTCAAGTAAGAGATTCTTATCGAGAACGTGTAACTAGAGAAAAAAAAAAAGGTGCAAACTTAAAATGAAATAGGCACATTGAAATTTAAGGAGAAAAGACAAAAAGATAAAGAAATCCCTCGTATACCAATACAATATATGATACTTATTTGGTATCAATTAAGCGAAGTTATTAATAAATAAATGATAAATGAATGGAAAATAAAAGACACTTCCAAATCAATATATTAATATAAAGCAGGAACATAAGTCCGCTGATATAGCGACCTTCACATGCCAGGAATCACATTTACTGTTTATTTTTGTTCTTTTTTTTTGGATTTTTTCCCTCTAAAGTTTTCAATTATGTTTAATTTATTTTGATTCAAATCTTTAACAGCCCATACAATCATTAAAGAAATAAAGTAATTGTCAATTAACACAGCCCTTCACATTTTTAATATGAAGTAACAGTTTTATATTTTTAATATATTAATTTAAATAAAATCTTAAACAGCTCATACAATTATTAAGAAAATGTAACTGCCAATTGATACACTCCTTCACCATTTCAAGAGAAAGTCCAAACGACATGCTATTAATTTCATTTATGTCCAATTATGGTATAAATAATTGGACATAAAAAAATGATTTTACGAATAAAAATAAGATGTGTTGTCTAGTATGCTTTGAAATTTGACTAATTCAAATTCATATTAATATGCTTTGAAATTCAATTAACACATAAAAAATAATTCTATTTTTTAGATAAGATCTTCTTATCGAGAACGTGTAAATAGAGAAAAAAAAAGGTGCAAACTTAAAATGAAATAGGCACATTGGGATTCAAGGAGAAAAGACAAAAAGATAAAGAAACCCCTCGTATACCAATACAATATATTATACTTATTTGGTATCAATTAAGCGAAGTTATTAATAAAGAAAAAGATAAACGATAAATGAAAGGGAAAAAAAAAAGACACTTCCAAATCAATATATTAATATAAAGCAGGAACATAAGTCCGCTGATATGGCAACCTTCATAGGCTAGGATTCACATTTACTGTTTATTTTTGTTTGTTTTTTTTTGGATTTTTTTCCTCTAAATTTTTCAATTATGTTTAATTTATTTTGATTCAAATCTTTAACAGCCCATACAATCATTAAAGAAATAACGTAATTGTCAATTAACACAGCCCTTCACATTTTTAATATGAAGTAACAGTTTTATATTTTTAATATATTAATTTAAATAAAATCTTAAACTGCTCATACAATTATTAAGAAAATGTAACTGCCAATTGATACACTCCTTCACCCTTTCCAGAGAAAGTCCAAACGACATACTATTAATTTCATTTATGTCCAATTATGGTATAAATAATTGGACATAAAAAAAAAAATAATCTACGAATAAAAATAAGATGTGTTGTCTAGTATTCTTTGAAATCTGACTAATTCAAATTCATATTAATATGCTTTGAAATTCAATTAACACATGAAAAAATAATTTTATTTTTCAAATAAGAGCTTCTTATCGAGAACGTGTAATTAGGGAGAAAAAAAAGGTGCAAACTAAAAATGAAATAGGCACATTGGGATTTAAGGAGAAAAGACAAAAAGATAAACAAACCCCTCGTATACCAATACAATATATGATACTTATCTGGTATCAATTAAGCGAAGTTATTAATAAAGAAAAAGATAAACGATAAATGAAAGGACAAAAAAAAAGACACTTCCAAATCAGTATATTAATATAAAGCAGGAACATAAGTCCGCTGATATGGCACACTTCATATGCCAAGAATCACATTTACTATTTATTTTTGTTCTTTTTTTTTGGATTTTTTTCCTCTAAAATTTTCAGTTATGTTTAATTTATTTTGATTCAAATCATTAGCAGCCCATACAATTATTAAAGAAATAAAGTAATTGTCAATTAACACAGCCCTTCACACTTTCAATATGAAGTAACTGTTTATATTTTTAATATATTAATTTAAATAAAAATTTTAACAGCTCATACAATTATTAATAAAATGTAACTGCCAATTGATACACTCCTTCACCCTTTCCAGAGAAAGTCCAAACGACATGCTATTAATTTCATTTATGTCCTATTATGGATAAATAATTGGACATAAAAAAAAAAAATTCCATGAATAAAAATAAGATGTGTTGTCTAGTATGCTTTGAAATCTGACTAATTCAAATTCATATTAATATTCATTGAAATTAAATTAACACATCAAACATAATTCTATTTTTCAGATAAGAGCTTCTTATCGAGAACGTGTAACTAGAGAAAAAAAAAGGTGCAAACTTAAAATGAGATAGGCACATTGGAATTTAAGGAGAAAAGACAAAAAGATAAAGAAACCCCTCGTATATCAATACAATATATGATACTTACTTGGTATGAATTAAGCGAAGTTATTAATAAAGAAAAAGATAAACGATAAATGAAAGGAAAAAAAATGACACTTCCAATTCAATATATTAATATAAAGCAGGAATATAAGTCCGCTGATATGGCACCCTTCATAGGCCAGGAATCACATTTACTATTTATTTTTGTTCTTTTTTTTTGGATTTTTTCCCTCTAAATTTTTCAAATATGTTTAATTTATTTTGATTCAAATCTTTAACAGCCATACAATTATTAAAGAAATAAAGTAATTCTCAATTAACACAGCCCTTCACACTTCCAATATGAAGTAATCGTTTTATATTTTTAATATATTAATTTAAATAAAATCTTTAACAGCTCATACAATTATTAAGAAAATGATATTGCCAATTGATACACTCCTTCACCTTTTCAGAGAAAGTCCGAACGACATGCTATTAATTTCATTTATGTCCAATTATGGTATAAATAATTGAACATAAAAAAAATAATTCTACGAATAAAAATAAGATGAGTTGTCTAGTATGCTTTGAAATTTGACTAATTCAAATTCATATTAATATGCTTTGAAATTCAATTAACACATCAAAAATAATTCTATTTTTCAGATAAGAGCTTCTTACCGAAAACGTGTAACTAGGAAAAAAAAAAGGTGCAAACTTAAAATGAAATAGGCACATTGAGATTTAAGGAGAAAAGATAAAAAGATAAAGAAACCCCTCGTATACCAATACAATATATGATACTTATTTGGTATCAATTAAGCGAAGTTATTAATAAAGAAAAAGATAAACGATAAATGAAAGGGAAAAAAAAGACACTTCCAAATCAATATATTAATATAAAGCAGGAACATAAGTCCGCTGATATGGCACCCTTCATAGGCCAGGAATCACATTTACTATTTGTTTATTTTTATTTTTATTTTTGGATTTTTTCCCTCTAAATTTTTCAATTATGTTTAATTTATTTTGATTCAAATCTTTAACAGCCCATACAATCATTAAAGAAATAAAGTAATTGTCAATTAATAGAGCCTTCACATTTTCAATATGAAGTAACTATTTTATATTTTTAATATATTAATTTAAATAAAATCTTTAACAGCTCATACAATTATTAATAAAATGTAACTGCCAATTGATACACTCCTTCACCCTTTCCAGAGAAAGTCCAAACGACATGCTATTAATTTCATTTATGTCCAATTATGGTATAAATAATTGGACATAAAAAAAAATAATTCTACGAATAAAAATAAGATGTGTTGTCTAGTATGCTTTGAAATCTGACTAATTCAAATTCATATTAATATGCTTTGAAATTCAATTAACACATCAAAAAATAATTCTATTTTTCAGATAAGAGCTTCTTATCGAGAACGTGTAACTAGAGAAAAAAAAAGGTGCAAACTTAAAATGAAATAGACACATTTGAATTTAAGGAGAAAAGACAAAAAGATAAACAAACCCCTCGTATACCAACACAATATATGATACTTATTTGGTATCAATTAAACGAAGTTATTAAAAAAGAAAAAGATAAACGATAAATGAAAGGAAAAAAAAGACACTTCCAATTCAATATATTAATATAAAGCAGGAATATAAGTCCGCTGATATGGCACCCTTCATAGGCCAGGAATCACATTTACTATTTATTTTTGTTCTTTTTTTTTGGATTTTTTCCCTCTAAATTTTTCAAATATGTTTAATTTATTTTGATTCAAATCTTTAACAGCCATACATTTATTAAAGAAATAAAGTAATTCTCAATTAACACAGCCCTTCACACTTCCAATATGAAGTAATCGTTTTATATTTTTAATATATTAATTTAAATAAAATCTTTAACAGCTCATACAATTATTAAGAAAATAATATTGCCAATTGATACACTCCTTCACCTTTTCAGAGAAAGTCCGAACGACATGCTATTAATTTCATTTATGTCCAATTATGGTATAAATAATTGAACATAAAAAAAATAATTCTACGAATAAAAATAAGATGAGTTGTCTAGTATGCTTTGAAATTTGACTAATTCAAATTCATATTAATATGCTTTGAAATTCAATTAACACATCAAAAATAATTCTATTTTTCAGATAAGAGCTTCTTACCGAAAACGTGTAACTAGGAAAAAAAAAAGGTGCAAACTTAAAATGAAATAGGCACATTGAGATTTAAGGAGAAAAGATAAAAAGATAAAGAAACCCCTCGTATACCAATACAATATATGATACTTATTTGGTATCAATTAAGCGAAGTTATTAATAAAGAAAAAGATAAACGATAAATGAAAGGGAAAAAAAAGACACTTCCAAATCAATATATTAATATAAAGCAGGAACATAAGTCCGCTGATATGGCACCCTTCATAGGCCAGGAATCACATTTACTATTTGTTTATTTTTATTTTTATTTTTGGATTTTTTCCCTCTAAATTTTTCAATTATGTTTAATTTATTTTGATTCAAATCTTTAACAGCCCATACAATCATTAAAGAAATAAAGTAATTGTCAATTAATAGAGCCTTCACATTTTCAATATGAAGTAACTATTTTATATTTTTAATATATTAATTTAAATAAAATCTTTAACAGCTCATACAATTATTAATAAAATGTAACTGCCAATTGATACACTCCTTCACCCTTTCCAGAAAAAGTCCAAACGACATGCTATTAATTTCATTTATGTCCAATTATGGTATAAATAATTGGACATAAAAAAAAATAATTCTACGAATAAAAATAAGATGTGTTGTCTAGTATGCTTTGAAATCTGACTAATTCAAATTCATATTAATATGCTTTGAAATTCAATTAACACATCAAAAAATAATTCTATTTTTCAGATAAGAGCTTCTTATCGAGAACGTGTAACTAGAGAAAAAAAAAGGTGCAAACTTAAAATGAAATAGACACATTTGAATTTAAGGAGAAAAGACAAAAAGATAAACAAACCCCTCGTATACCAACACAATATATGATACTTATTTGGTATCAATTAAGCGAAGTTATTAATAAAGAAAAAGATAAACGATAAATGAAAGGAAAAAAAAGACACTTCCAATTCAATATATTAATATAAAGCAGGAATATAAGTCCGCTGATATGGCACCCTTCATAGGCCAGGAATCACAATTACTATTTATTTTTGTTCTTTTTTTTTGGATTTTTTCCCTCTAAATTTTTCAAATATGTTTAATTTATTTTGATTCAAATCTTTAACAGCCATACAATTATTAAAGAAATAAAGTAATTCTCAATTAACACAGCCCTTCACACTTCCAATATGAAGTAATCGTTTTATATTTTTAATATATTAATTTAAATAAAATCTTTAACAGCTCATACAATTATTAAGAAAATGATATTGCCAATTGATACACTCCTTCACCTTTTCAGAGAAAGTCCGAACGACATGCTATTAATTTCATTTATGTCCAATTATGGTATAAATAATTGAACATAAAAAAAATAATTCTACGAATAAAAATAAGATGAGTTGTCTAGTATGCTTTGAAATTTGACTAATTCAAATTCATATTAATATGCTTTGAAATTCAATTAACACATCAAAAATAATTCTATTTTTCAGATAAGAGCTTCTTACCGAAAACGTGTAACTAGGAAAAAAAAAGGTGCAAACTTAAAATGAAATAGGCACATTGAGATTTAAGGAGAAAAGATAAAAAGATAAAGAAACCCCTCGTATACCAATACAATATATGATACTTATTTGGTATCAATTAAGCGAAGTTATTAATAAAGAAAAAGATAAACGATAAATGAAAGGGAAAAAAAAGACACTTCCAAATCAATATATTAATATAAAGCAGGAACATAAGTCCGCTGATATGGCACCCTTCATAGGCCAGAAATCACATTTACTATTTGTTTATTTTTATTTTTATTTTTGGATTTTTTCCCTCTAAATTTTTCAATTATGTTTAATTTATTTTGATTCAAATCTTTAACAGCCCATACAATCATTAAAGAAATAAAGTAATTATCAATTAATAGAGCCTTCACATTTTCAATATGAAGTAACTATTTTATATTTTTAATATATTAATTTAAATAAAATCTTTAACAGCTCATACAATTATTAATAAAATGTAACTGCCAATTGATACACTCCTTCACCCTTTCCAGAGAAAGTCCAAACGACATGCTATTAATTTCATTTATGTCCAATTATGGTATAAATAATTGGACATAAAAAAAAATAATTCTACGAATAAAAATAAGATGTGTTGTCTAGTATGCTTTGAAATCTGACTAATTCAATTTCATATTAATATGCTTTGAAATTCAATTAACACATCAAAAAATAATTCTATTTTTCAGATAAGAGCTTCTTATCGAGAACGTGTAACTAGAGAAAAAAAAAAGGTGCAAACTTAAAATGAAATAGACACATTTGAATTTAAGGAGAAAAGACAAAAAGATAAACAAACCCCTCGTATACCAACACAATATATGATACTTATTTGGTATCAATTAAGCGAAGTTATTAATAAAGAAAAAGATAAACGATAAATGAAAGGAAAAAAAAAAGACACTTCCAAATCAATATATTAATATAAAGCAGTAACATAAGTCCGCTGATATGGCACCCTTCATAGGCTAGGAATCACATTTACTATTTATTTATTTTTATTTTGGATTTTGGATTTTTTCCCTCTAAAATTTTCAATTATGTTTAATTTATTTTGATTCAAATCTTTAACAGCCCATACAATCATTAAAGAAATAAAGTAATTGTCAATTAATAGAGTCTTTCACATTTTCAATATGAAGTAACTATTTTATATTTTTAATATATTAATTTAAATAAAATCTTTAACAGCTTATACAATTATTAATAAAATGTAACTGCCAATTGATACACTCCTTCACCCTTTCCAGAGAAAGTCCAAACGACATGCTATTAATTTCATTTATGTCCAATTATGGTATAAATAATTGGACAGAAAAATAAGATGTGCTGTCTAGTATGCTTTGAAATCTGACTAATTCAAATTCATATTAATATGCTTTGAAATTCAATTAACACATCAAAAAAATAATTCTATTTTTCAGATAAGAGCTTCTTATCGAGAACGTGTAACTAGAGAAAAAAAAAAGGTGCAAACTTAAAATGGAATAGGCACATTGGAATTTAAGGAGAAAAGACAAAAAGATAAAGAAATCCTTCGTATACCGATATAATATATGATACTTATTTGGTATCAATTAAGCGAAGTTATTAATAAATAAATGATAAATGAATGGAAAATAAAAGACACTTCCAAATTAATATATTAATATAAAGCAGGAACATAAGTACGCTGATATAGCATCCTTCACAGGACAGGAATCACATATACTGTTTATTTTTGTTCTTTTTTTTTTGGATTTTTTCCCTCTAAATTTTTCAATTATGTTTTACTTTTTTTATTTCAAATCTTTAACAGCCCATAGAATCATTAAAGAAATAAAGTAATTGTCAATTAACACAGCCCTTCACATTTTTACTATGAAGTAACTGTTTTATATTTTTAATATTTTAATTTAAATAAAATCTTAAACAGCTCATACAATTATTAAGAAAATGAAACTGCCAATTGATACACTCCTCCACCCTTTTCAGAGAAAGTCCAAACGACATGCTATTAATTTCATTTATGTCCAATTATGGTATAAATAATTGGACATAAAAAAATGATTCAACGAATAAAAATAAGATGTGTTGTCTAGTATGCTTTGAAATATGACTAATTAAAATTCATATTAATATGCTTTGAAATTCAATTAACACATCAAGAATAATTCTATTTTTTAGATAAGAGCTTCTAATCGAGAACGTGTAACTAGAGCAAAAAAAAGGTACAAATTTAAAATGAAATAGGCACATTAGGATTTAAGGAGAAAAGACAAAAAGATAAAGAAACCCCTCGTATACCAATACAATATATTATACTTATTTGGTATCAATTAAGCGAAGTTATTAATAAAGAAAAAGATAAACGATAAATGAAAGGACAAAAAAAAAGACACTTTCAAATCAATATATTAATATAAAGCAGGAACATAAGTCCGCTGATATGGCACCCTTCATAGGTCAGGATTCACATTTACTGTTTATTTTTGTTCTTTTTTTTTTTCCCTCTAAAATTTTCCATTATGTTAAATTTATTTTGATTCAAATCTTTAACAGCCCATACCATCATTAAAGAAATAAATTAATTGTCAATTAACACAGCCCTTCAAATTTCCAATATGAAGTAACTGTTTTATATTTTTAATAAATTAATTTAAATAAAACCTTTAACAGCTCATACAATTATTAAGAAAATGTAACTGTCAGTTGATACACTCCTTCACCCTTTCCAGAGGAAGTCCAAACGACATGTTATCAACTTCATTTATGTCCAATTATGGTATAAATAATTGGACATAAAAAAATGATTCTACGAATAAAAATAAGATGTGTTGTTTAGTATAATTTGAAATCTGACTATTTCAAATTCACATTAATATGCTTTGAAATTCAATTAACACATCAAAAATAATTCTTTTTTTCAGATAAGAGCTTCTTATCGAGAACGTGTAACTAGAGAAAAAAAAAGGTGCAAACTTAAAATGAAATAGGCACTTTGGGATTTAAGGAGAAAAGACAAAAATATAAAGAAACCCTCGTATACCAATACAATATATGAAACTTATTTGGTATCAATTAAGCGAAGTTATTAATAAAGAAAAAGATAAACGATAAATGAAAGGACAGAAAAAAATGACACTTCCAAATCAATATATTAATATAAAGCAGGAACATAAGTCCGCTGATATGGCATCCTTCATAGGCCAAGAATCACATTTACTATTTATTTTTGTTCTTTTTTTCTGGATTTTTTCCCTCTAAATTTTTCAATTATGTTTAATTTATTTTGAATCAAATCTTTAACAGCTCATACAATCATTAAAGAAATAAAGTAATTGTCAATTAACACAGCCCTTCACACAATCAATATGAAGTATCTGTTTTATATTTTTAATATATTATTTTAAATAAAATCTTTAACAGCTCATACAATTATTAAGAAAATGTAACTGTCAATTGACACACACCTTCACCCTTTTCAGAGGAAGTCCAAACGACATGCTATTAATTTATTTTATGTCCAATTATGGTATAAATAATTAGACATAAAAAATAATAATTCTACGAATAAAAATAAGATGAGTTGTCTAATATGCTTTGAAATCTGACTAATTCAAATTCATATTAATATGCTTTGAAATTCAATTAACACATCAAAAATAATTCTATTTTTCAGATAAAAGCTTTTTATCGAGAACATGTAACTAGAGAAAAAAAAACGGTGCAAACTTAAAATGAAATAGGCACATTGAGATTTAAGGAGAGAAGAAAAAAAGATAAAGAAACCCCTCGTATACCAATACAATATATGATACTTATTTGGTATCAATTAAGCGAAGTTATTAAAAAAGAAAAAGATAAACGATAAATGAAAGGAAAAAAAAGACACTTCCAAATCTATATATTAATACAAAGCAGGAACATAAGTCCGCTGATATGGCACCCTTCATAAGCCAGGAATCACATTTACTATTTATTTTTGTTCTTTTTTTTTTTGGATTTTTTCCCTCAAAAATTTTCTGTTATGTTTAATTTATTTTGATTCAAATCTTTAACAGCCCATACAATCATTAAAGAAATAAAGTAATTGTCAATTAACACAACCCTTCACACTTCCAATATGAAGTAACTGTTTTATATTTATTATTATTTTTTTAATATATTAATTTAAATAAAAATTTTAACAGCTCATACAATTATTAAGAAAATGTAACTGCCAATTGATACACTCCTTCACCCTTTCCAGAGGAAGTCCAAACGATATGCTATTAATTTAATTTATGTCCAATTATGGTATAAATAATTGGACATAAAAAAAATAATTCTACGAATAAAAATAAGATGCGTTGTCTAGTATGCTTTGAAATCTGACTAATTCAAATTCATATTAATATGCTTTGAAATTCAATTAACACATCAAAAATAATTCTATTTTTCAGATAAGAGCTTCTTATCGAGAACGTGTAACTAGAGAAAAAAAAAGGTGCAAACTTAAAATGAAATAGGCACATTGAGATTTAAGGAGAAAAGACAAAAAGATAAAGAAACCCCTCGTATACCAATACAATATATGTTACTTATTTGATATCAATTAAGCGAAGTTATTAATAAAGAAAAAGATAAACGATAAATGAAAGGAAAAAAAAAAGACACTTTCAAATCAATATATTAATGTAAAGCAGGAACATAAGTTCGCTGATATGGAACCCTTCATAGGTCAGGAATCATATTTACTGTTTATTTTTGTTCTTTTTTTTTTTGGATTTTTTCCCTCTAAATTTTTCAATTATGTTTAATTTATTTTGATTCAAATATTTAACACCCCATACAATCATTAAAGAAATAAAGTAATTGTCAATTAACACAGCCCTTCACACTTCTAATATGAAGTAACTGTTTTATATTTTTAATATATTAATTTAAATAAAATCTTTAACAGCTCATACAATTATTAAAAAAATGTAACTACTAATTGATACACACCTTCACCCTTTCCAGAGAAAGTCCAAACAATATGCTATTAATTTCATTTATGTCCAATTATGGTATAAATAATTGGACATAAAAAAATAATTCTACAAATAAAAATAAGATGTGTTGTCTAGTATGCTTTGATATCTGACTAATTCAAATTCATATTAATATGCTTTGAAATTCAATTAACACATCAAAAATAATTTTATTTTTCAGATAAGAACTTCTTATCGAGAACGTGTAACTAGAGAAAAAAAAAGGTGCAAACTTAAAATGAAATACGCACATTGGGATTTAAGGAGAAAAGACAAAAAGATAAAGAAACCCCTCGTATACTAATACAATTATGATACTTATTTGGTATCAATTAAGCAAAGCTATTAATAAAGAAAAAGATAAACGATAAATGAAAGGACAAAAAAAAGAGACTTCCAAATCAATATAATAATATAAAGCAGGAACATAAGTCCGCTGATATGGCACCATTCATAGGCCAGGAATCACATTTACTGTTTATTTTTGTTCTTTTTTTTTTTTTGATTTTTTCCCTCTAAATTTTTTAATTATGTTTAATTTATTTTGATTCAAATCTTTAACAGCCATACCATCATTAAAGAAATAAAGTAATTGTCAATTAACACAGCCCTTCACACTTCTAATATGAAGTAATTGTTTTATATTTTTAATATATTAATTTAAATAAAATCTTTAACAGCTCATACAATTATTAAGAAAATGTAACTGCCAATTGATACACTCCTTCATCCTTTCCAGAGGAAGTCCAAACGACATGCTATTAATATTATTTATGTCCAATTATGGTATAAATAATTGGACATAAAAAAAATAATTCTACGAATAAAAATAAGATGTGTTGTCTAGTATGCTTTGAAATCTGACTAATTCAAATTCATATTAATATGCTTTGAAATTCAATTAACACATCAAAACTAATTCTATTTTTCAGATAAGAGCTTCTTATCGAGAACGTGTAACTAGAAAAAAAGAAGGTGCAAACTTAAAATGAAATAGGCACATTGGAATTTAAAGAGAAAAGATAAAAAGATAAAGAAACCCCTCGTATACCAATACAATATATGATACTTATTTGGTATCAATTAAGCAAAGTTATTAATAAAGAAAAAAATAAACGATAAATGAAAGGACAAAAAAAAAAGACACTTTCAAATCAATATATTAATATAAAGCAGGAACATAAGTCCGCTGATATGGCACCCTTCATAGGCCACGAATCACATTTACTGTTTATTTTTGTTCTTTTTTTTTTGTATTTTTTCCCTCTAAAATTTTCAATTATGTTTAATTTATTTTGATTCAAATCTTTAACACCCCATACAATCATTAAAGAAATAAAGTAATTGTCAATTAAGCCCTTCACACTTCCAATATTAAGTAACTGTTTTATATTTTTAATATATTAATTTAAATAAAATGTTTAGCAGCTCATACAATTATTAAGAAAATGTAACTGTCAATTGATACACTCCTTCACCCTTTCCAGAGGAAGTTCAAACGACATGCTATTAATTTTATTTATGTCCAATTATGGTATAAATAATAGTAGGAAGCTCATCTATAGCATTGAATCCACTAAGCTTTATCCAAAATTTGTACAAAAAATTTTCCCTGCATGCTTCTGATTAGCCATCGACCAAAAACCACAAAAACAACAAAAATATTTACTGGAGTCAACTCGAGGTATTTCTTTGTGGACAATTAGTAGATTAATTTTTTTTTTAGTAGAGATTAATTTGAATTACATGGAGGAGGAAATTTTTCTTTTTCTTTAGATTGTTGATTTGTTCTTTTTTATATTAAAGTAAGATAAATGTTGGTGGAAAATTGAAGTAAAACGTTGTCATATTAAGTTTTAATTAAGAGAGGAAGAAAGAAAGATGTCAAGAAAAGAAGTAAATGTAGTCAAACGTTATAGATGTTGAAAAATTGATGGGTGAGACTAAATGGAAAGGAAAAAGGATAGGAAATATTCAAAGATAAAAACTTGTCAAAGAATCAAATTATTGCGATCATGTTATCGACTAAGTGCGAAGTTGTAAGGATGAAATTTTTTCTAACTTTCAACTAATATATATCTATATATATATTAGTCCTTTTTTTCTTTGGTTTGCCTTATTAACATACATATTTTCATCAATCTTTTCATTATCAAATTTGCCAATAAAATTTGTTATACTTTCATCTTTGATTGCTAACTATTAATATTAAGTAGGAATAATTTTATTTTTTTTAAGCATTTAATTCTATACTTTTAAAACATAGAAAGATATCATCACTTCTCTCTTAAGCAGGATGTTTATTTTTGTGTTGTGAGTATTTTTTTAATTTGGGTTTTTTTATATTGTCTAATCTCTCTCAAAAGTGTGATCTATTTTTTCTTTGAGTATCTACTTATTTTAAAAAGAAGTACACAACCACTAAAGGAATATATATATATATATATATATATATATATATATATATATATATATATATATATATATATATTTCATTTAATATTTAAGAAACTACATAAAAATGCATCCATATATATAATGTTACTTAGAAGATTCTTTTAACTGGGTTATTGAGTTTCTCTGAGAAGTTCAAATAAGTCTAAACATACAATTGAGAATAATAACTTATATTTAATAAGTTAAAGGAAGTGTTACAATAAAATTAAAAGAAGAAAAGTAAGTGTAATATCATAAATTTCAAGAGGTAATTGCTATAAATTCAAATCAAAACCATTTCAGAAAAGCGAGAAGGTTTATGAAATTATTCCTTTTTTCCTTATCTAATATATTTATGCTAATTAATTTGCATGTTAGTTCTACATTTTATGCATTTATATTAGAAAATAATATTTTTTTAGTGGAAACAACTTAAATTAAACGTTGCGTAAATGTCTTAACCGTTATTTTATTTATATACTATAATAGGTGTGAGAAGTGATAAATGACTAAAAAATTTGGCCATAATTTGATCAAAAAAATTTAAAAACTATAATATTTTTTTTATTTTAAAATAAATCAATCTTTTTTCCAATTTTTAGCAAAAGATATTAAAGTTAAAAGGATAAAAATATTTTTAAAAGTAAAATTACATAGAAAAAATCTCCTTCTGGTCAAAAAGATTTTTCCAATAGGAGAGTATATATTCCTTTCTTTTTCTGTTAAATCTATTATTTTCATTTTTATACCATGTTATAA
Source organism: Solanum sitiens (assembly GCA_016801875.1). NCBI lineage: Eukaryota > Viridiplantae > Streptophyta > Magnoliopsida > Solanales > Solanaceae > Solanum > Solanum sitiens. Next base: position 416,960 of record JABWTJ010000332.1, read on the forward strand.
TTATGTAAAAGAACGCACTTAAATGGACAATAAATTGATAAATTATAAATTATTACAACTCTAACATTAAAGACTAAGTGGTTGATTAGGCTAATTTAAGGATTCTTTTTTTTTTATATATATATAAAATCAATGTCTAATGAATTTAAGTCAAAATTACAGATATAAGTATTAGAATATATAATTTATTTGGATTTGAATATTGAAAAAATCGTTAAAAATATTAATAATATTACTAGAATTTTATAAAACAAAAAAATAATAAAGTTAATATTTTTTTGTACCGCGAGTAGCGCGGCTAAGTTTCCTAGTGTAAACTAATTAATGAGAATCTGAAGAATTTTGTTTTCTAGCGAAGAAATATTTTCTTAAAATTTTCATATATGACAGTAAATTTCATATAGTCAATTAGAATCAAAGGCTTATGTCACGGACTTTTTGATTCGGACAATACTCCGTGCGGCACTTGACGGTTTACTCACGATTCTTGCACGTTCTTGCAAACTCAAGTAAGCCTCTCACTCGGATCGCTAAGAAAATAAGAAGTAAGACAGAACTTTGGAAGAAGGAACTTCTATTACTTGATAAATTATTGGATGCTTTACAAGTAAAATAAACAACTATTTATACTACTCTAATGCCTAAGAGTAAGTAAATGCTACCATGTACAAGTTCCTAAGTCTATGTCTACAAGACATGCTTCTAAGTCTTCCAAAAAGGACTCCTAGATGCTCCTAGTCTGCCCCACGTTCTGCACAACCTCTCCAAGGTTTGTAACTGATGTCCCACTACCTGCTGTAACGGTTGTAACTGCCGTAACAGCTGAAACCGTTGTAACGGCTGCCTCTCCAACTGCTGCCTGCCCCTTGGCCTGCTGGCCGGCTTGGGTGGTCTGCCCCCTTTCGCCTGCTGCTGGCTGCCGAGTTGGGTGGTGTTCTGCCTGGATGGATGGCGGGACATCACAATCTCCCCCACCCCATGATGCGACGACCGCGACGCATTACTGCAAGAACTCCTGAACTTTGTCCTTGAACTGCCACAGGTCTTCATACCTCTCCTAAGTGGTTGTCACGGACTTTTTGATTCGGACAATACTCCGTGCGGCACTTGACGGTTTACTCACGATTCTTGCACGTTCTTGCAAACTCAAGTAAGCCTCTCACTCGGATCGCTAAGAAAATAAGAAGTAAGACAGAACTTTGGAAGAAGGAACTTCTATTACTTGATAAATTATTGGATGCTTTACAAGTAAAATTAACAACTATTTATACTACTCTAATGCCTAAGAGTAAGTAAATGCTACCATGTACAAGTTCCTAAGTCTATGTCTACAAGACATGCTTCTAAGTCTTCCAAAAAGGACTCCTAGATGCTCCTAGTCTGCCCCACGTTCTGCACAACCTCTCCAAGGTTTGTAACTGACGTCCCACTACCTGCTGTAACGGTTGTAACTGCCGTAACAGCTGAAACCGTTGTAACGGCTGCCTCTCCAACTGCTGCCTGCCTCTTGGCCTGCTGGCCGGCTTGGGTGGTCTGCCCCCTTTCGCCTGCTGCTGGCTGCCGAGTTGGGTGGTGTTCTGCCTGGATGGATGGCGGGACATCACAATCTCCCCCACCCCATGATGCGACGACCGCGACGCATTGCTGCAAGAACTCCTGAACTTTGTCCTTGAACTGCCACAGGTCTTCATACCTCTCCTAAGTGGTTGTCACGGACTTTTTGATTCGGACAATACTCCGTGCGGCACTTGACGGTTTACTCACGATTCTTGCACGTTCTTGCAAACTCAAGTAAGCCTCTCACTCGGATCGCTAAGAAAATAAGAAGTAAGACAGAACTTTGGAAGAAGGAACTTCTATTACTTGATAAATTATTGGATGCTTTACAAGTAAAATAAACAACTATTTATACTACTCTAATGCCTAAGAGTAAGTAAATGCTACCATGTACAAGTTCCTAAGTCTATGTCTACAAGACATGCTTCTAAGTCTTCCAAAAAGGACTCCTAGATGCTCCTAGTCTGCCCCACGTTCTGCACAACCTCTCCAAGGTTTGTAACTGACGTCCCACTACCTGCTGTAACGGTTGTAACTGCCGTAACAGCTGAAACCGTTGTAACGGCTGCCTCTCCAACTGCTGCCTGCCCCTTGGCCTGCTGGCCGGCTTGGGTGGTCTGCCCCCTTTCGCCTGCTGCTGGCTGCCGAGTTGGGTGGTGTTCTGCCTGGATGGATGGCGGGACATCACAATCTCCCCCACCCCATGATGCGACGACCGCGACGCATTGCTGCAAGAACTCCTGAACTTTGTCCTTGAACTGCCACAGGTCTTCATACCTCTCCTAAGTGGTTGTCACGGACTTTTTGATTCGGACAATACTCCGTGCGGCACTTGACGGTTTACTCACGATTCTTGCACGTTCTTGCAAACTCAAGTAAGCCTCTCACTCGGATCGCTAAGAAAATAAGAAGTAAGACAGAACTTTGGAAGAAGGAACTTCTATTACTTGATAAATTATTGGATGCTTTACAAGTAAAATAAACAACTATTTATACTACTCTAATGCCTAAGAGTAAGTAAATGCTACCATGTACAAGTTCCTAAGTCTATGTCTACAAGACATGCTTCTAAGTCTTCCAAAAAGGACTCCTAGATGCTCCTAGTCTGCCCCACGTTCTGCACAACCTCTCCAAGGTTTGTAACTGACGTCCCACTACCTGCTGTAACGGTTGTAACTGCCGTAACAGCTGAAACCGTTGTAACGGCTGCCTCTCCAACTGCTGCCTGCCCCTTGGCCTGCTGGCCGGCTTGGGTGGTCTGCCCCCTTTCGCCTGCTGCTGGCTGCCGAGTTGGGTGGTGTTCTGCCTGGATGGATGGCGGGACATCACAATCTCCCCCACCCCATGATGCGACGACCGCGACGCATTGCTGCAAGAACTCCTGAACTTTGTCCTTGAACTGCCACAGGTCTTCATACCTCTCCCAAGTGGCTTCTTCAGGAGTCTGTCCCCTCCAATGTACGAGAAACATAGCACTGGCCTGTTGTCCTCATTTCCGCTTAGCTTGGTAATCTATGATGGTGTCAATTTCTCGATCATGCGAAGCAGTGATAGTGATAGGGGCCCGCGAGTAGCGCGGCTAAGTTTCCTAGTGTAAACTAATTAATGAGAATCTGAAGAATTTTGTTTTCTAGCGAAGAAATATTTTCTTAAAATTTTCATATATGACAGTAAATTTCATATAGTCAATTAGAATCAAAGGCTTAGGTGTCTTTACATTATACTAAAATTTATATAGTTTTGTAGGTAAGAAAAAAGTCAGGCCTTGGGACTATAGAATTGAAATCTCTTTCACAAAATACTTTGTCGTTCTTTCTGTGTCTCTTAAGGGATAGTAGCCCATTTTGATGAACAAAAATCTCGCTGGCCAATTTGTTTACAAGACTTGTAAGACAATATATTTGTATCCCTTTTTTGGTTATTTCCTCGCATGATTTCATCAGAGCCGTGGCAACCTTTTGCCTCCTGTGAGTCAGCCACAATCAAAAAAAAAAAATTCAAAATCAGATTGAGTCAGCAACAAAGCCACAAAGTAGATAATAAACCTGTCATACCGAAAATCAATTAGAAAAACAATTTGAAATATAAAAATGTAGTCGGCCGACAGCTTCGTCCAAATAAGTCTGCAGCTCTCCCTTTCCCATTCATAATAACACGTCATTCTAAAACCCCAATCAAAGGTCGGTGAGGCTCACCAAAGATGTTTTTCCCCCCAACCAGCAATGTTGGCTTCAAAGGGTTAATAATTGGATTTGGCACCACCAAACATCCATACCTAAACAATAATAAATTGCGGATGAATTTGAATGTACACTAATATTACCGGAATGAAATTAATATATTTTTATTTTACCTTCCTTTTTCATGTCTGGAGATATTCTGATAAAAGTCATTAATTCTACAATACACAAAATTAAAATACACTATACAAGATCAGATAAATGCATATCTAATTATTCTAAACAAAACTACAAGAAATAAATAAGGTGTGTGCTTAATCAATGTTAAACGTGATAACAAAAACAAAACTGAAATCTAAATATAAATTAGATGAAGGGCATACCAAACATCAAAACTGACCAATTTGAAATCTAAATAACGCATCCCAAACATCAAAATTGAAAACACAGCTTGAAATTACAAGGGAATACGAATAAATGTGAATAAATATCAACAAACAGTTTTAGCTCTATAAAATTGGGAGAAATAAAAACATGGTAAAACTTCAACATCACTGTTTCATCAGCTGAGATGTGCTCATAATAGGGAGCAATGACAAATCATTAGTGTAGAAATCCCCAAGTTCATTTTTGTATAATTCTTCAAGTTTAGCAATATATGCATCGTCAATCTTCTTCTCCAATGGTATATATTTGTTTACCTCATTCTCCAACAATACACTACCACCAATCACTATGAGGAGTTCTGAAAAGGGAGAAAAGGAAACGACGATGGGTATGGGCGCTGCAGAAAAGGAGGATGGCGCGGCTTTTCTCCGAATTTGTTGGGTTGATGCGACTGCAGCAGAAGACGGGGAGTGGGGTCGTTTTGGATTTTTGCTCGTGTTCGTTGATTTCTCGTTGATTTTCAATGGAGAATGTTAGAATGAGAAAGATTTTGATAATTGACAAATACAGGAACAGCTGAAAGAAACAGGTTGTACAGACGTGTTCCTTACAGAACGAATCCGACTTGGATAAGGAGACGTCAACCACGTGAATTAGAAGATATAAAGCTGTGGAATTATTATTTTTTTGACAAGCAACCAGTACAAAGAGTTTCCTTTTATAAAGGAGTTCAAAGCCAAGTGAAAGAAGGAAAACTAATTTCTATTTAAGGAAATCTATTTAAGGAAATTATGTTTTCTTATTTATTTAAGGAAATTGTATTTTCTTATTTATTTAAGGAAATTGTGCTTTCTTATTTATTTAAGGAAATTATGTAGAAAAGGAGTCCAAGTAGAAGTCAACAAGGATTTGTAGAAGGCAAATACAAGTTGAATTATACAAGGAGTTGGTGAAGTTCTGATCTATAAATAGGAAACTATTTGCATCAGAAAAAATTGCGCACTTACATAGAGAGAAGATCAAAACACAATCAAGAGGTTTGAGAGAGTTTTGAGATTTATTGGGGGTGTTGCAATTTGTGAGGAAAAATTGTAAGATTGTATTCAAGAGTCTTGTTTACAATCAGAGTTTTGTGAGTAGGAGTTGTTCGACAAGTTGTAGAACTTGAAGAACATTAGAAGATATAAAACAGGGGTTTTTTGTATCTTTGGGTAGCTAGACATTAGAGTTTATAATTTCTTAGCTAGGAATTAGAGTTTATAATTCCTCTAGGGATTAGAGTTTATAATTCCTTAGGTTACATAGCTTTGTAATCTTTTGTTGAGACTTGAAGTTTAATAAAGTGGAGTTAAATCCTACAGAGGTGTAGGTCGTGGTTTTTACCCTTGTGAGTTGGGGTTTTCCGCGGTAAAATATTGTGTCATTATTTTATTTGCTTTACGAAACCTAACTGCTGTAATTGTGCAAAGGAACATATAGAACAAACCTGTTCCTAAGGCGAATTTGGGGGTCAGAATTCCAACAGTTGGTATCAGAGCAGGTTATCTTTGAAGAGTCTAACAACTCAAGATAAGATCATAATGAATTCTGAACCTCCTCTTGGGCATGGTCAAGGGCAACACATCAACAGACCACCATTATTTAATGGAGAATACTACTCTTGGTGGAAGACAAGAATGGAAGACTTCATTCAAGCTGAAGATTACGAACTATGGGTTAGAATTACTAATGGACCATTAATTCCTACTATTACTGATAGTGAAGGGAATAAGGTACCTAAACCTACAAAAAAATACGGGGAAGCCGATTACAAGATGTTAGGAAAGAATGCAAAAGCTAAGTGCATTCTCGTATGTGGATTAGGACCTGATGAGTTTAACCGCATCTCTAGTTGTACCTCTGCAAAACAAATATGGGACACTTTAAAAAACACTCACGAAGGTACAACTCAAGTTCGTAAATTCAGAATTGCCAGACTTTGTTCTGAATATGAGGCCTTTAAGATGAAATCCAGAGAATCACTTCAAGATATGATCACCAGATTTACCACTGTTGTAAACGAGTTAATATTCTTGGGCAAAGTATACACCACTGAGGAACATGTAGACAAAGTACTAAGGACTCTGCCTAGATCATGGGAAATAAAAGTTACTGCAATCAAAGAAGCCAAGGATCTAACCAATATGACTTTGGATGAATTAGTAGGAAATCTCAAAACTTATGAGCTGAATGTTGACAAAAGAGGTGGAGGAAACAAAGAGAAAAATCTTGGATTTAAAGCAACTGAAAGTGATGAATCTGACATAGATGATGATGATCTTGCTCTGATAAGTAAGAACTTCAAGAAACTCTTAAAAAGGGGATTAAACGCTAGCAAGAAATCACCACCCCAAAAAGAAAGAAATATTGAGAGACCACAAGATGGAGGTTGTTTCAAATGTGGTAAAATAGATCATCAGATCAAGGATTGTCCTATGTGGGAAGTAGAATGGAAAAAGGGAAGAGCCGAAAAAGAGAAGAAGGAACTTCTCAACAAAAAGAAAAACAAAGAAAAAGAACAAGCAATGTATGCAGCTTGGGGAACAGGTTCTACGGACATGTATGAAGAAGATGATGAGGACATTGCTTTGATGGCGATAGAAGAATCAGATGCTGAACCTGATTCAGACTATGAAGAAACTGAGGTAAATCTTCTTAACCTAAAAGATAAACTAGTAAAGTTCTCTAAGAAAAAACTTTCATTCCTATTGCTTGCTTCCATAGACACAATTCAAGAACTTGTTAACACCAAGAGCCAACTACTTTCTTCCTTGTCTAGCCTAAAGTTTGAGCACATTGATCTTAATAAGAACAAACATGACCTTCAAGGGAAAATCAAGCAACTTGAATCTCACAATCTGGAACTAAGAACTGAGAATCTAAAACTAAAAGTTCTTGGTAAAGAAAAAGAGGGTGAACTGCCTGACCAAAATCTTGAGGTCGAAAAACTCAAAAATAACTTAAAACTAGAAAAGGAAAACTCTAGGAGAATAAATCTTGAATTAACTACGATGAAAAGTGATCTGGAAAGAGCAAATAAGTGGACAAAATCCTCCATGATAGTAACCCATCTAGATAACAATAATAGGAATATTAAAACTGGAATAGGGTATGAACAACCCATAAATGAGAATCCTATGTTTTGTATTATTTGTGGTATCTCAGGTCACTCTAAACAATATTGTCCTAAATACAAAGCTAGTGCAGAAAATAATGCAAGAGGAACTTATAAAACTGTTCAAAGGAACAGGTATACTCAAAGGAAAAATAATCTGCCCAAATGGGCTTATAGAGATCTTATTCATCCTTTTTATCAATACAAAGGACCCAAGCTAGTCTGGGTTCCTAAATCTAACCTTTGAATTTGCAGGAAAAGTGAGAGGAAGCAGACAACATTCACCAATTGAACATGTTGTTTCAGATGCATGATTGTAACTAAAAAAAAATAAATCCTCTCACTTGAGAAAAAAAAAAAGGAATGGATGAATAACATTGACTGAAAAAAGGGAATGGATGAATAACATTGACTGGAAAAAAAAGAGTAAAAGAAAAAAAAAGAAAGAAGAAAGTCTGAAGAAGCATGTTGAAAGAAACAAGTTCAACCTATACATTATCTAACAGTTATGCGCACTAAGATGATCAATCAATCAAAAATATGATCAGCCAAGGGAAACACTTTCAAAAGGAACAATTTGGAACTTGGGATGATTAAGGTTACATAAGTATCCAAAAATGGCTAATGAACATTGCTCATACTGCCCTCTAATATTGAATTCTATGCTCAGTTTTGTACATTAAGTTGTATGTCTCTATACCACTTTTAAAGTCATGCTACTCATGCACTATAACATTGTTTGTATCTAGCACAGGAAAGAGACTTAGTAAAATTGAAGCTAAATTCAGCATTATCCAGAGATCTAAGGTATGTGCACTACAATTATTCATGATTAAATATAAAGTCAATGCACTTGAACCTATTTCTTCCACTTGTCCCAAAAGATATTCATGCCCTAAATACTACCAAAACAAATATCTTCTTAAAAAGTCGTATACCAATGTGATGGTCTATGGTTGAGATAAATTTGATAGAGGACACCTCTACTTTGGTGCATTATAAATACAGATTAAGAAAGTAGAGTGCGCTGGTTCTTAGGGGAAATCTTTTGTATTGAGTTAAGTCTTGGAGGATTTACATTGTGAGGGGAAATATTTTCGGGACCCTACACTTGAACAAAGTTCACTTGTTAGGCTCAACTTGGGTACATGTAGTGAGGGAGAATCGATGAGAGATCCATCTGTCGAACCTAGTTCTTCTATTGGGAACCATATAAATTGGAATTTTGGATTGATATAAAAATAAAATTAGTGTTGCACCTGATAGTACACGTGCAGGGAACAGATTGAGAGAACATGTTCCTTTACAAGTGATATTCAAGAAAATTTGTTTCTCTTACTGACTCTATTGAAATTAAAGATGGGTGAACTATTGGTTCTGTAGAGGATACACGACTGCTCAAACAAGTTCCTTAAAAGTGGAAAAAAAAAGGAGCTTGCATAGGCCAAGGTGACCTTTGAAATTGAGAAGGCTGCTATTTTTGTTAATTCAAAAGATATTTTTGCTGCTGAAAAATGACTTTTACTCTCTCAAGCCTGATCTTTTGATATTACCTAGCCACTCTAGCCTTTGACTTCCCAATTTTTTTCCATCACAAGTGCTTGATTCTAACTTTAATTTTGATGATAGTTGTGGTGTATATGCTTTTGATTAATGCTAATGTTGGGTTTGAGTTTCAAGTTAATGTTTATCCCCTATGTTTGTGCAAATGCTTTGCTATAGCTAATTGAGTTCTTAATTTTTAAGTGTTTGTGTAAGTGATAGCCTAGTGGCCATGAGTATCGAATTTGCCTAATGTCAAAAGGGGGAAGCAGTTGCATATGAGTTATGTGCACCTATTCAATGCAAGCAGATAAATTTGCCATAGTCAAAAAGGGGGAACTTGTTAAAGTGTCGTTGTTTTGAAGTATGACAAAGTTAAGGAGTTGTAGTAGTAACATGGAAAAAGAAGGAAGATGTGTGTCTTATTTGCTGAGTTCGAAATGTATACTTGTCTTCATCAAAAAGGGGGAATTTGTTAGAATGAGAAAGATTTTGATAATTGACAAATACAGGAACAACTGAAAGAAACAAGTTGTACAGACGTGTTCCTTACAGAACGAATCCGACTTGGATAAGGAGACGTCAACCACGTGAATTAGAAGATATAAAGCTGTGGAATTATTATTTTTTCGACAAGCAACCAGTACAAAGAGTTTCCTTTTATAAAGGAGTTCAAAGCCAAGTGAAAGAAGGAAAACTAATTTCTATTTAAGGAAATCTATTTAAGGAAATTGTGTTTTCTTATTTATTTAAGGAAATTGTGTTTTCTTATTTATTTAAGGAAATTGTGCTTTCTTATTTATTTAAGGAAATTATGTAGAAAAGGAGTCCAAGTAGAAGTCAACAAGGATTTGTAGAAGGCAAATACAAGTTGAATTATACAAGGAGTTGGTGAAGTTCTGATCTATAAATAGGGAGCTATTTGCATCAGAAAAAATTGCGCACTTACATAGAGAGAAGATCAAAACACAATCAAGAGGTTTGAGAGAGTTTTGAGATTTATTGGGGGTGTTGCAATTTGTGAGGAAAAATTGTAAGATTGTATTCAAGAGTCTTGTTTACAATCAGAGTTTTGTGAGTAGGAGTTGTTCGACAAGTTGTAGAACTTGAAGACATTATAAGATATAAAACCGGGATTTTTTGTGTCTTTGGGTAGCTAGAAATTAGAGTTTATAATTTCTTAGCTAGGAATTAGAGTTTATAATTCCTCTAGGGATTAGAGTTTATAATTTCTTAGGTTACATAGCTTTGTAATCTTTTGTTGAGACTTGAAGCTTAATAAAGTGGAGTTAAATCCTACAGAGGTGTAGGTCATGGTTTTTACCCTTGTGAGTTGGGGTTTTCCGCGATAAAATATTGTGTCATTATTTTATTTGCTTCACGAAACGTAACTGCTGTAATTGTGCAAAGGAACATATAGAACAAACCTGTTCCTAAGGCGAATTTGGGGGGTCAGAATTCCGCAGAGAAGAAGACATACAGGGGTCGGGTCGGGTAGTGGTGTTGATGTGTATTGTTTTTGTATCGTTATTGAAGGGTTTTGGGCTTGGTATTAAAGAGAATTGAGCTCAAATTGGGCTATTGTATGTTTGCTGATGGGTTGAGTTGTTAAAGGGTTATCTTGGCTACTGGAAATTGCTGAATGAATGACCCAACTTAGTTTCTTAAATTGATACAATAAATGGAGAAAATATTTGTTAAAATTCAATTTGAAAACATAATCACATAGATTACAAATTCAGCCGAGTGAAGTTAAGGACATAGCCGATTTGAATTAATTGAGGAGTTCGACTATTGTCAAACAAGACGAATTAATATAAATTAATTGATGAACTTCTTAATATTAACCAAATAAGATAATCAATTTTAAAAGCAAAAATTAAAATCTTTTGAGCCGATTTGCAAATAAAAATACACTAAATATATACAGAACTATAAAAATATATTTGTTAGTTTTTTATTTTTTTTTTATAAAATTGACAAACTTACATAAAAAATAACTCGAAAATATTTCGAATTTCATAAAAGCTAAATAATTCAAAATTATAGCCATCACTTTAAAATACACTAAAAATATGAAATCTTTTGAGATGATTTTCAAATATTTATAGGATATATTTATTTCATACATAATTATATAACACATATATAGTATTAAAAATTATAAAAAGTGATAGACTATATTTTATTTTTTGAAAATTTATGAAATTAATTGTTTAAGGGCAAAGGGTCAAATATACCCTTGTACTAAATAAAATAGTTTAAATATACCCTTCATTATCCTTTTGATCCAAATATATCCCTCATGTTATACTTTGAGTCCAAATATACCTCTCTCATTATACTTTGGCGCAAATATACACTTAACTTTGACGGAAAAACATGTGACAAACTCAAAAGTAAATTATTTACTCTCAATTTGCTTAGAAACTCACTTGTCTAACTCATCTCAACTCATTCCCTCCATTTTGAGCTCCTATTTTCATTATTCCATTCATTATTCTATTTTTAAATTTCTTGTACTAGAAATAATAAAATATGCATATCACACAACATCACTGTGCTGCATTTTTCCCTCACAAATTAAAAATCTTCAGTTTTTATTTCTATAAAATTAATCATTGTATCCACATCTTCTTACTATTATAAAAGTACAAGAAAATAATGAACGTAGGGATTCATCGATTTTTGGATGCTGAAAATTCCTTGAACATATATCAGTAGTGTATTTTCTTTGATTATTATTGAAACTTTTTAGAAGAGGTTAGCATGATAATTTTTTTTTAGAAAAACCTCAATTCGAAAGAAAGAAAATTCATATTAGTTTTGGTTACGATAAATTATTAGCTTCTTTTAAGAAGAAGATGGAAAGAAAAGAACTTAAAGCGGTGGAAATGAGTTTCTAAAAGAATTAAGTATTTGAAATTCAAGATGCGTCACTTGATTTTGAGCTTGTCACATATTTTTCGTTAAAATTGAGGGTAAGTTTGTGTCAAACTATAATCAGAAGGGTATATTTAAACTCAAAGTACAAACAGAAGGGGTATATTTGGACCTAAAGTATAACAAAGGGTATATTTAAACTATTTCCAATAGTACAAGGGTATATTTGATCCTTTGCCCTTGTTTTAAATTGTTTGGAATTAAAGAAGCTCAAAGGTTAATCTATAATATAGAGGTCAATATTGGGTGTCAACAATTAGATCTAGTTTATTTTATTTGTGGAAAACAAACGGTTAACGATGTTGTTATCGGTGAACAAGAAAAACGAGTTTATGGAAAATATAGCATTGATGAACGAGGAAAATAACGAGTTTATGGAAAATATAGCATTGATGAACGAGGAAAATAACGAGTTTGTGGAGAAGATAGCATCAGTGAACGAGAAAGAAATGCTCTGATAATTCCTGAGATAACAAAGCACTCAGACATTGATATAGACATTAAGGTAGTGGTGCTTAATTTGGGTTTTTTATACTTTTTCATTATAGGACCACCTCTATATATACACATACATAAAGACGGTTCAATAAAAAAAAAACAGAGATATACACTTCCTCAGTTTTTCTTCACTTAGGAGTACTTACTCTAATTTATTATGAGATTTGCACAACGAACATTTTTAAATTTTGTACCTTTTAAAGACAAATTGAACACATTATAGAATGTGGAAAGAGTAGAGTGTATGCAGAATTTATTATTTCTATAGACCATGGATCCAAGAGCGGTGACAACCTTTTGCCTCCTGTGAGTCAGCCACAACCAAATCCAAAAAAATAATTCAAAATCAAATTGAGTCGGCAACAGAGCCACAAAGTAGATAATAAACCTGTCATATCGGAAATCTATTAGAACAAAAATTTGAGAAACAAAAATGTAGACGACATCTTCGTCCAAATAAGTTTGCAACTCTCCCTTTTCTCCTTTCCTAATAACACAACATTCCAAAACCCCAATCAAAGGTCGGCGAGGCTCACCAAGAATGTTTTTTCCCCTAACCAGCAGTGTTGGCTTGAAAGGGTTAATAACTGGATTTGGCACCACCAAACATCCATACCTAAACAACAATAAATTGAGGATGAATTTGAATGTACACTTATACTACAGGAATGAAATTAATATATTTTTATCTTCATGTATGGAGATATTCTGATAAAAGTTCATTAGTTTGCCAACCTACAAAATTAAAATACACAATACAAGATCAAATAAATGCATATCTAATTCTAAACAAAACTACAAGAAATAAACAAGGTATGTGCTTAATAATCGTTAAAACTAATTAAAAAAATAAAACTGAAATCTAAATATGAATCAAATAAAGGGCATACCAAACATCAAAACTGACGAATTTGAAATTTAAATAACGCATCCCAAACATCAAAATTTAAACACAGCTTGAAATTACAAGGGCATACTGAATAAATGTGAATAAATATTAACAGACAGTTTCAGATATATAAAATTGGTAGAAATAAAAACCTGGTAAAGCTTCAACATCAGTGTTTCATTATCTGAATGTGTGCTCATAATAGGGAGCATTGCCATATCATTAGTGTAGAAATCTCTAAGTTCTTCATTGTATAATTCTTCAAGTTTAGCTATGTATGCATCGTCAATCTTCTTCTCCAATGGTATACATTCGTTTACCTCATTCTCGAACAATACACTACCACCAAGCACTATGGGGAGTTCTAACATGGGAGGAAAAAAATGGCGATGGGTATTGGTGCTGCAGAAAAGCAGGATGGCGCATCTATTCTCCGGATTTGCTGGGTTGATGCGACTGTAGGAGAAGACATGGAGTGGGGTCGTTTGGATTTTTGCTATGTTCACTGATTTCTCGTTGATTTTAGCTGAGAATAATACGTATGGGGGTTGGGTCGTGTATTGGTGTTGCTGTGTATTGTTGTTGTATCACTATTGAAGGGTTTTGGCTTGGTATTAAAGAGAATTGGGATCAGATTTGGCTGATTTATGTTTGCTGATGGGTTGGTGACACGCCCCGAGCCTACACCCTGGACGTGGCCGGCACCCAATGAGCAATTCTGGCCTTGAGTGGACACTTGGCCTGGCTTACTTAACTCAGCGGAGAGTTAAACATAAGATATAACTCAAGAAATAACTTTAAAGATAAATATTAGCCAAAGCGGCAACCAAAGTCTTAGTCGATTACAAGTGAAATGAAAAGACTAAGAAAACTAATACCATTTGTCTATGAAGCTTCTAAAATAATGAGGGATGTTGGTATAGGACCCCCAATCATCCTAACAACTGAAAAATAAAATAATTAACTGAATGCTAAAGATTTTCTCCGGAATGAAGGGAGGCTCACAAACTGACACTGCGTTGCTCATTGGATAAATGATAAGTCGGATGCTGATCCTAGTTACCTGTGTGTGCATTATGATACGATGCAGGCCAACTGGCAGCTGTACATTGAATGTACGAGTATGCGAGTTGGAATGCTAAGAATGCTTAACCTTGAAAAGGAGTAAGAAGGAACACTTACCTTGGCTTTGATCAACTCATGAATAACTAACTCATTTCAATATAACGCAATTTAAAAAGCAATAAAAAGAAAGCTATATGGAACATGTTGTAAACTCTGAATGTATACAAAGATACAATTAACTCTAGTATGTATGTAAAATACAAGTAAACTGATGTATATAAGAATACAATAAATTATGTGGGAGTTTCTCTAACTGACAACCATCACTTAAGAGCTACAATGATGATACAACGATCTACCTCACGCTTCCAGCGCATCCTATACCCGGCCAAAGGTATAAGACCTTAACTTCCTAATGGATCCACTAGTCTACTGTGAAAAGGGTTCATCTAAAAAGTATGATTCCTTTTCTACCCATGGTGGCTACATGATTTATGGGGGCTGTGAGTTGTCTGAACTCTCCCCATATCGGTGTTAAATACTACTCCCTAAAATGTGCCGGCTCTTATGTTTTAAAATAAAACATCCTGATTTTGTGGTTTGAGATTAGTGCTCAAAATATTTAGCTCAAAGGATATCTTGGAAATCTTTGTTTCCCTGCTTGCTTCTTCTAGAAAGCTATAGTTCTTTTCTGAAAACTCGCCCCAAGGCTCCTTGGAAATCAAAGTTCCCTTCCTTATTTAAATGTGAAAAAACATTTAAAGTATCTTTGGGAATACTTAGTCCATATATACCTTTGAAGAAAAGAAGTTCAACTTAACTCTTTACTTAACTTTAAACTTGAGTCTTAAAACAAAGTTAAAATGTTTAAATAAGACTCTTGAAAGCCTTAAGAACTTTAATTTAACTTACTTTTTAACTTTAGACTTGACTCTTAACTTCCTTGAGTTTGATCTTAACTTTCCTTGAATTGAACTATAGATTCAAGGTTATAGTTTGAGTTCTTTAATGATTTCTAGGTGTTTAAAAATTATTTAAAGGAATTTGAATCATTGGAAGGTGTTAATGTACCTTGGAAGGACTTAAATGGACTATACTACGAAAACTGGATAAAAATTGTTGGGTTAGGCGCGTTTGGAGCGCGCTGTGCCAGCCTTAGTTGACTGAGGCTTGGTTCTGGCGCACTGGTGGCGCGCCGCGCCAGGCCCCAGTTAACTGAAGCCAACTCTGGCGCGACGCGCCTAGCCTTGCCCAAGTGCGTCTGACGAATTTTTCAACTCGTTTTTCAACTCCAAACCTCCCTAGTTCTTTCACCAAACATTTGGGACTATTAGTACCCTCAATACCCACTGAATTCTACTAAAAAACAACGCGAAAAAAAAAGAATCAACCAACAATAGGCAGCCAATAATTCAATTACCGAGAATTCAAATTTTTTGTTCAAGAACTCCAACTTCTAACATGTAAACAACTCATAACTTGCTAAGTTGAAACAAATTGGTGTGTGGGTGAAATAACCCAACACGAAAGATCCCACATACCTTAATAGGGATCACCCCCAATGAATTCCACTAGAATCCCTCGGCGTTCTTGGCGAAATCTTGTTCTTTCTCCCTTCTTCTTCTTCTCGTCTCTTTTATCCCAAGCCCTAAGCGTGAATTCATTTTCTAAAACTGACTTAAGGCTTATTTTCACCCCAATTAAACCCTTAAAATGAATTAGGAAATAGTTGTGTGAAAGGACTAGTTTGCCCTTACTTAAATCCGGAATTGAACTTTCCCTACTCCAACAACTCAACTTCCGAAAGACGTATCACCCTCATACGATATCGAAATCATGAAAACTTGGCGCCGTTGGAAAGGTCTTTCCAAGGTATTTCCAACCATATAAAGAACTGACTTTAACTCATCCTAAGCTAGGAGTTATGACCTTTTGACAATGACCAAAACTCACTTTTGTTAACATTATGAAATTTCCAGACTTTCCCCTTTCTTTCAAAAAGTGATAAATTTTGTTTCTTAGATCATTCCTAGCTATTTCAAATTATGAGATGTTACAATATCTGTCCCTTGGGAACATTCATCCTCGAATGAGATTTCTTTCACTAAGCTAAGAATAGTAACATCAGTTTCGCACTCACAAACAAAAGCAAGTAACACCATGCTTACTCATAGTTTATAAAGTGCTAAGAAGAAAAATTAGTTCCTTGATCTGCATTCTCTCCGAATTTAAAGAGATGTGGATATCTTGTCACAAACCGAGAGAACACCCTAAAAGATATGACATTCCCTCGGAACGCAACACGGCGTACTTGACCTCTCGGAGGTCTTGTATAAGACCTTGACATCATTTATTTTGCAATCATGTATGAAAAGTAGTGCGAAATTAAAACTTTTCACACGAAATAATACTTCAAAATATTTTTCATAGAAAATCATAAGGAAAGGCTAAGTCTCAAAGTCACCATCTTAGACACACAAATATCTTGGGACACGACCCATACTTCAACATATAGAAATATCTAAGTCTATTACAATGCTTTTAACAAGGAAAAACTAAACATAATGATGTCCTCGAATCAATTGAGGACATACCCTAACTTTGCTTTAATGAATACTAATCCAAGCTTCCACTTCAAAGGACTCCTCTCAAATATCACCTACACCTTTAGAGATAAATAAAATATATGGAATTAGTACATTAGAATTCACTAAGTATGGTGACATGCAATTAAAACCATGTTAAAAGGACATTTGTATAAAACATGCTCTTTTTGAGTAAGACTTCATAAGACAAGTATAAGAATCACTACAAGTCAACATAAACACATCTAGTCACATTCTATAATTTGAGCATCAAGATCACTTCAAGTCACATAAACATGAGACCCTTTTACCAAAGATTACTCTAAGGCTCACTTCAGTGAGTTATGAAGCGACCGCCCATACAACCCCTTTACACACACCAAAGTGATCCTTTAGACTACCTAAGATAAAATTATTCCCATTACATCAATTTAACTCCCTACCTAGAATTACTCCAACTCACCTGAGTAAGACATAAGGAGACCGCCCATACACCCTCTCCAAGCCTACCTAAGCAATCCTTAAAGCTACTCTAGATAAGCACCTTTTCATTAGCATACCATTAACTTAAAACACTATGTTCAATAGACCTTGTAAGAGACATTCAACAATTAAGGACTTTCACATAATGTTCTTGGAGAAGACCTAGGGTACCTACATACTAACATCTTCAAAGCCTACTCGTGCAATGTGTAGATAGTGTCCCATTCCAATATCTAAAATTCATAGAAATCATCCAACACTAGCATGTATCCCACATGATGAGAATAGACAATAACTGACATATACCATACTAGCTAGTCATGGAATCCGGAGTCAACCCTACTCCGATGGAGGGTGTTCTACTTGCCAATGGTAGAACTAGGACACATCCTATGTGGGCACATGGTTAAGGAATATCAAGAGTTTCTTTGTACTCTAGTCTCCTCTCAACTAGAGCTACTCCCCAAGTATACTCACTCGGTGCTAGCCTTTGTTCTCATAGAGTAATTCAATAAAGGAGCATATGAAGAGGTATCTTAGTCATATCTTAGTCATAACCAAATCATAATACACCTTACCAAAGAGGGTCCACTAGGGCTGCCTTACAATGGTTACTAAGATAGCTCAATGACTTTACTAAGGATGATTTCATGTCGTTCCAGCCAACCAACCCTAAGTCCACCATTCACACAAGAAGGATACCATTACGACTTTCAACTTCAAGGATATCATAACCTCCTTTATAGAAGGTTCCACATAATTGACCCTCTTAACTATGTTCAAGGTCACGTTTCAATCATACATATACATTCATGACAAAGGTGCTTTAGCCTACTAAGTCAAGAGTCATATTCATATTCTTCATGTATCAAGTAAGGGACATAAGTCTACCAAAACAAGACACACATACTTCACATTATCACATATAGCATAACATTTAAGAAGCACATAGGGTCAACCAAGTCAACTATAAGTCACCTTATCCACTCCTATAGAATCACCAACATAATCCATCACCAGACTCATATAGTCAATTAGGAAGCATCATACTTCAATATCAAGTATACACACCTAAAGACATCACTATAGTCTATCATGCTCACCTATAATCAAGTAAGAGAACACATACTTTCACTTTACACATATACAAAATCAAAATCATACTTCACTTGATCAACATCACAAGTCATAACATAATAATATCACAATTCATGAAAGTAATGCCGACGAGGCCACATTCTTCACAAGTATAACACATAAGCACCACCACTATAAGTGGACCATACCAAACATCACAATTGAAGCCCCTATACTACACAATATAGAGAAAGTTAGGTCAACATACCACCAATCCAATCTCAACAACTCCAATCCATAGTCAATTCAACCAACTCAATTCTCAAAGGCTCTTACCAATAGCCATAGTCACCAATTCAACCCAATAATCATAATATCCAATGATCCAAGATAATACAATATTAATTCATTAATTTAGGACATCCTACATACAATTCTAACATGCTTCTTACATAATCCAATAACCCTAATCAAACTACACAATAAATCAATACTATTGAGACATGATCAAATCACCCATGATATAGCCAAAATAAGGAATTCATGATTTGAGTGGGTTCATATAGTTTTTAAATTAGAATCATAAACTTAACATCAATTAAATCATAAATCATTGATTCAAATCGCTTTATGAAAGAACATGGCTAGGCTTCAAAATAGAAATTTCATACTTTGTGAAAGTCTATGAAAAACACTTTTGAAGTTTGGATCCTTGAAGAAAATATATTCAAGGATGAAAACCATACCTTAATTGATGATAAAACACGAAATTTGAGAAGATTTTATGGAGAAATCAAACTCCATGCTCCAATCTCCGTTCAAGCTTCAATGGTGTTCTAAAGGGTTCTTCTTTGGGGTTTGGGGTTTGTTTTTGAATAATGAACTCATCTTAGTGTTCAAGACTTATAAACTACCTGAAATACCCAAAATACCCTTAAGTAACCGCCTAAAATATTTTTAGAAGGCTAGGTGAAATTCCCAAATTGCCCTTGAGTTGGTCGAGACCCTGCAGAAAAATCTGGAGGTCACCATCTACGGATCCACCTACGAGGTGTCGACCCATCGATTGGCTGTACTGGCAAACTTCTATTGGGTCAGAGACTCAAAAATGGGAGATTTAGCTCCCTAGATTTAGTATCCACCCATTGGTTTGAAACTGTTTTTGACAGTTTGGCTCACAAGTTGGGTCCCCCTCAAGGACCCTTTGGTTGGTTCTTAGTGAGTTTTGTCCGGATGTTTCCAACCGAAATACACTTGTACACATGTTAGGAACCCCTCACATCAATTTCAACCAAAACTAACACGTAAAACATGCCAAAACACACTAAGATACACAAGCACATTTCAAGGCAAAATTTTCGAACGTTATGGAAGTTCTTAGATGTTTGACTTCCAAACATCACCAAACTTTAGGCACTGCCTCAAAACACCATTATAAACCATTTTATGACTTTAAACCCTCATGAAACACATGTTAGGATCTAGCTTCACCTAAGTCATTTTAGAGGTGTTACATATATCTTCTTCATATCCTTTTTAGCTTCTCAAGTTGCTTCCTCAACAAATTGATTCCTCCAAAGGACCTTGAGTGATGCAACTTCCTTTGTTCTTAACTTGCGAACTTGAAGATCTAAAATCTAAACCTGAGTCTCTTCATAGGATACGTTATCCTTAATCCCAACATTTTTAGTTGGTACAATCAATGAAGGATCACCCATGGTCTTTTTCAACATAGAGATGTGAAACTCTGGATGAATTATTGCTAACTCTTGTGGTAGCTCCAGCTCATAAGCTACATTGCTAATTTTCTTGGATATTCTATAAGGTCTAATATAACGGGGACTAAGTTTCCCTTTCTTACCAAACCTCATCACACCCTTCAAGGGTGAAATATTCAGATATACCCAATCATCCACCTCAAAATCCAAAGGCCTTCTCCTAACATCTTTATAGGATTTCTGACGACTCTGTGCCATTTTCAATACCTCTTGGATAACCTTCACCTTCTCCATGGCTTGGTGAACTAGATCTGGTCCTATAAACCCTGCTTCACCAACTTTCAACCACTCAATAAGAGATCTGCATCTTCTACCATAAAGAGCTTCATATGGAGTCATTTTGATGCTCAAATGGTAACTATTGTTGTAAGAGAACTTGATAAGAGGTAGGTGATCATCCCAATTCCCCTTGAAATCAATCACACAAGACCTCAACATATCTTCTAAGGTCTGGATAGTACACTCCGCTTGTCCATCCGTTTGAGGATGAAAACACTGCTTAAGTTCACCTTTGAACCAAACCTTTATGGATAGACTTTTAGAACTGTGCAGTGAATTGCTCTATCTAAAATGATTGAAACTAGGACTCCATGAAGTCTCACAACCTCCTGAATGTATAACTTTGCATAATCCTCTGCCGAATGAGTGGTCTTTACCGGCAAGAAGTGGGTTGATTTTGTCATTCTATCGACAATCACCCAAATTGAATCATTGTGTCAGTGAGACTGGTAACCCTGTGATGAAGTTCATGTTAACCATCTCCCACTTACATTCTGGAAGATCTATATTCTGAGCCAAACCTCCAGTGATTTGGTGTTCTACTTTCACTTACGGGCAATTTGGGCACTTGGCAACAAACTTAGCAATGCCCTTCTTCATGCCTTCCCACAAATATACCTCTCTCAAATCTCGGTACATTTTTGTAGAATCCGGATGAATGGAATATCTGGAGCTATGAGCTTACTCCATGATCCTCTCTTGGAGTCCATCCACCCTAGGTACACACAACCTACCTTGATACTTCAACACACAATTTCTCCCTTGTTCAAAAGCGAAAACTCTTTTCTTAACATTTGCCTTTTAGTCAAGCAAAATGGGGTTTTGGTCTTGGTTATCTTCACTTCTAACACTAGTGATGACTCAGTCCCATTGATAACCAATATTCCTCCTTTTGTGGAATCCATAAGTCTGACTCTCAGGCGTGCAAGTCTGTGCACATCTTTGGCTAACTCCCTCTTTTATTCTTCAACATGGGCGGTACTCCCCATGCATAACCAGCTTAAAGCATCAGCAACCACATTATCCTTACCTGGGTGGTAAAGAATACTCATGTCATAATCCTCGAGTAATTCTAACCACCCCCTCTGTCTGAGATTGAGCTCTTTCTGGGTGAATACAAATTGTAAGATCTTGTGGTCAGTGAATATGTCAACATGAAGACCTTACAAGTAGTGACACCATAGTTTCAAGCCAAAAACTACAGCAGCCAACTCTAAGTCATGGGTTGGATAATTCTTCTCATGAATCTTCAACTATCTGGAGGCATAAGCTATAACCTTGCCATTCTACATTAATACACAGCCCAAACAAACTCTTGATGCATCACAGTACACCACAAAACCTTGAGTACCTTCTGGTAAGGTCAAAACCGGAGTACTAGTCAACCTTATTTCCAACTCCTGAAAGCTTTTCTTACAAGCTTCAGGCACTTAACTGTTTTCTAAGTTAGCTTGGTTAAAGGACAAGAGATAGATGAAAACCCCTCAACAAATCTTCTATAGTAGCCAGCCAAACCCAAGAAACTCCTTATATCTGTTGGACATGTGGATCTAGGCCAACTCTGAACTGCTTCTATCTTTTGGGTATCAACTCTAATCCCATAACCAGAAATGCTGTAGCCCAAGAATGCCACAAACGTAAGCAAAAACTCACACTTGGAGAACTTGGCATATAACTCCTTATATTTCGAAGTCTGAAGAACTATCCTGAGGTGACTAGCATGATCTTCTTCATTCCTTGAATAGATTAGTATGTCATCTATGAAGACGATAACAAACAGATCTAAATAAGGTTTGAAGACTCTGTTCATAATATCCATGAATGTTGTAGGTGCATTGGTCAAACCAAATGACATGACCAAAAACTCATAATGCCCATATCTTGTTCTAAAAGTTGTCTTTGGAATAACACATTCCCTAACTTTCAACTGATGGTAGCCTGATCTGAGATCAATTTTTGAGAAGCAGGAAGCACCCTGAAGTTAATCGAAAAGATCATCTATCCTTCGAAGAGGATACTTATTTTTATGGTAACCTTATTCAATTGACGGTAGTCTATACACATCCTAAGGAAACCATCCTTCTTTCTCAAAAACAAGATCGGAGCGCCCCAAGGTGAGACACTTGGTTGAATAAAACCTTTATCTAACAGATCTTTCAACTCTAGTGCCATTATATATGGAGGAATATATATAGGACTAGTATTTAGATGAAGATTTATAGTGAAATCTATCTTTATCTCAGAAGGGACTCCGGGAATATCATCTGGAAACTCTTTCACTACCGGAACTGATTGAATAGGAGGTATCTCAACACTAGAGTCATTAACTCGGACTAAGTGATAGACACACCCCTTAGAAATTAACTTCCTCGCCTTAAGATACGAAATGAATCGACCCTTAGACACTGCTGAACTGCTTTTCCACTCTAAGATTGGCTCATTTGGAAACTGAAACTTGACTACTCCAGTTCTACAATCAACTAAGGCATAACATGCATGAAGCCAGTCCACACCAAAAATGAAATTGAACTTTACCATGTCTAACTCAACTAAATCAGTCATGGTGTTCTTGTGATTGACAAAAATAGGACAATCATGATAGACTCTTTACGCTAGAATAGATTCTCAAAAATGGGTAGAAACACTGAATGGTTCACTAAGTTGCTCAGGAGTAATATCAAAGTTCATGGCAATATATGGAGTTACAAAATATAAAGTTGCTTCTTGTTCTAGCAATGCATAACAGTAAATTCAATGACTTGAATCATACCAGTGACAACGTCTGGCGAATTCTCATGTTCTTGGCGATTATTGAGAGCATACAAGTGGTTTGTTCCTCCGCCAACACTAAAAGTAGCTCCCCTAGGTGCAGCCCTGTCTGGTGGAGCAACTGATGAAGACTGAGCTCTATTGCCCCCATTACTACCACCTTGCTTGTTCTTTGGACACTCCCTCGTGAAATTTCCAGTCTGACCACACTTGAAGCAACTCGTGGAGCCCTCACAACAAACACCAGAGTGATTTTTACCACACTTGGTTCAGGCAGGAGACTTACTACCTCCATGCGCCATACTACCCTGTGAATATGCAGGCTTAGCTTGGGAGTTCTGACCATGATGCTCAACTCTGTATCTGGGGGCATGTGCACTAGCAGATGATGGTGCAGGCCCCTTTTGTTTCTGAAACTGTGGTCTATTCGAACCGCCTTTCTGATGCCCAGACTCATTCCCAGTCTTTTCTTTCTTATTTCTGTACTCCTCTCGGTCCCTAGATTTTCCTCATCTACCAGCTGTATATAGATCATCAACCTAAAAATGTCCATGTCTCCAATAAGCATTGCAGCCCGGTTCTATTTTCTTGAAGAGAGACCCAATCCGGTAACGAACAAACTCATACTATGTCACATCCGGGGAGCACCCCCTAGAAGTAACATGTCGTACTTGACCTCTCGGAGGTCTTATACAAGCCCATAGTTATCATTCATTGCATTGACATAGTAAATTTAGCGGAAAATTTAAAACTTTTCATAGCACGTCATATGCTAGAAACTTTACTTCATATATATAGAATATCGTAATACATACTTAGACCTTAAGTCTGTTTGCCATCTTAGACTCAACAACATTAGATTACATTAGGACACAACCCTTAAGACATAATACATAACTATAAAATATTCATTAAACTTTACAGTAAAGACATAAGTAGGAGATCCTTGAACTTAAGGATTCCTTTCATTGAGCTTGGGAATCATCTATCAAGCTCTTCACCATTCAAAAAATCCTTTAAGCATCCATAACCTACACTTTGTGAATGAGATTAGTACAAGAATGCACTGAGTATGGCAACCATGCAAAAACATACATTTAAAAGGGAAATTTTCTTGAAATCATACTTCATGCCTTTTTGAGTAGATCTTCATAAAACCTTTATCCAATAGCATTTATATCATTCACATACATCATACAAACATATTCAAAGGCCAAACATTTCATAAGATCACATATAGGATTTATTACATTTTCAAGGCACATTACAGTGACTAGTTTTCCCTTAATAGTGAACTATTTCCCCTTTTATTCATTAACTTCCCAAGTAACCCTCTAGTGATAATTGGTGCAATGCATCACCTTAATGCCACAAGGAAACATACATATCATCCACACAAGCCAACAAATATCATTATGTAAGCATAACATATCAAATACACATTTAAGCCAATACTATAGAACTATTACAGTAAGCCATATTCAATTTACACATATATTTACTTCTTTTCATACTCATCATTTTAAAACCTTATTAATGACCCCAATATTAGTCTACTAGTGCAATGTACATGTGAAACCTATAACCTCACACATACTTAGTAAACCCATCATGAGACCACAAACCTTAACATTCAATTCATACAACAACATATAAGTGAAGACAACTTCATTCATGTCAACAACCTTCATCATATTATCATTAAGACTCACATAGTGCATATAAGAATAAGACCACATCACATAGACTCATACCATGCACATCTTCACAAAAAGTAGACAACTTCTACAATATCATGCATAAAGACATATCCATTATCATACACATTAGGTCACCTTCCTAGAACATTCTCTAAGGAGCTACTTGTGCAATGTCTAGATGGGTTCATTACTTCCACCTATCCTAAGTAACCTCCCTTAAGTCATCCTAGTTAGAGTCCTAACCATTACTTCCATCGTCCATTTTACTTTAGGTAAACTATAGCCTTAACCGACAAAAAGACAATGGGTGCTAAACATGGAATTTGGTGTCATCCCCTCACACCAAAAAGAGGGCATCTTACTTGCCAAGGTAAGACATATATCATGCTAGCATATTAGGTGATATCACTTGCTAGATCCTATGTGGCAAGCATAGTTTAAGGAACTTGGTGATGTCATGGAAAAATCAACTCTACACCCTTTGTTGGGTCATGAGGCTATCCAACTTATGAGATTTTTGGTATACCTACCTTTCCACATTGGAAAGGGACACACACTCATATAAAAGTTCACTCGGTGCTAAGCTAAGTTCCCTTTATTTAAAAAGCCTTTATTAACATTTATTTATAAAACATAGTCTTAGGAGAGTCATCCCCTCATATGCTTAGATTATAGGTCATAGATGAGAGTTCATCAACCTAATTCATGTGAGAAATCCTTTCACATGGACATAGCATATGTATTAGCACTATCTAGTTAAGGATACACTTGAGCACATCTTTAAAGGCTCAATTATTGACTAGATCATCATTCATGTGTGTGTGTGTATACATATATGTTAGCAAACCTTCCACATAACACCTTAAGACTACACATGACCATACAATCATATTCATGCACGTAGAAACCAAACTTAGGAACTATCCTATCAAGGTACACATGTGCAATGCATAGACAAGGTCCCATACCCTTGCCCATACTAGTACACCTATCAAGTCATCCTAGTAAAGAATACATAACATACTTCACATACATATATTTTACATGCATAGTAGTAGACACTAGTGAATATGAGAACAACCTTTCATTAGACACTATGAACATTTACTACATTGTAAGCATACATAATGTGTGAGTGTGTGTGTACATTGTCAACATGATAACATAATGGACATCAACAACACATTGAGGAAGCCACCCTCTTAAGACCACATTACACTTTCAAATATAGACCACACAACACATTTAGCATAAGAGACAAGTCAACTTCATATTACACTTAAGACTCCTAGCTTTGGCTATTTATGTATTTACCTAGGGGTACATAGGTAAGGGATTATTAACCATTTCAATTCATCAATGGAAGCACCTACACTTTACCCTAACATGGATATACACATGTTTATACAACAGTCATTCAACCTAAATCACAACTAGAATAGGGAAGTAGGCATAAGCTTCACATAGTATCATCATAAGCACATATTCATATGTTCAACAATTTGCCTTCAAGGCTATGGTCATAACATATATAATGGCAATGAAGTAAACACCGCCACCATAAGTGGACCATACCATACAATGCCATACAAGGCTTCATCAACCACAATACTATAAGGAAAGTAGATGAGATAAGCATTCTTACCAATTTCTCACCCTTTGATCATCATTGATCAACACACCTTATTTACCAACAATTCATATATATAGGGCAGTAGCTATATGTACTTTAATCATAAAAGAAACCATGTACAAGTTGCTACAAAGTCATTCTACCATCTAAGACAATATATCACATACATGGTACAAAGTAGAGGGTTATAGGTCATCAAGTAACTTCCCTAATTTTTTTCATCAATCATCTTGTATCATTAATATTCGTGTAAGGGAGTAGCTAAAGAAATCATAGCCTAGATGAGATCCTACTACAATTACCAATAAGTTCGAGATCACTGTGAACATACTTCATATTAGAAATTCATGAAAAAGGAACTTGCTTAAGTTAATCCTATTCAAACTATCATGCATTGATCCATATCGTATAATCAATACACATCCTAGACAGTAGACGTAAGCATATTAACATACTCAAAATCCACTTTTGTACAATTAAGGACCAACGTTACAGTGATCACACTTTACTACTTAATAGCTTAGGAGAAACTAGATCAATTTCATGCTAATTCTTCTTTATTCTGATCATACGAGATTCCCATCCATAATTCATTCTTAATATTAACCTAAAACAGTGGCTACAACCAAATTAACATATTCCAAAATCTTACAACAATCAACATAACCCCAAACTTACAGTGATCACATAAAGGCATGTATTAGTCATGTTCAAATCTTCATATAATGATCCACATGGATCCTTCATAATCAATTCAACATTAATTTACGTCAATAACAGTAGGTATAACCACTTCAACGCAATATAATTACAATCAATCGATAACAAGTCAAGATCACAAAGCCCATGCAAGGACTAAATCGATTTAGGGAAGGAACATGGGTTCATCATGAAATTGGAGTAAAATAACGTTCCAACCAATACATTAACATCAATTCATCATGATTTAACCATTTAAAACATTTTTAGAAAGAACCCATGGCTAGATTGAAGAAGAAGAACTTTGATCATGAAATCTCCTTTGAAACTTTGAGATTAACTCTCTAGATGAAAGGATAACTAGATTTGAAGGATCACCATACCTTTGTCTAGTTAAAAACCTCTAAAATTTGGTGAATCATACATGGAAATCCAAGATCCAAGCTGCTCTTGAGCTTCACCAACAATGGTGGTTTCTAGGGAGAATATTTTTGGAGGGAAAGGTTCAATTTGTGTTAGTTCATTTGGGAACGTGTTGATCACGTTTTTGATCACTTAAATACACCCAAAAATCACCAAATAAATCATGTGGGGTCAGGTTAGCACGTGGGATGAATTTCCCATTCACCCCTTTAATGAAACAGTGCATAGGCAGTGGCACCAGGCCACCATCGACGGACCCAATCGACTAGATGTCGGTCAATTGACTGGCCGTCCTTTGGCTTCCGTCGATTGGTCCTTGGCTAATATTTAGGTTGAGACCTGCCCAAGATATGTATCAATCGATGAGACCTCACCTACGGGCCGTTGGTCAACCAACTGGCCGTCGTTTGGTCCGTCGATTTATACTGCCAAGGCAGTGTCTCGACTAGCCTTGGGTCCTTCTTGTGGGCTCTTTTGCGGGGCCCTTTAGAAGTCGTACCTGGACTTTTCCAACGTAAATACAACCCTTAACAAGTTTTAGACCTTCCACATAATTTTCACCCAAAACAAATACACGTAACTCGTCCAAACATGCAAGGCCCCATCAAGACGCACATGAACGTCTCAAGGGCTAACTTTCGAACGTCTTGGACGTTCTTAGACGTTTGACCTCCAAACTTCACGAAACTTTATATAATACCATTTAAAATCATTATAACTCATTTTAAGACTTCATAAGCTCATGAAATACAAATATAAGCATGCATAGACACATGAGGCACATAGGCGACTAGTCGTCGAACGTCTTGGTCGTCCCTTGACGTTTGACTTCCAAATCACCTCAAACTTTATACACTGCGTCTAAACCATATTATAAGACATTTTAGGACATTAGAACCTTAATATCAACATGTTAGGCTCTATACACCCTAACTCATTTTGAGGGTCTTACAATATCCCCACTTGGGAACATTCGTACTCGAATGACACTTAGAACATTTCAATCACAACAAGGACTTCAATGCATCATAGAGCAGTTCATCATATTCATAACATCATCAAATAGAATTTAATGTACCAAACTTACAAGGAACACAACTTCACATCATTTTAACACTCAACGCACATAAGCAAACATAACTTTTATTTACTCACTACTTAATGCTTCAAACACAAAGGTTCTTATCATGTTCATAGGAGGAACATCATTCTCCTAATCATAAAATAGTCATTACACTTCAAATCATTAAGATCTCATCTTGCAACTATCTTTAAGTCACACTTAGACATATTGGACAACACTCAAGAACAAGTAGACACTCATACTTCAATGCACATAGACTTAAGTAAGATAGGTTGACAATGGATTCTTATAAGTTAGACCTAGTTTTATGAGGGTCATACTCAACCATACCATGATTACTTGTGTACATGGAGGAATGTTCATCTCCTCAACACACTTACATGTATCATGAGCTCACACCCAAGCAAATGCACAAAGACCATCTTTACTGTAATATGAGAAATTCTCAACTTTTTAAACCAAGATATGATCATGTTTTCTTCCTAGTGAAGTCTAAATGGTAAGTCACACCAAATACATCACAACAAATAGGAAGTCATTTCACAAAATCTCAATTTCTAACCTAGTACTCACCTTCACAATAAGCATCTTTTGGGGAAAAAAATAATACAAATTATAGGGACACAAATGAACACTTAGCTAAACATGCTTTCACTTTTCAAAAGTGAACCTACAATCATGCTTCCTAAACCATACAAGTCACATAATTTTCAAGAGACTCAACATATTACATGATAAAGAGACTCAACTTTTCATTATAAGGCTAAACATTACACCTCACAAGTGACTAAAACCATGTTTCTTACCTTATCTCATGAAGTCAAATTCAAGATTAGCATGCTAAGATACACAATAAACATGCGAAAACATGGATTTTATCAAATTACCCATTCATGCACCTTGGAATCTCCACAATATCTATAAGGTAACGTCAATCAATACATACCAAACATATAAGGTTCATCAATTCGTACTTTATACAAGACTATATTCATGAACAAGCTTACTAAGAATTCATTAGTTTCAAGTTCAAGCAAAAATAGAAGGACAAAGTAGAAAATATCTACAACCTTACTATTCCATCACCATCCCCCACTTGGGGTAAACCCAATTAAGAGCAACTTAACCCAACCTAAAGAGGATCTTAACTTAACAACCTTCATTCTTTCATCACTTAAAAAGTAATTACCATTTAGAAGGAATTTACAGTAAGTCAAACAAGATATTCTAAACTTCATCTCCTAGGTAATTTATTCCCAATCATCAAGTTAGGTCATACCTGTCACGACCGGGGTCTAGACCCTAGTCGAAACCAGCATCGTTGACATCTCAGAGGTCGCAGACAAGCCTACGTACGTCATCATTACATCGTATAGGTTAATTTTAGCGAAAAATTTAAAACTTTTGTTTTCTTTGAAGTATACATAGACTTCATAGTAAGAAATCCAATATATCACATCAGTTCACCACAACCATCTAATAATGAGATATTCAAATGAAGGAAATAGTTCATAACTGCATAAATATAAAGTTGCCAAAATGGCACCAATACAACGTCTGAAATAAGTAAGAAAGAAACGCTAGTGGAACACTCTCCACTAGCTCATGCCTACGTCTAAGCTAGAATATAAAAGATAAGCATCCTCGAAAGCATGAGGGCCTACCAAGTCCGGATGAATGCTCCACGTCCGGATAGCTTCAACATAGTCTGGTAAGCTCTAGCGTCCACCTGCACCTGCACCTAAAAATAGAGTATTGTATGGGATTAGTACACACTTTTACTAAATATGGGTGTATGCAAGCACACACCAAGGACATGCATGATTAAGGAAAGCTCTCTCCTAACGATATGAGTTATGGAAAGCCCAGTCAGTTGGACTTGCCAAATCGTATTAGGAAAGTCATGCTATGAGAGTAACATGCATCATCATTCTTTTCATATTACACACAACACATAACATATTTCATATAGCACATACATATACCACATATCATTCGTTCATATGCCATGAGACCTTGGAATCATGGACTTAACATTAGGACTTCCCAAAATAAGGGTTCAACATATGGGACCTCAACTAGAGAGCCTTCTTTAGCAAACACAGAGTCTGCTTCATTCATTCATGCATACTTCATTTTCATTCGTTTCATTCATTCATAGGCTGGTGCAAACACCAGCTATACCTAGGATGTAGTTTAAGACTCTCATCGGGTTCACTGTGCAATGACCAAGAACGACCTAGTGTCATTACTTGAGTCTAGTTCACCTCTTGATTATCCTAACCAAACACCTTTGGTATCATTCGTTTCATTTTGTGCATTACTGAGGCTGTCCTCATTCTTTCTTTGGGAACTTTAACTTTTACCGACATAGATCATGTGAGCTCCATGAAATCCAGTGTATACCCCACACCGAAAAGAGGTGGAATCACCGGCCAAAGTGAAACCAAAACATGCTAGCGTATATAGAGAATTGAACCCTGCTAGATCCCTATGTTGGCTGCATAGGTTCAAAGACTGAGATATAAGGAGACCCATACCCGGCTAAACGGACAGTCTCATCTCATGAGATTTACACGAACCTCTGCCTTCTCGAAAGAAGGAATCGCGACTCATTGCTAGCCTATCGGTGCTCCGTATAAAGTTCCATTACATTCATCTCACACATCATAGAAGCTGACTTCTAGCATGAGGGCATCATTGCTCATTGTCACACCCCTATTTTCCCCTCAAAATTGAATAGCTTGTTTTGAAAGAAAAGAGTTTTTCCAATTAAAGTGACATTTCGAGAAGGGATTATTTATTTTTTAGAGTCGCCACTTGGAATTGAGTTTTGGTGTTCCAAGTCACTTCATTTAAATCCCTAATCAAAAGGAAGCTGACTCTTTATTTTATGGTTTGCGATATCAAAAATTCGGGTAAGGAATTCTGTTGACCGAGGGGAAGGTATTAGGCATCCCTCGAGTCACGTGGTTCTAGCACGATCGCTTTATGGACTTTTATGACTTAAGCTAATTTTTGAATATTGTATTATTAAAACAAATGTATTTACCCTCATTCTTTGATTTATCTTTGACATATTTAAAACTATCCTATTTTATAAGCATGTCAAGTTTTATACATTATTATTTATTTATTTATTTATTTATTTATTCTTTCAACATTTTGTTTGATTATTAATTTCTCTTTTTATTTTTGTTTATTTTTCTTATTTATTTTCTTTATTATATTTTTTGTTTCTCTTTCTTATTTCTTTTGTACTAATTTTTCACGTTTTTTTTTTAACTTTCCTTATGTTTTTCTTTCTATATTAATTTTTTTTACTTTTTTCTTTTCTTACCCTTTCTAATAGTTTTTTTTATGATAATAATAAAATATTTTATTATATTTGTTTAACACTATACTTTTTGTTTCTTTTCATTTTAAAAGTATTTTTTATTATTTTTATATTTTATTTTTTCCTGTACTTATTCTCCATTCTTTTTTATTATATTTTTTTTATTATTCTTTTTTCTAATTTAAATGTTCCTTCTACCCTACTTCTTTTCTTCTTCTGTTATTCACGTACTCTACCTCTTTTCCTTATTCCATTTTTATTGTTATTATTCTTTTTATCTTTTTTCTTTCAATTTATTATCTTCTCCTTATCCTAACAAGTTTATTACTATTATTTTTAATAGCATCCAGAAAAATAATAATGTAGGACAACACAGATAATATAATATAAAACATAATTTAATGCTTTTCTAATCACAACCAAACAAAGAATTCAATCAAATTAGTAAAACATTGACATAAAAATTTGGATAACTACACATATTATCATTATAAAATTAACATATTTACATAATAACTACATGTATTATCATTATAAAACTAAATATGAAAAATAAGAATAAATTTGGACAATAATTTTACTTAAGTATGAAATAAATTATGGGTTATTTAAATATGAAATAAACTACGGTTTGTTATAGCAATTTCACGCTAAATATAACTATATAAAGGATCTTAACATAAATTTGATATGAAATATTTGAATATACTTTATATAAAAACATAATGATTTAACCACATGTGAAATTTGAAAATTTCAATATATTGCAATCAATGCTTGTATAAACATGATATTAAATTATACAATAAAAATTAAATGGTACCTCTTGCGAAAATTTCACCAAAAGAAAACAATAAGGAACCACGAAGTAAACCTCAACTTCAACTTTTGTTTGTGAGTCAAAGCAAAATATGAAATAAAATGTGAATATATTTGCTGATTTTTTGTTTGTGGGTGATTCTCTTCCTTTTTGTGTGTATTTTTCTTTTTCTTTTCACGTTTTTCCTCCTCTTTCTTCCTGATCTTTTTTCAATGTCTCTCTGTGTGTATGTTCTGGTACGTCCATCAAGTAACCAATGTACGAACGAGATGTATTCCTTGTCAAATACTATTTATGGTATTACTTGGGTTACGAGTAAACTTGAGTCATAAGTAAAAAAAAAAAAAACTAATAATTATTCTTACATTCTCCCACTTGGTCCAATGACCATATAACATTAATATTTAATAAACATTAGTTGCGCATACAATAGATCTATTCTATAATGTCCATCATACATACCACAATATAATAAACTACCAATGTGAGTTATGGCCGTTGTACATAAATTTTAAGCTACATAATTCCTTCCGTATACTACTACATTAGTAACTTATCATACTAGGTTCATAAGATATAAAACATATAACATTTTATGGTCCACAATATTGTCCCATAGAGACTTATCTTGTGATATCTCAAACAATAATGTGTACACCATTATGAGAAACAAGATGTTCATTAATGTATATCAAAAACACATAATTTGAGCTCAGAGTGTAAAACATCATAAATGTATCAATCATAAGTACAACCAAGACTCATACTTTGAACATGATCTTTAAATGTCTTTGGTTGTAATTAGTCTTTTGTTAACAGATCTGCAATCATGAGATCAGTTCTAATATTCTTAAGTAACATTCTTTGTTTCCAAATTTCTTCCTTGACAGTAAAGTACTTTAATTCAATTTGTTTGACACATTTGGAGTACTTATCATTCTTAGAGAAGAATATTGTTGCAGCATTATCATAATAAATTCAGTGGCTTGGTAATGGTGTCGACAACTCCAAATCCTGAAATAAAGTTTCGAAGCCATAATGTATGAATTGTGGCTTCATAACGTTCCATAAACTTTCTTTGCAGGTTTTCAGTGATCAAATCCAGGGATACTTTGATATCTTCCTAGCATTCCGACCACAAAGCTAATATACGATCTTGTGCAAGTTTGTACATAGATCAAACTTCTTACTATAGAAGATTAAGGAATTGAGACAATTTCCTTTCATTCTACATCATTTTTTGGGCATAACATGTGATTAAATTTGTCCATTTTTTTAAAATAAGAACTATTTTTGCTGAACAATTGTTCACGTTAAATTTCTCTAGAACTTTTTTGATATAGCCATTTTAAGACAGTCCCAATAATTCTTGTGATCTATCATGGAATATTTCTATCTCTATCACATAGGATGCTTCACTCATATCTTTCTTTTCAAAGTTCATAGAGAGAAAGTCATTTGTCTCATGCAATTATGCCTAAATCATTAGCAACAAGTAAAATGTCATCAACATACAAAACTAAAAATATAAACTTACTCCCACTGATCTTTTGGTATATGCACGGAGCAACGGTAATTTCTTAAATCCAAAAGATGTTATGGTATCATTAAACTTTATTTACCATTTTCGTGAGGCTTGTTTGAGTCCATATGTTGACTTCTTTAGTTTACATACTATTTGATCTTTTCCTTTAATTTTGAAATCCTTTGGTTAGTCCATATAAACATCCTCATTCGAGGTCTACATTAAGAAATACAGTTTTCACATTCATTTGATTTAACTCTAAATCATAATGAGCTATCAAAGCCAAAACAATTCTTAATGAGTCTTTCTTTGAGACCGGTGAAAAGGTCTCTTTATAATCAATGCCTCCTTTTTTAGAGTATCCTTTGGCAACAAGTCTGACTTTATATCGTTCAATATTATCATTTGAATCACGTTTGATCTTGTAGACCCATCTACACTCGATTTAGAACTTTCTTGAAATTGAACGAGATCCGAGACTTTATAATATTATATGAATTTTAACTCTTCATTCATGGCATCAATTCATTTATCTGACTCAGTAATTTATATCGCTTGTGAAAATGAAATCAAAGCTTTACTAATTTCAATGTCAAAATCTGACTCTTGCAAATAAATCACATAATGGCCGATTTTCTTTATGACATTGTTTGTGGTTCATTTGCGTTAGATACTTGTGAGTTAGTTCCTTCTTGAAGTGTTTCACCTAAATATTGTTTTTACATTGTTAAAGTGTTCTTCAACAAGAGGAACAACATTTGTGATTGGTGCGGAAGTAGGTACATTCATGGAAAATGAAATATTTACCCTTACCTCATTGATTTCCACACTTTATCGTTCAACACTCCCACCAACTTCACCATTATCAAGGAATTTTGCAAATGGATTTAGACATTGTTCTGATTTGTTACAATTTCCATAATATTCGTCATCTCTATCTGACCTAATGATTTCTACTTTTCTATCTAATTGTCTTTTAACCTCATTAACATACACTTTGAGAGTGTTCGCTGCTTGAGATTTTTCTTTCAACAAATAGATAAATTCATAACATGAAAAATCATTGATAAAGGTAATAAAATATTTTTTTGTTGACATCCAATTTTGACCCTCCCCGATATAAATTAATCTTTGAGTTTCTTTAATTCCAACGATTGGGAATAATTGATTTTATAAAATTTCAAATGTTTTTCAAGTTAATTTTAGTCATTTTATGATTTTTTTACAAAAATACATTTTTTATATGTAACTAGTATATCTTATAAATATTTAAAAATCGCGTCAAAAAGATTTTACTTCTACATAAGTATCCTACTAATTAGTTTAGCTATATAATATATTATATTTTTAGTTATTTAGTTATGGTTAAATTGATTATTTTATTTTGTTAAAATTAAGCGAGGCTCATCAATTAATTTATATAAATTCGTCTTATTTAATTTTTTGACTAAATTCATCTTATTTAATTTTTTGACTAAATTCATCGATCAAATTAAATTCGGTTATAATCGAAATTTATTCAAGCCCTTATTCCAAATCCGTGTATTTCCCAATTTTTAAAGAGCCAATTTTTTGGGGGGCCCAGCAGACCCAATTAATATTCCCATCAGCCAAAAAACATTTTTCGATAGCCCCTGGCAATGCCACATTTTCAGCCCATCAATTTTCCAGCAAACCTAACTCCCTTTTCTCAACTCCAGCAGCCCAATACATTAGCAACAATATGCCAAATTGCCAACAATACTAATAAGAGCAACTTACATAAATGACTATATTTATAGGGTTATTAAAATTCAATAGCTATAAGTATGTTATTTATTAAAAATGACTATACTTTATATAATTATCTAGCTGTATTTGTTTTTCTTTTTTTTTAATTACACAATGATACAATTAATATTATAGTGAATAAAATAAGGTAACTGAATCCCTTTAATTATGTGCTGAAATTCCCAACTTCCCATTATTACATTAACAACTAATGATTACCTAGTCAATGTGTGTACTTTTGGATTCAAATTATTTTAAAAAAAAATTGGATACGTCATACATAAATTTTCATTGTCGTTCAAACGTAAAGGTATTTCACTTACATTTCTTTAGTTAAATTGATTTATGTAATTGTGATGAATCTTGTTTGTTTTAATTTCAAATCACGATAAGCATAATTGTATCTCTAAGATTGCTCAATACAATTGTGTTGATATATCAATACAATTGAACAATCTAGAAGAAAATGACAATGAACTATACTACAATATGAGTATCCAAATGTATATGTATTTCACTCTATGAAAAAAAATAGATGTGTTGTATACGTATACATTCAAATCTATGTAATGTATTCATGTATCCAAATGCACTTGTATTTCTAATTGGACAATCCATGAAAAATAACAAGTATTCAAATATATATGTATTCCATTGTATTCAATATTCAAATACAATTATATGTTTACCAAGAGAATGAAATGTATTCATGTATTATGTTATTTATATCAAAGTAAATTTTAACATAATTAATTTATGTATTTGAATGTCGGTGAAAACAACTTCTTCAAACAAAACCTTACGAAAATCGAGAAACATATATATGTATACAAATATAAATTTCATATAAATGAGAAAATAATACAATTAGAAAATACCCAACGAAGATGTATTACAAAAATCGTTCATATAGTCATGCAAAGGATCTTGAATTAGAAGGAAATTAGAGGAAAAATAATAAAAAAAGACATTAGTACATATATTGAAAGAGAAAATATTGAATAAGGTAAGTATGGGGAACATAGCCCCATAAAATGTGCATAATGCATTTATTAGGTGTATAGTGATATCTTTCCTATTTAGTAATAATTATTTAAATACATATAAATTTTTTTAAAAAAAATGATAATTCATGATTAATTAAGTTTGCTAATTAATATGTAAGTATATCCATATAGCTTAAAAAATAAACTATAGCTATATACATTAAATATAAATTGATATTTGCTATATTCTGTAATTTTTCCTACTAATATTTTCGAGACCCAATTCAACTTCAGCAATCCATTCCAAACTCATGTAACCCGGTCCAGCCCACCTTTTCTCTTCTCAGAGAAACCCAGAAACGACAGGAGCAGCGTCATATTCACAAGCGACAATGACCCTAAACGACGTGAAGATAGACGGAAAGCAAATAACAGCAGCACGATAGACGGAAGAGCATGCGAGGAGCAGAAGCCAGTACGTTGTATTTTGTCTTCTTCTTCCCGTCCTTTCCCGTCGTACCATTCCAGTCGCGTTGTTCGTCCTTGTAGCACGAGATGAGGCCACGTCGAAGCCCCAAGGACATAGGAATCGATCTAGAGCGTCCATATCCCTTTCCTCTTCCGGAATGGGTTGGAAATTTCAGAAAAAAATGGTTTCTCCAAAAGAGTGAAAGAATTTCGAATTTTGAAATTGATGGGCCTGAGATCGATTTGGAAGCCCTTTATCCCCATTTTCGAACCCTAATTTTCATTCGATATAAACTCCCTCTTCCTCGGTTGTAAGGGGTGGAAGAAAATTTAGGAAAGGAGTTAAAAAGTGGCTACCAGTATAAACGAAAATCCAAAAGATTATCAGGATGCAACTATATACACTTAGGAAACAGGCTTCAAGGTAGGTGGAGAATTCAGATTTTTCTTAGTTTCTTGTTCTCGCTTGCCTATGTTCTGATCGCCGACGTTCTCGGAGTCATATTTCAGTGGTGAAGTCATCTCCTGCTCGTCCTTGTCCAGCTCGCTGCTCCAAAAGAGGTACATTTTCCTTCACTCTTTCGCCTCTCTTTCATTTGTTTTGAATCGAAATGTTGGGTTGTGGTTTGTGAAATGGTGAATACTTTCGGATCGATTTCCCAGCTTCAATGTGGTTTCAGTTTGCTCTGTTTTATATATTGTTTTTTTTTCTTTCAGTTGTTCTGCTCAGAATGGTCTATTGATTGTTTTGTTTCAATACTGAATGTATTTCAAAATTGTTTCTAACTTAAAAGCTATTACTGTTCTACCTTCATTCTGATCTTCATGGTGGCATTTAGGTTTAGTTTTCAACTTTTTGTACTCGTCTTAGTTCATTTTTGGTCATTGTAAAGTTGCAATAATATTTTCGTTAGTTATTTCGCCAAGTCGGAGGAATGAATCGAGATGTCGATACCTTTGAGTTCGCTTAGTGTCTTCATATTCGTTGTTTTGGATCTTTACTTGTTTGTTTTAATCCTTTGATGTGAAGTGTTGCCTCCTGTTCATATGTTATTGATCGCATTTAACTGTTATCATGATGGAATTAAGCAAAACCGATGTTGAATTTTAGCTATAAATTTTTTTCTATATAATCTCGAATATTGCACCCTCATTGCCCACTTAGTTCGTTTTCGCTTCGTTCATCATGCTTGTCACTCGTTTGGATGTTCTTCATTGTGATTGGTTCCTATTGTTGTAAACATGATTTCATATTTATTCTACTGATTCACAGAAATATTAGAAGTACTCCGCAAGCATGCGACTAGCTCGAATCTTCTGTTAAGATCATTGTTTTATTGTCTATCTATCTTATTAGCATTTTCTTTTATCCTAATGCTTGTGTTTCTTCATAGTCTCATATATATTGTAGTGCTCATTCACTACCTGCTTATTTCGGGTTTTTTTTTTTAGTTTACTTCCGCATTTTACCTTAGAATAATTTCCATAGTTCACTAGTATAGCAGAATTATATGTGATCTTGTCTCGAGCCTGTCTTAAATGTCCGGTTTTTGTAGATTCTTGTTCAAAGTCTTAGGTCGTTCATGTGTGTGTGTTAGCAACTTAAGTATGAGCTTATTTCTGAAAATTGCCTTTGTTTAAGTGCTTTCTAAGTGCTAAAGTTGTTAGTGTTGAATCGTGTTTTTATATTTTTTTTAAAAAGAGTATTAATGTGAGATTTGCCTATCATGTCTTTTTTAGCTTGTTACATTTTCCTCCCCAGCTTATGCATATGCTAGTAATGTCTGTAGGTTGCCCCCCCCCCCCCCCCCCCCCGGCTTATTTTTACTTAACTCTCATCAAAATATTGTTCATTAAGATATATATGTAACTGACTGAAGTTTGCTTTTGACCACTGTAATGCATACCACTAGCCACCAAGTTAATTCATCAAGTTCAAATGTATATTGTGTTCTTTAGTCATGTTTTTTAAACTTTTTGTTTGGCCTTATGCGATTTCCTTCAATTATATGATAGGATATATATCTTATTTTTTCCCTCTGCGTGATTTGGTATATTCTTTTTCTCTGTCCGTTTGGTTGATTCTCCTATCTGCCTGATTTCTTGGGCAAAGGATAATAGTTAGGTATTTTAATTTTAACTATATCTATTGTGTTAATTTGGGTATATAGTTTATCTGGCAGCCTCATGTTCTTACGTATTTATGTGTTTTGCTCATTTTAATTGCTTATTATTCTAGTGTGATTTTATTTTCTACTTTGTAATGTACTAAAAGACAACTAACTCGTGAGAAACGTGAGAGTTGACTTTCTTTCTAGCTTA
Source organism: Solanum sitiens (assembly GCA_016801875.1). Classification (NCBI taxonomy): domain Eukaryota; kingdom Viridiplantae; phylum Streptophyta; class Magnoliopsida; order Solanales; family Solanaceae; genus Solanum; species Solanum sitiens. Next base: position 456,913 of record JABWTJ010000332.1, read on the forward strand.
ATTGTTGATGTCTAAATGAGTTTACTGTTGTATATGATGCTTACATGCTTTATCATTTAGCTCAATACTTCTCATGATGTTAATACTTATGTGTTTTATTTGTTTTTATGCATGTAAAATCTCTCCGAGTTCGCTAAGAATTCATTTCTTCCCTGGTATTTCGAGAGAGCTATGAAGGCTTAAAAGCCTTTCCGAGTCAGCCGGTCTTTATATTCAATGAACAGATCTTGGAGTTGAAAGAATTTGAAGCGAGTTAGAGAGTTGAAGAAGTTGGGCCAAGTGACATCTCTTTATTTGAAAATTGTATTTTGTTATTTTTGGGCCTAAGTCCCCTTATCATTTTGTATTATCTTGTTAGTTTTGGACATGCACCTTTGAAATGGGCCAAAAGCCCAAAATGAAATCGGTCAAAATACCGGTCCGGGCGGACAGAAACCGGATTTGGACCCAACTCTCTCCCTCCCTCTTTACTTTGCCGCGTATTTATTTGTTGAATATTTGCCGTTAGTTTTGGGGTTAAAAAATTCAATCCCCATAAGGCGCTATTTCATTTTAACGATTCAAACTAAATCGTTCCTCACTAAATGGATTTAAAATAATAAATTTTGCAAGCTAGATGTCTCACTTAGATAATTAGGTTGATATTTCACTTTTTTTTAAGGATTTCAAAGAATTGAATTAAGTTAAGTTTTAGCCAAACATTTTAATTGATGGATAATCGCATGTTAGCGAATATTTTAGGTGCCGTAAAAACCTTCCTAAATTATTAATAAGAACCCCGGACCCCCTTAAAAATTTTCAATCGGTTCCCTATTTTAATCTTTTGAAAACAAAGGTTCCTTGATATTTTCTAAAATTAAGTGGCGACTCTAATCAAGTCTAAAATAATAAAATATTTTTTTCCGAATAAAATATTTTTCTCCACCAAAAGGTGGAACATCAAAAGGTCTGAAATATCAATGTGTATAATTTCAAGAAGTGGAGTGCTCATTGTGGAACCTTTCTTGGTATGCTTGGTTTGCTTTCCTTTAATGCAACCCAAACATATATCAAGATCAATAAAATTTAAATTCAGAAGAATCTCATTCTTTACTAATCTTTTTTTAAAATCTTTCTTTGGATACATGACCCAAACATTTACACTACAAATAGCAGAACTTTCATTTAGTGAACTACGTCTAATTATTATCGAGTTTCAATCTATATAAACCGTCAATAAGAACACAGAACCATAAAATAGTATTCTTATACAAATTTAAACAATCATGTCCAAACTTAAAATCAAATCCAGAAACATCAAATCTTGAAAGAGAAATCAAATTGTTCCCCTCCCAAGGGCAGGTTCTTACGCGTTACTCACCCGTCCGCCACTGGAAACACCGTTTCCCGTGTTTCCCATTCCTAGAAACTGAAGGAACATAAAGAATTTGTAATAGATCAAAGTGATGTTCAGTCTCCAAGATCAAACTATAAGTCCCTATGCCTTCAATTTTAGCCTTCATGCGATTTCCCATGAACAAGAAATCCTTATTTAGATTTGTAGTTTGGATCTTAGTGAATCCCTGCAACATAGTGGATACATGAGTAGTTGCACCAGAATCAAGACACCAAGTATTATTAGAAACTTCTACTAAATTTGATTTAAAACATACAAAAGCACTAAATATATCTTTCTTTTCAAACTAAGTTTTATGTTCAGGCAATCTTTCTTATAGTTCCTTCCTGTTTACAGAAATGACAACATCAGCCTTGAGTTCCTTATGAGCATCCTGTGAAACTTTAGCAGGTGCTTTATTTTTTTTAAACTTGTTGTCTTTCACTTTAAGTCCTTTACTAGCTCCTTGACCTGTGCGGTTAATGGAATGTCCTCCTTGTTTCGTAAGTCGTGAATCCTCTTGAGTAAGCATACTGGACAATTCAATAACATCCGTTTATCCTTAATAGTGTTATAATTAATTTGGAATGGTCCATACTCAAGAGGTAATGAATTCAGAATAAACTGGACCAAGAAGGTGTCATCCACTTTCATCCCCAAGGTTGAAAGTCTTGATGCAATGTTAGTCATCTCGATGATATGATTTTGCATACTACGTGACCCATCAAACTTCATGGTCATGAGTTCAGCCATTAGTGTACCAGCAAGAGACTTATCAGCAGAACGAAAACGTTATTCCACAAACTTTAGGTATTCCGTGACACTTTATGTTTGTGGAATAGTACTCTTAATGTTGTTAGCAACATTCATTCGCATGAATATAAGGCTCAATCTGTTAGAGCGTTCCCATGATTTATGAAAAGACTTCTCATCCTCAATGCTCTTATCAATAATAGCAGTAGGTTTGTCATTCAACAAAGCCAAGTCAAAATCCATCACACATAAGTGGAACTGGACTTGTTCATGTCATTCACAGAAGTTCAATTCATTAAAAACAATAAAAGACGAAGCATGCGAATGAAATAGAATAACTGCAAATATATACACACTCACATATCAAAATAATGTGAATTTAGTAAAACGATAAAAGTACATCGTAATTCTCCTTTGGGTAGATACTACGATACACTATCATAATTTAAATATCATTTTTTTAATCTTTAATAGGCCATTAAATAATTTTAACCAAACATATACGACATCTTTGGTTATACAATATATGTTTGATTGAAGATATTAATTTACCTCATAATTTTTACTATTCGTAGAATGATAGATTCACGGGTAAAAACAATTTAAGTTCTAACAATAGTGAAAGTCAATTTATATATTTATTTTTCAATATATGCATTTAATTAACCTTTATAGATAAATGACAATTTTATGAGTGCATATTTTTCTTAACCATACTAGTTTGGCCACTTTGATTGACTAACAAACTATATGAATACAAATGCGTACATAATCTCATAAAAATTTGTGCAGGTGAATAATTTTAAACATTTTAGTTTGACTAATTTGGTGACTAACAAACTATAGAAACATAATACATGCATCAAGTGATCATAAACATGATATGTGTAGACGTTAATTTTCTCTAGTTTGACCACTTTGGTGACTAACAAACAAGGGCGGCTCTAAGGCTTGGCCAGTGAGGCCATTGCCTTAGGCCTCAAAAATTTGAAGGCCCCAAATTTATTTAGATTTATTTATTATTAATTAATTTTATTATATAATAATATAATTCATATAAATAAAATTGTTATTGTATATTTTTTAATATTATTTGTTTGAGAGTATTTTTTACCAATAAGTTCATAAATTCTCATAATTTGTTCACTCATTATTTGATATAGTTGTTTAAACTTTCAATTTTAAATTTTATCCTTTTTATATAGGAACTACTAAGTTATATATATTGATGACATAATGATTTTTTTTTCAATCTTTTCTTGAACTACGTGAGCACAAAAATATTCATTCATAAGTTTTTTTTTTCATTTTAATTTAATATATTATATGAAAATTTATAATTTATTTTAGATATTCACCTAATGGAATGACTAATATCATTTAAAAAGAATTTTATCATTTAAATTGATCCGAAATTTGGATATTTTTATTACTATCCATATTCAAAACTTCAACTATTAAGTTATGCATGTTTTTTTCTTTTTCTTAATTGCAATGATAGTTAAATTAAAATTTCAATTTGAGTTTTGAAGCTTAACATCGATAATCCATCACTTCTATTTTTTGTACTCTTCTTCCTTTCTTTTTTTTTTTGTGTGAAATTTGATATTTTTTTTGTCTTAAATGATTAATCTACTACGTAGAAAATTAATTTTCTGCTTAGTGTATAAATTTTATAATAGAAATTTAAGGGTCTCTTAATATAATTTTGCCTTAGGCCACAAAATCTGTTGAGCCGCCCCTGCTAACAAATAATATAAATACAAAGACACATGACATCATAAAATTTTGTGCATGTGAATAATTTTAAACATTTTAGTTTGGTCACTTTGGTGACTAACAAACTATAGAAAATTAATATATGCATCAAGTGATCATAAACTTGATATGTGTATACGTTAATTTCTCTAGTTTGACCACTTTGGTGACTAACAAACTATACAAATACAAAGCACACATAAATTCATATAATTTTGTGCATGTGAATAATTTTAAACATTTTAGTTTGACCACTTTGATGACTAACAAACTATAGAAACATAATACATGCATCATGTTGAAAAATCAGACCCAGTCTCTCTTGGAATATTGAATATGCCATTAATAATGAATTGTACTAATCCACATATGCCAAGTGATCATAAATATTATATGTGTAGACATTAATTTTCTAGTTTGGTCACTTTGATGGCTAACAAACTATATTGCACTAAGTACACACATATTATTTATTACTTAATTAGTATAACAACCACTTTAATTTATTGCACAATCTAAAAGAAAACATAATTATTACATTATGAGAGAATTAATTTTTTTTTAGAGTTTGTAATCTAAAACAAAACATAATTATTTATTTATTTAGGGATGGTGGACGATAATTACTCTTTATACCCTACCAAGGTTGATGCGGTAACATAATTTATGAAGATTATATGTTCAAAACAATCTAGGCTCTGATGCCACATGTAAGATTAAATACTTTAATGTGTAATATCAGGATCGTGAACACGATAATCCTACATAGAGATTGTTAGGGGCACATACCTGATGAGGAAGACATTATCACATAGAAAAGCGGACGCATTAGTCGTAAATTGGTTTCTACCTCTTTGCCCTAACTTTATGTTATCACAACCGTCAGCTATGAAATTATTGTAGAGAATATGTAATAATCATAATGGATGGATAGAGGACCCATTTATAGAGTTTATGACTTAATCTAGTACGTTCATCAAGTAATCAATGTACGACGAGATCTATTCCTTATCAAATACTATTTATGGTATTACTTAGATTACAAGTAAACTTGAATTATAAGTAAGAAATAATTAATAATTATTCTTACATTCCAAGCCTAAAAAACATCCTTTTTGAAGTCAACGAATTGCCAAAAATGTATATATATCCTTGTTGGTCAGCATTTTAATATTATATTATACTCTACCTTGGAATGGCCACATTAACGATTTTTTGTTTTTCTATTGGTTGGAGCATCTACTGGATCATTGCTTGCAATGGATAAATATTTGTGCCTTAGTGAATAATTAATAACCAAAGGCATTATTGCATTAGCTTTTGTGATGAACGTTTCTGTGAACGTTGGAAAGTTGGCCGTTGTGCACATGCACGTTAGAGGCATTGGTTACCCCTCTGATTATTCCATTCTTAATTCCTCCATTATTTTTGTAACTTATATAATTTCTACGATAATTTATTTTCACTGTTTACTATATCATTATCTTCTTATTCATTGCTAAGAAAACTTCTTTTTGTATAAATAGTGATGGTCTTCATTTGGTTTGTCACATATAATACACAAGAGAAAATATAGAGTGAAAGAGTTAGTAAAAAATAGAGTTATTATTAGTTGAAGGAAAGTGTTCTTTTCTTTGGACTCAACTCTTGTCCAGAGTTTGTTGAGTTGTGATTAGACTGTTGTATCCTAGAGGGGACAAGTCAAGAGGACTACTGCTGAACCGGTGAAAACATTTGTTACAGTGGACTTGAATCTCCTTAAAGAGAGTGAGATATCCGCGCCTTAACCTGAAGAGATTTATTTTTCCTTCATTTTATTTTCAATTATAATCTTATATTTTTTTTGTTGTCATGTAAGTTTTCACAAACAATCTTTTTGGTATGTAATATTTTTGGCAACTCCTTTTGATTTGTTCACTTAACCTTTTAATTAAGCTCCGAACTCAAAGAAAAACTCATTAGCTAAGATAACAAAATAGATTATTGAAAATATACTATAGTAGTGGAGAAAGTGTAAGACTTTAAATATTTAACTGAGAATTACATACTACGGACAACTTATAAAGTAAATTAACAAAATAACCTATGTATATTTAATTAAATTAGCACTATTAGATAACAAGGATATTTTATGAAATTGATCCGTCGTTGGCACTCTTGTGTACTTATTTTATACACGTATATACATAATACACCAAAAGACAAATTCTCACTCAATTAAAAATTAGTTGAATATGCCCTACAAATCAACCTACCTAAAAATATATTTTTTAAAAATAATTATATGATATCAGAAATTTACTTGTTCAATTAATTCAGATTTTCATCATATATTAAAATATATTCTATTAAATCAATTTTTTCCTTTTTAGAGCTCGAAATTACGATAACTTTATAAGTTATTTGAAAAAATATTAAATGATATGACATAGTGTATAGTCTTTTTCTTTAAATTGTCAAAATAGAAATTCAACAATTTGGTGCACAAGGAGAACAAAGTTTAAGGAGTGTGTAAAATACATATGTGTACGCCTTAAAATAGTATAGAACACTTGCAATTAATTATATGTGAAAGTTTCTCACTTGAAAAGAAAGGCGCATGCCATGCCAAGCCTGGTAAGGCCCACGAGCCTTACTTCTTGTCCCTTTTCTGTCAGAAACTTTGACCAAAACAAAATAAATATATTGATTGTAAGGTGCAGGGGCCTTGCGCCTTGCCCTTTCTAAATGAATTTACACGGAGTTAATTTAGGCGTTGAAATATTTATCTTTTGTTTTCAATTCAATTTTATTGTCCTTTTAAAAAATTCGGACAATTTTCTTGCTTTTTGGGTCTGTATTCCGAAAATTCAACCCACAAATTTATATTTTCTAAAAAAAGTTATATTTATATTTACTAGCCTTTTGTTTGATATGTAAATAAAATTTATAATTCATATTATTTTCTTGTAAATTATTTATATCTCTTATAACGATTATTTTCATCAACATAATTTTTTTTGTTACTTCAAATCAATTTTTGTTTACCGTTTATATTCACCAAATTCATTGTTTTTTTAATCAAATTTATTGTTACTTCGTTCAAATCAACTTTTAATAAAAAATAATTTTTCATCATTATATTGAATAGACAAGACTAACTATTGTGGTTAGATTGTATTGAATTAATAAAAATATTTTTTCAATTTTTTTTATTGAATCATCCATAGATGTTGTTTTTTAAGAATAACTTTGTGATAGTATATTATGTGATTTTATAAGCTTTTGCTCATTTGGTAAGATTGTATACAGAATTGAGACTATTTTAATAGTTCTACAACTTATGAGGTTTTTATGTTTATGAAAAAATACACAATATAAAACGTCCAAATTGCATCCAAACAAAACTTCAACTTTATTAAATCATTGTTTTATATGGCATGACAAAACATATATCTTTGCTATTTCAATATCTAATTATGTTTTGGACTATGTATTCGAGGCAATAGTAGCATTTTAAATTTTTTTTTTTGTCTATTAGGGGAATTTTATTAATTGCTAAGAGTGCTTTAAACCAAAAAAGAAAAACAAATTATTAATTCAAATCAAACCAAAAAAACTAAAAAAGCCATCCAAAATAGAATTTAATTTGATTTGATTTGATTTGATTTTTTGATTTAATCCAAATAGAGCACATTCCTAACTCTAACTAACAATTCCACATTCAGCGCAGGTTAGCAAGAATACTTGCATTACATATTGTTCTCAAGTGCACAAGATGTGAAAATTGATGTATAAGAAGGTTTGAAGGGGTATTTTTTTTTGTCATTTAAGTTTTTTATCTCTGAATAATTTTTTTTAAAATTATTATTTCACTTAATGCCAAAAATAATTTATCTCAATACTAATTATTTATTGATTTTAGAATATGAATTATCTCAAACTTTACAACCAAATAAAAAATTTAAAAATTACTAAATAATATATCCCATGATTATCTTCTTTTATTCCTCATACCAAAAAGAGAGCGAATTGATGAATTTGATTCAAAAAAAGATATAAGGAAATATTACTTTTATGGTGAGATGATCATATTCATAGTCTGTCTTCTTCCCACTTGCAATGCAAGCAATAACCAATAGCATAATTACAAATTGAAAAAAGGTTTAAAATATTTTTAAATTATTTGAAATAATTTTTATATTTTTTTATTTATTTTTAAATTTAAAACTATTTTGTTGTTTATATATTTGGGATAATAAATACTTTTAAAACGTTTATCTTTGCCATTAGAACTGATATGGCGGTCAACCTAGGCGGTCCAGCATGGCAAAAAATCATTCCTCTCAACCAGAGACGGATTCAGAATTCGGAGGTTAGAGGTGTCATATCATCTAAATGGTAAACGGATCGGTTAGTTCAAATTAAGTTATGATTCGGGTTATTTAGTTTTTTCGAAAAAAAATAAATACATTGATCAACTATGCATATTTAGTAATGTTTTTAAATATTTTCATATTAAAGATATACACCTAAATAATTTGTTTTTTGATATTTTTTAGGAACAAGAGACCTTATTCTCTACAACTTTTAAAAACATAAGAGATTTTTCACCTTAAAAATTTATATTTCTATACAACATCTAGTACCATAAAGTTGAAAATAAAAATAAAAATTATAGCTTCAATCCAATTCTCTCCACTTAGTGTGACGTTACAGATTGAAAGAACCTTTAAATTCAAAAGATTTAACAAGATTATATCCATCATTTAAAAAGTTTTTTTTAAAGAAAATACTATTTAAATATATTCTTATTAATATTCTATATGACGTTCAAAATTTAATATTAATTTATAATTAATCTAGAATATCACACTAACACTCATATTAATTAAAAATGACAAATAAGTAAGAAATAGCAAATAAAAAATTAATTGAGGGGGGAGAGAAACTGAAACAAAGACAAAAAATAGAGAGGAATAAAAAGAGGAAGAGCTGTAAGCCCTTCGCACAAGCAACGGGATAAAAAAAATTTAGTGCTATCACTGAGAATCCTCGACGCTCACATGGAAAGTTATGTCCTTTGCCAATTGCACCATTCATAGTATTATTCATTTGGTGGTGGGGTGGGGCGAATGTAACAATTCAACTTGTTAATTACACTTTTATATATATAAAGTTTTAATTTAAGTTATTAGGTGCGTGACACTTCTATTCATAAAGCTAGATTAGCCTCTGCTCTTAATAATGTTATTTTTCCTTATTTATCCATATCACAAAAAAATTGGAGTACTCTCCATATGAGTTTGTCCACAATACTGTCCAGTTTATGAAACCGATGAGTAATTTATGTATCTATTTAATCATTGCTATTTAATACTATTTTTTTTAATTTTCTTCAAGCCTTAGGGAAATGACAATTGTCCTAAAATGGTTACTCCATTAATTGAAGGAACCTTTTTTGGTGAAAATTATTTAAAGGAATTGGAACAAGAAAGAGACAAAACTCCAATAATAGTTAATTAACTAATCCATAAATATTTTGCCACTCGTTATTAATATATGTATATCTATTATATTGACGCTAAAATTTATTTTTTAAACTCGACTAATATTAAAATATTATGTTTTCTCTTTGTTTTATTTCAAGGGGCAATGTTAGAATCCCAATCTATCGATTGTATAAGGCTACAATCACAAGCGACTATCTATAAGTACAAACAATATTACCCGCTATACTCTAATATATACATAGATTTTGCCAGATGATAATATACTATATATGTACGATCATGCCGTCTCAATTCCTAGGCCACTAAAGCCATCACTTAGGGTACCATATATTTTGGCGGCCTCATTTTAGTGGCGTAGCCACACTTGTAGCAGGGTGTCCAATTGGACACCCTTCGTCGAAATATTATTCCGTATATACAAGTAAAATAATAAATTAAGTGGTTAAATAATATATTTTGGACACCCTTGACACAATAATATGATGTAATTTAGTGGTTTCAGGCGTTTTCAAGTAAAGATACACAAATTTAAAGTATTTGTGTGTTTGAATTTCACTGGTAGCAATTTTCTTTTTCCACTTTTTAAGAAGAGCAAATTCATTTTAGCACTTGGACACCCTTTGTAAAAATTCTGGCTCCGCCACTGCCTCATTTAAAAAAAATAATTACTTATATATGTTATTTTCTAAAAAAAATAATGTGTACTTTGAGTGTTATGATTTTTTATTAAGGAAATTGCATATGAGATGAAAATAAACCTGAATTTTATATGAAACGATTTGACGAAAATATGGATAATGAAATCACATAAAGTACCTTGAAAAATCTTTTAGAGTTGATTGCTTTATATACGTAGAGTAGATTAAACTATTTTTTACTTCAAAATAAATTTGATCGAACCAATTGAAGCATATGAAAATATTTTTGAATTCTTATTTAGTGGTAAAATATAGAGATCACTAGATGATGAGAATTTCAAAATATTGTCTTAACCTTGAACTTTCTTTAATGCGTATTAATGTTTTTTTATTTTATTTTTTGTTGACAAGGAAAACCCGCAGCCGCTATCCGTTGGGTACGCTCAGGGTAAAACCCCCGCTTCTTTGCAATAGCTCACAAATCACATAGGAGAGGTAGCCCGAACTAGGCAAGCCCGATGCGACGAGCTCGACCCAGAAGACAAACCACTTGCTTTCGCTGGTAAGGAATTTCGAACTTGAGACCTCCAACATGAAAGTCCCAAGCCCAAACCACTGGGCCACCACGAAGGGGTCTAACGCGTAATAATTATTTTGATATTGATGATTTAGATTTATTTTTTTAATTAAAAATGTTAAGGGAAATAATACAGGTAGAACATAATGATCGAAAATACTCAATCAAATGAAAAGACTTGATTCTTTTCCAAATACACATATTGCTTATAGAATAATGTTAACAATTCCTCTAACCGTTACGCAACTGAAAGAAGTTTTTTCTAAATTAAAATTCGTTAAATCTTCTTTAAGATCAACAATGTCTTAAGAGATATCAAATGAATTAGAACAAATTGATTATAAGACAATACGTAATGAATTCACATCTAAAATAGCTATAAAAGTAGATTACCAAAAAAAAAATATGTTGAAAAAAATAAAATGTTAAAGACCCTCTCTTAAGTTTCGCTTTAGATCCCTAATGTTATTGAGTCGACCTGTCTGTACGATTGAGTAAACTAGATATGTGGCTCAACATTTTATGACTTGATAAACTTGATTATTTCACCCAAACAAAGTAAAATTTTGCTTTACATGTTACTCCTATGCTTGGGGATCAACATTCTCCATATCTTTGTTTTTATTTTGATGTTGTGGTGTGTGTGCGTGTGGGGGGATGTTATGCTGTTTTTGATGTTGATAAATAAGTTAAGTATATATGTATTATATAAGAGAGATTAAGTATTGAAAACACCCTTAAGTTTGACACAAATTATTATTTTCATCTCTAAGCTATTGACAACCTTAAAAACACTCATAAACCTGACTAACTGAACTTAAATATCCTCCTGATCTTGCAATATAAATAAAACATACCCCTAAATTCTTGTCAAGTTTAGAAGTTGTTTTCAACACTTCTTTTGATTTTTTATTAAGAGTCTTATATTTTTGAAGAGTTTGAAACCACTTGCTATGGCATGTAATAGATCGATCGTGTATATAAGTTTAGTTAGTGTGTGGGAAAGGCCAACGGCCCACCACAACTTCCGCAGTCCCACCAACTGCCCCAACAATACCCACTTACTTGGTTTACGCTGTTACTTGTTTAATTTGCGAAAGCAACCCTAGAACCCCCAACCCCCACCCAAACAACCCCTATGAAAAACAAAAGAAAGAAACTTGTAATAGGAGAAAATGTTATTTTAATGTATATTTGTGTTACTACTAGATATGTATAGGCCCTACTATATAATATATATATATATATATACCACAAGTTAAGTCCCAAATATTGATGCCGTTATTAACCATGATTAATATTTTATTTATTTGTTTGATTATGTTCTTCTACTTTATTTTGCGAATTGGCCGCTGGAAAAGAGTTCACACTCCACGCCAAATTCCTTTGAAAGGAAAGGGGCATCTTGAAGGAAAACGTGTTTCATGCCTTTAGTGGTTGAAAATGATCATCAAAACAACAAATAATCAAAGTGATTGTGCCTTTTATAATTTATGAGACAACAGATGGAAAAAAAAACATAGCCTTTTGTCTTTTTAGCTTTATTATAGAGTATTATTGGAAGATCTTGCTGATACACTAAAAGAAAGAATTATATGGGGATAAATTTCCTGCAAATTTTTATATTAATCCTCAGGAAAATTCTCATGTAATTTACAGTTTTCTTATAGTGGATTGTGATCTTATGTGCACTACACCATTTTAGGTCTATAGCCACACTTATTCTGGACTACATTTGTAAAGTGTTGCCTAAAGTAGTTTTAGGAACGCTTTTAAAGTGTCGCCAAAGTTTTTAACTTTTAGCTACGATAACATTGGCAACACTTCAAAAGTGTAATCTTTAATGGTATAAGCTACACTTTATAAGTGTTGTTAAAATATGATATAATTGACAACACCTATTTATATATATGGCCACACTTTTAAAGTGTTTTATTTTTATAATTGAAAAAACAACACATTATAAGTGTGGCCATAAAATTTTCACTTAAATATTATATTCCCTCCAAACATTTTTAACTCTCCCTCTCATTTTTATTGGGAAAAAATTATTAATAAAACATTAAAACTCTTTTTCCCAAATTGAAGAACACGGTCTCCAAGCTTTTCTCTCCAACTATGAAGAACACGATTTCAATCAAGAGAACACTGTTTCCATATCTAATTTCTTGTTGAAGAGCTGAAGAGTTTTTCTCTCTGAAGAGGCTGTTCAAATCTCGCTCAAAAGCTGCTCTCGTTGAAGGTTACACCTCGCAGAAGAGTTGTTCTCGGTGAAGAGGTTGTTCCGTCATATTCTCGTTGAATCATTCCCAGATTGAGTTGTTCCTTCATATTCTCACAGAAACTTCATCACATTGAAATGATTTTGTTTAAATAGGGTTTATTAGGTAAGAAATTATATCTTTGAAAGTCTAAATTTTAGATTTAGGGTTTTGATATTCTTGTGTTGTTGATAGATTTTTGGGCGTCTGGCTCGTAGTTGTATTACCCTGAGCATTTATCACTAATAAGTATAAATAGGCTGATTAGGGATGATTTTTTACTTGAGAATTTCTTTTGTGTTAGGCTTATAAGCAATAAATTTATCTTGTATGTAAGTTTTACAAGATGGAAACTCTGTAACCTGATCTGTTTGAAACGTATATCTAATTCTAAAGTACATGTAGAAAGAGAAAAGCCTTGTCAAAAATATCAGAATACTGCATTTTTTATGTATGGAAAAGAAATTTAGGGAATGAAAACAACTTCAACTTATAGATAATTACTATATTTGACCTTGTCTTGCTCTGTTAAAATGAAGATAATTTTGATAGGTTATTGGGATGTTATCAAAGTAATTCAGAAAGTTAAACATAAAAATCAATGATAATCAAAATGACAAAATAAGTTTCCACTATAAGTGAACAATTATTTACATGGTATGTATGCAATGTGTTCATTCCTTTCATATGTTTCTTATTATTCTTTTTCATTTCACAGGGAGAACTATGGCTGTGAAGTTATCTGTTTCGTTGTTGATGTTGGTCAAGTATGATTTTCTCTATAATCATCTATTGATTTTTATGTTCTCGTTCAGCAAAAAAAATAGAATTATAGTGCATTAAATTAAACAGTCAAACAAATAACTTTCTTTTTTGTAAGAACTCATATCTGAGTTGAATTATTACTTTATCAGGGGATTAAGGAATTAGATGGCTTGGAGGGAAAGACCAAGGCTAGTGTGGCTTTTAAATTAGTGGTGAAGGATTTGCAATTAGATTATTGTGAATTATTCTACCATGTGACTGGAAGAATCCTCGTTGGTTGATTTTTCACAAATCTGCTCCGAGAATTAGGTGTGTGTCATTATTTTTATTGCTACAACTCATCCTATGTATCTTGATATCCATCGAACTGCCAATAGAAATTCAATAACCTCTAGCCCTATTTCCATAGATTGATGGGTTGACCCTGGATAAAGGATGATACTATCATCATATTCGTTGTAAATCAGGCTATTAGTTACTGAAAGCTTCTCGTCTTCTTGATGCAGGTAGTGAAGGATGTGTCTTTACTGTTGTATCTATCAAGTTTACTTGATCAAGTAAAAGCGCAGAAAGAGAAAGCTTTATCCATGCCTTCGAGATCACAGTTGAGAAAGGTAACACCATTATCATTTCTTCTGTTCATCCTTCTAATCATGATATCCAATGAAATACTAGTAGTTATGCCACTAACCTTTAGCCTTATTTTCTTAGTTTGATGGATAGACCCTCGATAAAGGCTGATACACCACCAAATATGTTTAAACTAGTCTATAAGTTACTGAAAGCACCTAAAACGTTATTTTGTTGCTTTTGTATGTTGTTCATATAGCTTTGCAAGTAAATTAAACTCATGGATTATGTCTTCAATGCCAGCCGGTGAGTTATTCAATGTCATTTGAACACCTCCAAGCTCTCAATAGGTGCTAACATTAAATTCTATAATAGCTTCTTACATGGCTTTATTCTTATCGACATCAATCCACAAGTTGCTTTATTCCACTGGCTATTGCTTATTATTTTGATGAAATTCTGGTATTTGGGATGCTTGAGTTTATCAAGGTTTATTAGCCTTCTTCCTTAACTTGGGACCTCTTGAAAACTATGGAATTTAAAGTTACCTGCAAATAAAAAAACTAGGTTAATGAAATAATCAACTAGTGCTTTACCTCTCTAAAACAGTGTTGTACACTTGCTGTATTTATGGTTCTTAGCCCCTTAATTTCAAATAATTGATCCATGTATGTTTTCTTTTTCAAAAACATATCGACTTTCTTCTGTTGTTTTATTTACATGATATCATATTCAGTATTGAGTGATAGATGGTGAGTGCAGCTAAATACTGGTTGTGATTAATCTAGATGGGACATTGAAAATCACCTTATCTGTGAAAATCTACTTATATTTGAACCGTTCTACTTAACGTACCTTCTGAAGTTAGAGCATGTTCTACTTATATCACCTTCTCGGCATTTGGTATTGACTTGTTTCTTGCCACTTCGGATAAAAGATTACTTTGATGTGGCTATCATGTTCCAGTGAGTGTTATGACATCTGTATTGGAATTAAAATTACGAAGACTTGTACTACTTTTTTATTCTTTTTACATCTTACATAATCTATATTTTTCTTGATAAGCTGACCTAATGTACGTGTTTGCTGTGAATCTGAGATTATATCTTGAGTTCTCGATGATTAGATCTGTTATATTGTGTTTGTATGTCATGGGATTTAATTGCATTATTATCCAACTCCATCGTTATGAATTGTCAACACACTTTTTTGATACTTCGTGATTTTCTTTAGTGAACTCTATGTCCCAAAAGTTTGTGGAACTGTGATACTGGATCTTTCCTTGATAAATTCTTATGCTGATATTTGTAATACCCATGAACTGTGATACTGAATCATAGCTTTTACGCTGGTGAAAATATTTTTACCACTATCCAAAATAATATAAGTACATAACATCAGCACTATCTTCAGTTCTTATAATTCTTGAGATTCCTCAGCCCTTACCCTTAGTTTTGGAAGCCAAGTTGAAGGAGGATAACAAAGTAATTTTCTATTAATTTCTACCATTTAAAGAGAACAGGAAGTAGTGAGGGGTGCCCATGATGAGTTCGGACGAATATAATCTTTTGATTACTCCATACTAGTTGTAAATACTAAGAATTCACTGTCATTTCGAATACATGGATACCAACACTAATTTAGACAAGATGTAAGACTGCCTTACATTAGTAATGACAAAACATTCAACATTTGCTAATTTTTTTTTGATGAAGACACAAGGAATAATGTTATGTCAAAAATCCATACTGTTTGTTGGTTATTATGATGCATATTACAAGCGCTGACTCTCACTACGACATGTGGAATTTACAGATGAAAAGAAGAACGATCCATTGTCAATGTATGCTGGTGATATTATGATTGTACGTAGTTTTTCTTTCCTATTCTTACCCCGCTAGTCAGATGATGATGTAACTTGTTCAGTCTATTTTATGTTCTCTTTAATTGATGATTATATTCATTATTGGCAGGTCAATGTCAACTTGGCTGGTCTTCAAACATTAGTTCTCCCGTGTGGATTTGTTGATAATAGTTATGTGGCCCTTCCCGTTGGTGTTCAGATGATTATTGCGGCATTTTAAGACGTGCTCTACTGGTTTTCCAAACATCATACATGGTGATGCTAATAAGCCATGACCAAAACTGGAAGGCTCTAGGGAGTTGTTGAACACCATATATGGTGATGCTTATAGGCCAGCACAATATTTCTGCTTGGTCTGTTATCCTTTGGTTCCATTTTTTTGTCCACTCTCCATTATAGTATACATTGCAGGTTGTGCATAGCATTGCTATTAAATAGTTCTCACTTTTCATTGTTGCTTACTGCCATTCATGTGTAGCGTGTTGCCATTACACAAGAAAACTCATTGCTTGACAACCCTGCTAGAATTGAGGGTTGGTTAGCCACTGCTAGTAGTAGTAACTAAGACTATTAGGTATTTGTTTCTAAGCATAAGTTGAAGAGAATGTTTTTGTAACTCAATCGAATTGCTTTTCCAGTGGATGCTTACTTACCTACCAATAGTATCGATTGGAGTATATATCACACGATAAGTGTATGTTTGATTCTCAGTATATTCGTGTTCCCTATCCCACGTAATAGAAATGCTGATATGTTTTTTTTTCTTTTTATAGTTGAATTATATGACTAAGTTCCTTCTGTTTTTTGTTAAGTTTAGCCTTATATCCATGTGGTTTAATACATTGAACAAGTCCTGCACAATATTTCCGTGTGTGAAATAAATCATGACTCCTTCAGAGATGCATGTTCTATATGATTTGCACAATATTTGGATTGGTTGGCTTACAGTGAATACTCTCCAATTATGCACTTCCACATTTATTTCACTAATTGATAATTTTATTTTGAATGTGCAGGAAATTGCCGGTAATTGAATTTGAATTGTGGCCAGAAGTAAACTCAATCTATTGTAGTGAACGATGAAGATTTTTTGTACAGTTGATATCTACGATTGAATGCATTTGGTTTTTTGGAATTTATTGATATTAGAGTCCTTTAAGCAATAACTTTCTAAGTATTGATTGTACAAGACATGTTTCTTGAAGTGTATTTGAAACATATAGCTTTGATTTAATTATAAGTTAATTTTGTGCTTTAGGTCACTTGTATATTTAATTATGTGATTATATATTGAATATATTCAATTCATAAGTGTTGTTGTAGGACACCCATCGATAAAGTAGATGATATATAAAGTTACACTTAATAAGTGTTGCTCTAGATGATGTATAAAGTTACACTTAATAAGTGTTGCTCTAGATGACACATAAAAGGCAACACTTTTGAAGTGTGACCAATAACAATGCAAAGGCAACACTTTTGAGTGTAGTATAATAAAAAATAAGTGTCGCTAATGCATACAACAAAGCGTGCCCTTATAACTCTTTGGCTACGCTTTATAAGTGTAGCCAAAGATGGTGACATTTAAAAAGTGTTGCCTAATGTCAAAGGTTACGCTGCTTTAGGCCACCCCCTTAAAAGCGTTGCTTAAAGTCCAAAAGTGTAGCCTTTTATCAAAGGCCACACTTTTTGCTAGTTTAGGCTACACTTTAGTGGGGTGGCAGTAGACCTAAAATGGTGTAGTGGTGATTGCGCAAACAGAGGATATATTTCTTTAGATATATAAATCAAAATATATGTAATTAGCTGTAAAGATACATTTACTTAGTTATAGAGCCGGTACAACTTATATATAACATTGAGATGTTTTATCAATAAAATTATTCACTTGAGTAATCCTATTTTACATGGTATCAGAAGCGTATTAAAAGATCCAGAGATTTTTTTCCAAGCCATGGGAAAAGAAGGACACACTGAAGAACTAGCAAGTTTGCCTCAACCAAAAGTCGTAGACGCTTCTCCCTATTCCTTGCATCCATCAGACCACCCAAGTTTTATTTTTGTTACCAATCCCCTTAGTGAAAATGGAGAAAATTATTTCACTTGGAGACGGAATTTTTTGAACTCACTTCACTCTAAAAACAAGGCTGTATTTGTTAATGGAACTATTGCGGGACCGAAAGAAAACTCTCAGCATTTACAGTCATGGATACAGTGCAATGCCATTACACTTTCATGGCTTACAAATGCAATTGCCAACAAATTGCAGGGTAGCGCCGTATACGTTGAAATTGCTAGAGAAATTTGGATAGATCTGGAAGAACGATTTACCCAAAATTGCACCAAGAGTTTATGAATTGAAGTGTGCCATCGCTCTCTTGCAACAAGAGGGAGCTACTATTTTATCCTATTACAGTAAACTTAATTCTGTTTGGGGTGAGTGGCAAGGTCTCATGCCAACTCCGTCTTGCACATGTGGTTGTATTTGCAGTGCAACAAAGAAGATGCAATCTATGAGGGAGGAGGAAAAGCTTTTTGATTTTCTAATGGGACTTGACGACACATTCTCAACTGTACGTTCTCAAATACTAAGTGTTGACCCATTGCCAAACTTAGGAAGAGCCTATGCTAGCACAACACAAGAAGAAAAGCACAGATCTATTGCTGCAAATCGCATATCCACAATTGAAGCAACTACATTGCTGACAGGAGGGGTAAATCACGACAAACAAAATTTGAGGATGGGGTTCAACATCAATTTACACCTTGCATACACTGTGGGAGAACTAATCACACCAAAGATTACTGCTACAAAGTGATTGGGTATCCTGCAAATTGGCGTAAGTCTGGCAAAAAAAATAATAAGCCAACCAATAATGATTAGATGCAGTTTCGTGGGCATTAGAAAAATCAATAGGAACCAAACGCACTCACACGTACGACCCTTGTTGCAATTATTGAAGAGACTATGTCACCGATTCCAGGTTTGACACATGCTCAACATCAACAACTATTATTATTGTTAGGCAACAATGGAGCATCTACAGGTAACCTCTAATTTTTCAGGTAAGACAAAAGAGAAGTGGCAAGCATTGATGGTGTAACGACCCAAAGTACCCCCTAGAAGTTAGGGTACTTTTAGATTGCCACACACCATCGTCGACCTCTCGGAGGTCTAAGACAAGCCCTTACACATCTTTCATTGCATAATCGTAGTAAAAATAGAGGAAAATTTAAAACTTTTCATAGCACATCATATGCTAGAACAACACTTCATTTATATATATATAAAATCATAAGTACAAAAGTAGACTCTAAGTCTCTTTGCCACCTTAAGACACAACTCAATAGAATAGAATAGGGACACGACCCTTAACAACATAAAATAATATCTGAGCTATTACATCAACTAGAAGAAACATCTTGACATAGGCAACCCTTGAATCATAAGGGCTCCTTTACTTGAACTTGGGAGATCTATCCAAGCTCTTCACTTCAGAGACATCCTTTAGCCGTCACCACCTACACTTGGTGTAAAAAGATGAAGAAGAATGGTATTAGTACAAAAATGCACTAAGTATGACAACCATGCACAAACATGCATTTAAAGAGGACATTTAGTTAGAAATCATGCATCATGCCTGCTTAGTAAACTTCATAAAAATTGGCACATATAAGCTCAATTGTATAGACATGGATACTACTCATAATAGAACATAAGACATTTATCATACTTTGAGGCATACTCAATACATACAACACATTACCTCTTTTTTATCTTACTTCTTTCCTTAAGTAACCCTCAAGTGTACTTAGTACAATGTATCACCTTGAGGTCACCTTACAATAACCTTTCATAATATGATTCATAACACAACCACATATATTCATAAGTCTTAAGCACCTCATAGACATCAACTTCACATAAGGACCATTCACACTAGTGCAATATGTAGGTAGCACCCCATAATACTACTTCCACCAAGTGTACCTAAGAAGTCACCCTAGACTAGGCATAACCTATTTAACAAGTCATAACACTTTTCTTTTATAACTATACATAAGGCCACATACTTCATAACATCATATAAGGACTCATCGTACTTCATATAACATCATAGGAAGACATCATCATACCTCCTACACTTTAGTCATAAACTCACTTAATTCATACCATAAATAAACCACCCTCACAACCCCTTCACAAGCTTACTTGTGCAATGTACACATGGAGTCTCATACCCCCACATATACTAAGTAAACCCATTTAGAATCCATAAGTGTAATTCACACACTTACACATAATTCATGTCTTAGTCATAGCAAAGTCACTTAACAATGCATTCATACAATTCATACATAACATCACATAAGTCTTACTTGTATACATGTACTAATCTTATCCTTTCTTGAAGTTCACTTGTGCAATGCATGGGTAGGGTCCATGACCCTACCTATACTAAGTAATCCTCTCAAGGAGTTGTGATTAGAGTCCATAATCTTATCTTCGTTCATTTATTACTTTGGGAGATTTAGCCATAACCGACATAGACCATGTGAGCTACATGGAATCCGGTGTTCTACTCCCACACCGAAAAGAGAGGGTTAACACTTGCCTAAGGTGTAACCAATCGTACATAGCTATATAAGTAGTATCCACAAGCCATGACCTACAGGGGCACGTAGTTATGAAACATGGAGATTGCTTCTAGAAACTTTGACTTACTAGCGTGGAGGTTTCCATCTCATGAGACAACATCTGTGTTGGGAACTCGGACTTGCTAAACTTGAAGGTTTTCTTGTGGGAAGCCGGACTTACTAACATGAAGCTCCCACTCTCATTTGTCATGAACCAGTGCTAGGCTCTAACTCCCTTTTTAATATATGTAGTTAAGCCTTTAATATTCTAATTCATAAGGAAGGATTGGAGCTTGCTCCTTCATACATCATGTAGCTCAAAGGTTTCTAAGATAAGAATGTCCTTTCATCATAGACCCTAGTTCATGTGAGAATGTCCTTTCACATATTCATACAATCATACATCATGTGTGTGTGCATACAATCTGAGATCTACCTTCACATAACACCTCTAGTAACACATGTTCATAACTTCATAAATCATATACTTCACATGTATAGAAATAGGTAATAATGCATAGGATAACTATCCTTTCCTTAATCATTATAAATCTATCCTATTCATAGACATGCATGAAGTGCGTGTGTGTACATTAGTCAACATGATCACATAATTGCTATACAATAACCTTGAGGAAGCCACCCTCTAAAGATCACAACACATGTACAACATTCTTCAAGTCTTGAGTCAAACACATTTAGAGTTTTTAAGACTATAGACTACACACACTCACATTACATCATAGGAGGAAAGTACATATTCAACATTAGAACAGAAGACTCCTAGCATATTTTGATCAAACATTCATATAGGGTTCATATAGGTAGGGGTCATGCTACAAGGATATTCTTGATCACTAGCCATATAGACCACCTAACCCTAACATGATAATCACACATATACATATAACATCATCCACACCTAGATCATATAACTAGTGTTGAAGTCTATACATATACTTCACATTCATCAATTCACTTAGAACATGATATTAGAATCAAGGCTAAATCCTTCAACTTCCTAAACATGGAAATCATCATATAAATTCATCTTGCATCTAATGCCTTAAAGGCCATGATCATAACACATAACATGTACAAGAATGTACACACCGCCACCATAAGTGGACCATACCAATCGACACAATTCAATGTACATTCTAAGCCACTTAGAAGAAATATGTCAACTTACCAAATCTCCAAGCTAATGACCATCTTGATCGATTCCCAACAATTCATAATCAATTGACATACAGGAATATAGAAAAAAACAATTCATGATACTCTAAACATAATCTAACCATCATATCATCAAGATCAGAAGACCCACATTATAGGCCAATTTGAGAAAATAGGAGGATCATGTATTCTTCATAAAATTGGATAGAAATTCACCATAAAATCAGTAGCTAAACATATATTCATCATTAGAATGATTTTAAAATCACTCTAACAATGAACCCATGGCTAGATTGAAATATAGGATTTTGACTTAGAATCATGTTTGGAAAAAGCTTTGAAAGGACTCCATAGATGAATGGTTATCTAGGGATGAAGGATCACCATACCTTCTACATTAGATAGCCCATGAAAATCTGAGAAGAAAGCTCCAAGAATCCACCTCCATAGGTTGTTCTTGATCTTGGTCTTCATTGGAGGTTTTGGGGTTTTTGGAAGAAGAGAGAGTTTTGGGGATTTTGATTTCTTAATGGGTATTGGGGTTTTGACTTGGGAAAAGGGTTAAAAAGGTCCTAAAAATAGTTTATAACTGTCTCCCTAAGTTACCAAACACCCCCATACTCATTAGGACTTTTAGACATGTCAAAATTGACTTTAAAATGACACAACCGGATCTGGGAAGTGGCTGCACATCACGGAGGCAACCACTGAATCTGCCCCAAAATAATTTTTGAGGCAATAAGCTGCGTTTTGGGCGTGCGTCGCGAGGCTAGCTCCCAATCTTTCTGCAGCATGCTTCCTTGGACAGCCTTTCTGTCCAATGTTTGGGTCCTCCTTGGGGCCCTTCGGGTGATCCCCGGGGAGTCGTACCCGGACGTTTTCACCCTTAACATGTCTATTAAGATACTAGAGTCAAATCCAATATTTTTAGACTCCAAACAACACATAATACAAGGCAAACAGACAAGGACACACTAGCACGTCTAAAGACCAACTTTCGAATGTCTTGGACGTTTGACCTCTAAACCTCTTTAAATCAATTATACAAGTTGTAAAACACTTTATTAACATGTTATTAACCTTTTTAGGCACATGTGTGACTCTATCTACCTTAGTTCATTTTGAGGGTCGTCACAGATGGTGAAGAAGTCTGTTAGTGCAAGTTTATGGCATCAACGATTGTGGCATTTACCAATGAATTGTATTTCTCTAGTTCCTACTTTGTCTATTAATTTTTAAGAAAAGAAGAATATGTTTTGTGATGCATTTTGTTGGGCAAAACAAAAAAGATTATCTTTTCCTGCTAGTATAAATAAGACAAAACATATTTTTGATTCAATACATTGTGATATTTGGCGACTATACATGATGCAATCTCTTTTTGGGTCTCGTTATTTCCTTAAAATAGTTGATAATTTTAGTCGAGCTACATGGTTTTTCCTCATCAAGAATAAATCAGAAACTAAAGATTGTCAGTTGCAATTTTCTAATTGGGTGAACACACAATTTAACTTGCGTGTCAAAATCCTATGAATAGACAATGGGCTAGAGTTTAAGCATGATGATTTACTGTCACATTATTTTGATTATGGCATGGAGCGTCAAAGTAGTTGTACAGATTTTCCACAACAAAATTGAGTAGTTGAGAGAAAACATAGACATTTATTGGAAGTGGCTCGTGCATTGCGATTTGAAGTGCACTTACCTATAAAGTTTTGGGGAGAATGTGTCCTTACTGCGGCATATTTAATTAATCGAATTCCTCTCTCTAATATTCAAAATACAGTCCCATATGAGAAACTACTTGGTAAAGTTCCCACATATGAGCATTTGAGAACTTTTGGATGTCTTTGCTATGTACATCAGAATAGATAGCCTCGAGATAAGTTTGATAAAAGTATTTATGTTTCACCTGATGTCCAATTATATGAAGATATTTATCCCTTTGGAGGCTCTCAAGAAGCAAAAAAGATGTTGAGTATTTAACGCTACAAGGCACGCTTGGTAGAGAAAGGATACACTCATATTAAAGGGGTTGATTTTCATGCAACATTTTGTTTGTTGTCTATTAGAGGTTGTTGTGGTTCAAAATTAGGAACTTCATCAATTAGACGTCAATAATGATTTTCTACATGGAGACTTGCATGAAGAAGATTACATGAAGATTCCACAAAGCTATGCCAAACAGGGGGGAAAAGAGTCTGTCGATTACAAAAATTGTTGTATGGTCTCCGTCAAGCATCTCGCAATTGGTATGATAAATTCACTACTTTCTTAATTTCTCTTGGTTACTGACAATCATATGAAGACTATTCTTTGTTTAAATTGTCCCACCCTGTAGTTTCCTTTGTAGTCGTTCTTATATATATGGATGATCTCATCATCACAGAAATGATTCTGATTGTATATCCAAGCTGAAAGAGCATTTAAATGCAAAATTACATATCAAGGATCTTGGAAAACTCTAGTATTTTCTTGGCATTGAAGTGGAAAGGTCACCAACACGCATTGTACTAAGTCAACATAAGTATGTACTTGATATTTTGGCAGAGAGTAAACTCACAGGTTGCAAGCTAGAAAGTTTCCCTATGGAGCAAAAACATAAGCTTTCTCTTGATTCTGGAGAAATTTGTCACGTACCAGGGCAATATCGTCGTCTTGTCAGACACTTGATTTATCTCACCATCACTCGTCCAGATATTAGCTACGCTGTTCATGTACTTGCCAATTTCTGCATGCGCCAAGGTAACCTCATCTAGAAGCTGCTTATAGAGTTTTACACTATCTCAAAAGAAATCCAGGTCAAGGGATTCTATCCCCTTCAGATAATTCACTTTCTATAAAAACTTATTGTGATGTTGATTGGGCAGGGTGTCCGATGACACGTCGATCAACTACAGGAAACATTGTGTTTCTCTATAAATCACCCATTTCTTGGAGATCTAAGAAAAAATGGTTGTGTCTCGTTCCTATGTTGAAGTTGAATATAGCGCTATGGCCACTACTACTAGTGAGATCGTTTGGTTGCTTCGACTTCTACAAGATCTTTAAGTAAAACATGCAACACCTATTTCTTTCTTTTATGATAACCAAGCTGCTATCCATATTTGCTCCAATCCTTTTTTTCATGAACGTACCAAGCACATAAAGATAGATTGCCACTTCATTCGACAATATGTACAATCAAAGATAATTATGACTCATCATATCTCTTCACAGAACCTACTGGTTGATATACTCACAAAGTTTCTTGGTTATGATCACTTTCATAATGTCACAATCGAGAATACTCCCAGTCGTAACCAGCATCTTTGTCCTCGAATAGGCCTTAGACAAGCCCTTAGCATACTTAATTGCATCATAGGTAAATTAAAAAGCGGAAATTTTAAAACTTCTCTTTGAAGTTCAACTTCACTTCACATATATCAATATAGAATCTATAATTGTCTCACATGACCATCTAAACATAAGAGTAAGAGAAACGACACTTAGCCCTTACATCATTACAATACGTCTTGTAAGAGAATACACCATAGTTCTTGGAATAGGAGAAATAAAACAATGTCTTTAAACGTCGTAAAATGACTAGATTCATAGGCTTCGTCCTCGAACATGAGGACTCACCAACTATGGAATGATCCAAGCTTCTTTGAAAATGGCCTTGAAGCACCTATATGGCCCGAACCTACATTGTTGTAGAAATAGAAGAGATATGGGTTAGTACAAACCACATGTACTATCCATGGATACATATGCAAGTAAACCATTTGAAAACATGCACAAAGGGATATATTGTTTATAAGCATGCAAAATTAACTTTAAAAGCCTTAATGCACATTCCAATAACATAAACAAGTCCATAACACAACAACAATGAGACATATTCATCTTCATCTTCAAGAGTAACATCATAATTAAGCCAAAGTCAACGTTTCATGTTTAGAATCCATTTCATCAATACATCACAAGACCTTACTCATAACCCCAATCCAAGTTCACTAGTGTAATGTGTATGTGAATACCCATAAATCCACATAAACCAAGTAAACTAGCAAATAGACCATAAGCATTGCCTCATATAACCTCATAACAAGTGTAGTCAACATCATGCATAACAATTTAGACCAACATCAAGTACATCAAACAACATTATATAAGACCAACATCATATAAGACCAACATCATACATTTCATGTATACATAAAGAACCCACCCTAGAACTCCCCTGAAGGTCCACTTGTGCAATGTATAGGTAAAGTCTCATACCCTTACCCACACTAAGAAACACCTCTTAAGTAATCCTAGTCAGTGTTCATCTTCTTACTTTCATTCATTCATTTTACTTATGGGAAACTTTGCCATAACCGACATTAGACCATGTGAGCTAAACATGGAATCCGGTGTCAAGCCCTCACACCGAAAGGAAGGCATACTACTTGCCAAGGTAAGACATCAACATCATCATAACATCTAAGTGGATCCACTAGCTAAGGTTTCCTATGGGGCACATAGTTAAGTAACTAGGAGGTTGTTACTAGAATCCCTCTTTATGCTATGTAGCATTGGAGTTTCTACCTCATGAGAACATCGAGGGAAGCTTCCTCGTGAAGAGACCCCTATGATTGTTAAGTTCATTCGGTGCTAAGATAAATTCCCTTTTTGAAGTGTCTTTAAGTCTTTCTTAACATCAATTCATAACATAGGTCTTAGGATTTTAACCCCTCATATAACGTGTTCATAGCTCATGGGTTCTAGGATGATAAAGTCCTTTCATCACAAATCCAACATCATGTGAGAACATTACATCATATCATAACCATACGATGCACACAGAAATTACCTTCAATCCCTCATAATCGTACACCTATCATTATCTCACAATAATCATATTCATAGCATGACCATACATTCATAAATTCATCATTCATACTTCAATTGAGCAACATTTTTTTTACCAAGGATAGACCAAAATTATTACAATAGAGTATTCATGACCTTGAATGTCTTACCAATGGCCTCCAAGAAACCCATTCAAGACTTCACCCCCAAATCCATAATATTTATCCCACAATTCAATCATCATCATCATACAATAGTATATTATGCAAGAACACATTCAATTATATCACCCTTAATCGTTAATCAACCTAATTCAAAAGTTAGGGTTAAGAGAAGAGGGACATTCATGGGTCTTTTATGAAATTGGGTCAAAGTCTAACGTAAAACATCAATTTTCTCATAAAAATTCATAATTTCTCACTATTAATCAAATCAAAACCAAATTAATAAAGCTTGAAAGGTGACCCACAAAATTGAGTGAAACCTAGATTTTTGAAGAACATTGAAATCCATTTTTAAAGAACCTCTTGGGGAAAGGAGTCCCAAGAGTGAAGAGCCTCCATACCTTATCAATACTCAGAGATTTGTGAAGGAAAGCCTTGTTCTTAAAGTCTTATAGAAAACATGATTTTATTCTTCAATGGGGGTCTTGAGTTGAGAGAGAAAATTCTAGAGAGAACTGAGAGTCTTTGGGGTTTTGGGATTTTGAAGTGTGAAGACTTGTTTAATGTGTTAAAATCCCTTAATATACATTAAATAACTAAATTATACCGACCATACATTTAAATGGACAAGGGTGGAATTTACCAAACCACCATCGGCTTGGCCATGTGTTGCACTAGTGTGCAGGCCCCAATTGACGCCATGGTTGATGGTCCGTCAATCTATGAACAGACCGTCCTGGAACTCAGATGTTTGGTTCAGAGAGTGCTAAAATGGAGACATGGATCTATAATTATAAGTATGGACTCACGACCTCCATTGACGGGGCGTGAGTCCATTGACGGGGCATCGTTTATGCTCGTCAAGTGCATGCTTTTTTTGACAGCTTTTGGGTCAAATGTTTGGGTCTTTCTCGAGGTCCCTAAGGGTGGTCCTTGGGGAGTCGTACGCAAACGTTTTGACCCTAAACATGCACTAATGTGTACTCTAAGAATTTTTACAAGGTTTGGCTTTCTTACGACTCTTCAAACCCCTTCCAAGACCTAAAGGCACAATAGATCACTTTCACTAATCTCCGGACGTCATGGTCGTTTCTTGACGTTTAGGCTTTAGTACTTCCAAATCAATTTAATTACATTTTTTTAGGCCTGGAAACACCATTTTAAACATTATTCACTAGGTGAGGCCCTAGCCTATGTCTTTGGATTTCCGAGGTATTACAATATTCCCCCCTCCCTTGGTGAACATTCGATCTCGAATGACACTTTAAACATCTCTTTGGAAACTATGACTCAAGACTAGCAGCCCAACCAACACATTATACATAATGATAATTCAATAACAAAGGAGGAAACATTCACTCCATTATCAAACACAACAATGCATCATCATGAGATAGAAACTATGCCAACTACCAATTATGCACCCATTTCATTATTTCACATTTTGCAAGGAGAATTGTCCTTCTCCTTCTCATATAGCTCAACATATTCAACAAGGGGCAATACATCATTTCATCACTTCACACTTGAGCAATTTCACTAGAAATATCACATAACTCAACTACCAACCATATAATCAAGTACCATCAAGCACAGAGAATATATAATTCAAGATACGTATGAAACATGGATTTTCACAAGAACATGCATAATGAAGGGAAACCATAGAAGTTAAAAACACACTTATGACCATTTATAAACAAAAACTAGGAGAAGTCACTAACCTCAACCTTGACTAGAAGAGCAAGGAAAAAGATGAGGATATCGGGACATCATATTAGC
This sequence comes from Solanum sitiens, assembly GCA_016801875.1. NCBI lineage: Eukaryota > Viridiplantae > Streptophyta > Magnoliopsida > Solanales > Solanaceae > Solanum > Solanum sitiens. The sequence goes on from JABWTJ010000332.1 coordinate 485,568, forward strand.
CTCGGCCTCCCAAGTAGTATTTTTCACTAGATGATTCTTCCAAAGAACCTTTACGGAAGCTACTTCCTTATCCCTCAACTTCTTCACTTGCCGGTCTAAAATCTTAACCGGAACCTCTTCATAGAAAAGGTTAGCATCAACTTCCAAACCTTTTAGAGGAAGGATAGACACCGGATCGCCTATGCACTTTTTGAGCATTGACACATGGAACACCGGATGCACCAGAGATAATTAAATAAGTAATTTCAACTCATAGGCAACACTTCTGACGCATTTTACAACCTGATATAGCCCCACATACCAGGGACTAAGTTTCCCTTTTTAACAAATCTCATCACCCCTTTCATGGGCGATATCTTTAAGTAGACTAAGTCACCTACCATAAACACAAGGTCTCTCTTTCTATTGTTGGCATAAGATTTTTGCCGACTTTGGGTCATCTCAATCTATCCCTTATGAGTCAGACTTTCTCCACAACCTCATAGATTGCTTTGGGACGTATTAGAGTAAACTCACCTACCTCAAACCACCCAATCGGAGATCTACATCTCCTCCCATAAAAGGCCTCAAAAGGGTGCCATGACAATACTCGAATGATAACTATTATTGTAGGCAACTTCAATCAATGGTAGATCATCATACCAATTACCTTTGAAGTCAATGACACATGCCCTCAACATGTCCGCCAAGGTTTGGATGGTCCGTTCCGCCAAACCATCCATTTGTGGATGAAATGCAGTACTAAATTTCAACTTGGTACCAAGTCCACTTTGGAATGATTCCAAAAGTGAGAAGTAAATTGAGTACCTCTATCCGAAATGATAGACAAAGGAACTCCATGCATTCTCACAATCTCCTTGGATACAACTTAACATATTCCTCCGCCGAATAAGTAGTCTTGACGGGAATAAAATGGGATGATTTGGTCAACCTATAAACAATAACCCAAATTGAATCATATTTCCTTCGTATACGAGGCAAACCCACAATGAAATCCATATTGACATCTTCACATTTCCAAGTAGGGATAGATATATATTGAGTTAACCCTTCTGATCTTCGATGTTCGACCTTGTCTTGTTGACAATTAGGACATTTGTCCACGAATTCTGTTATATCCTCATTCAAACCATTCTACCAAAAGAGCTCTTGAATATCAAGATACATTTTGATGGCACTCGGATGAATGGAATATCAAGAACCATGAGCCTCTTCCAAAATTTGTCCCCTTAAGTAATCTACATCTGGCACACACAACCTACCTTGGTACCTAAGTAACCCCGGGAGAATGACTCATTGGACTTACTAAGAACCGATTCCTTCAACTCCATCACTATAGGATCAAGCTGTTGCTTAGATTTCACCTCAACCACTAAGAATGAATCGGAGTTATGATGAACCGTAAAACCCCCTTTAGGAGAATCTTCTAGTCGAACACCCAATCAGGCCAATCTATGCACATCTTTCACTAACTGTTTCTTACCATCGGGAACATGGGCTACACTACCCATAGGCATTCGGCCTAAAGCATCAGCAATCACATTGGCTTTCCCGGGGTGGTAAAGGACAGTTATATCATAATCTTTCAAAAGCTCTAACCAACTTATTTGTCAGAGATTTAAGTCTTTTTGAGTGAACATATATTGGAGACTCTTATGATCGGTGAACACATCTACATGCACTCCATATAGATAGTGTCTCTATATCTTCAAGGCAAACAGTAGGACCGCTAGTTCAAGATCATGAGTTCAATATTTCTTATCATGTACCTTGAGTTGTATAGAGGCATATGCTATCACCTTACCATATCGAATGAGGACACAACCCAAACCTACTCGAGAAGCGTCACAATACACCACAAACCCTTCGGTACCTTCCGCTAAGGTCAACACTAGAGCGGAGGTAAGCTTATCTTTCGACTTTTGGAAGCCTTTCTCACAAGCTTCCTTCTATTCAAACTTGACTTTCTTTTGGGTTAAGGTAGTTAATGGAGAAGCGATAGATGTAAATCCGTCAACAAATCTCCTATAATACCCAGCTAAGACCAAGAAACTTTGAATATCGGCAGGAGTCAAATGTCTTGGCCAATTCTTATCCGTCACTGTTTTCTTCAGATCTACCTCTATACCCTCACTTGAAACAATGTGACAAAGACAAGCCACCGACCTTAGACAAAATTTGCAATTACTATACTTAGCAAAGAGTTGATTTCCTTTTTATGTTAGGACTTATTTATTGTAAATACTTGTAAAAACCTCATTTTTGGGGTTAGACTCTTTGGTATTCTTAAGTTTTATTATCTTAGTTGTTGAACTTGAGATTTTGGGAAATATTCTACTTTTCGGAATCATTTGTTGCAAGACTTTGATTTATTCAAGTAATTTTCTGGATTTTCTTAAATCTCATCAAAGTAAGTACATTAGTTCTTGTCTAATTAACATGAATTGTTTAATTATGAACATGGGTAACTAAATCCACAACTAGGGTTAAGGGAACCATGGGTAATTAAAAAAGTAAAACTAGCTAAAATAACAATTCTAGAATAGTGTCTTGCATGTATTGATACTTCTTTCATTTAGAAGTTTTTTTAATGAGTGCACATGTTAGAACTCACCTTGTTGCTACTTGCCGGACCAAGGTGGTAGATAATAAGAAAAGAATTATCAACGTAGATTTAGTATACACTATCGAATAGGCTAGTGTCAATTGGTGCGAAGTAATAACTAAGCCATACATCGATTATGATGCTTAATATGAGGTAAAAGGTAAGGTTTAGTAAAATATACACACGTAGCCGGACCAAGGTGCGGAGTGAAATTCACTAGTTGCCGGACCAAGGAATTAGGGATACATAACTTACCACTTTGCATGCAAGATACTAGGAAATAGTTGTTATAGTTAGAGTTACTGCATTATGAACCTAATGGGGAACACTTACACCCTAGTTTCTCTCATTACTTGATTAACATCAAACATTTGAACTTGTTACTTGTTTACTTAGAATTAATAAAAAATTTTGTTACACAAAACCCCCTTTTTATTGTTTGTTTTTGGAAAGGACTTGATTAAAATAGAAGTAATCGTAGATTAAAGTTAAATCTAAACTATTTTCCTCGTGGTATCGACCCCAACCTAACATTTGGGTTTTTTACTTGATACGACCGCTTATACTTCTTTTCGAGAAGTAAATTTTAGCGTATCAAATTTTGGCGCCGCTGCCGGGGAACAGTGGCTTTTAGATTAACTTTAAGCACATTACCGAGTTTTAGTCAATAATTTCCTGATTTTACTTTTTCTTTTTGTTTTTGTTTCTCGCAGGTATAGCTTTAGTTTATGCCAGGTACATGGAGTCGAGGAGAACCAATACTTCCGCTTGATCCAGAACTAAACCGTACACTTCGCAGAATGAACATTCAAAATAATCCTGCTTATATCGAGGATAAGATCAATCCTCCACCTCCCCCGCTAGTTGAGGCTCATAATCAAGTGATGGCTGATAATTCGGGTGAAGGTAATCCGAGGAGGCAACCTCCTGCTCCACACCCTCAAGAGTACTATAGGGGAAATGTTAACATCACTGACTCTGATGGGCCACTTGTCCTACCTCCTCTGCCACATGGTCATACTTTTGTGGTAACTAGTAGCTTAATGCAGATGCTCACAGCTAGAGGTCTGTTTTCTGGGCTACCATCTGAGGATCCACATGCTCACATCACCAAACTGAGGTCGGTGTGCAAGAGTTGTGTAGGGAGACCTGACTTGGACATGGATGTCATTGGTCTTAGAGTGTTTCCTCTCTTACTAACAGGAGAGGCTGCTATATGGTTTGCTGAGCTTTCCTATAACTCAGTCTATACATAGAACCAATTGAGGGATGTGTTCTTAGCTCGTTACTATCCGGTTTCAAAGAAGCTCAACCACAAAGATAGGGTGAACAACTTTGTGGCACTACCAGGGGAGTCAGTAAGCAGTTCTTGGGATCGGTTCACCACTTTCTTGAGAAGTGTCCCAAATCACCATATTGATGATGAGTCGCTGAAAGAGTATTTCTATCGGGGGCAAGATGATAATATTAAAGTGGGGTTAGATACGATTGCGGGTGGTTCTTATGGGGAGTGTACTTATGCAGAGATCGCTGAGAAGTTAGAGAAAATCTCCCAAAATAATAAAACTTGGAGCACTAGGAAGTCGGATACTGGAGAAATACTTTTGTAATGCAATCTACACACAACCTAGCCGCAGATGATATTCGTGAAGAAATGGCTCAAATGAGAACTGAGCTTGGGTTAGTGTTGAAACATGTCACTGGGGTGCAGAGAAAGTTAATGCGGTGAATTATTTGACTAAGCCACTACCGCCGATAGATGAGTTTTACTATGAGTAAGATTCTTATGCAGTGAATGAGCAGACGGGGGGTTTCCGACCGAACGCCCAAGGCTCCAATCAGGAAAATTAGCACCAAGTTCAAGGAAATCAAGGTCGGAACTATGGGAATTACAACCGAGAGGGTCACTACGTTAGTGAATGAAACTACAACCATGACAACAACTTCAATCGGCGTAGTTCTACCTCAAAATTGGGAAGTTGCTCCTAGGGATGGTGGAGGTAGTATGGCGCGAGTTGAAGACATGTTGCAAAAGATGATGAGGAGGTTTGACGCAAGTAATGAGCACGCCAAAGAATTGAGAGGTGATTTGGCTAACATTGGGCAAAAAGTGGATGCACATGCAGTCTCCATCAAGCATCTTGAGATGCAAATGGCTAAATTGTCGTCTACTGTAAGCCCTCGTCAATCGGGTACTCTTCCTAGCAACACTGTTCAAAATCCGAAGAATGATGGACATTGTATGGAAATCACTACTCGAGAAGGTAAGCAAACCATACATCCACCTATGCCGTTTGGCGTAGAAAATAAGATGAGAACAGAAGATGAGGTAGTTGAAGCTAATAGTGAGTTGGTAAATGAAGTAGGAAAAGAAGCAGAGAAGCACCAAACGTTGACTCCCATTCCAAGACCACCACCTCCATTTCCACAGAGGTTAGTGAAAAAGACCGAGGATGGTAAATACCGGCATTTTATCACTATGTTGAAACAGCTTTCCATCAATGTTCCTTTGATAGAAGATCTTGAACAACTGCCCGGTTTTGCCAAATTCATGAAAGATATGGACACTAAAAAGAGATCGGTCAGTTTTGAGAATGATGATAGAATGCAACATTGTAGTGCTATTGCTACAAGGTCTCGAGTGCAAAAGAAAGAAGATCCGGGTGCCTTCACTATTCCATGTACAATCGGGTTATTACACTTTGCAAAAGCATTATGTGATCTTGGGGCAAGCATAAATCTCATGCCTCTCTTTATTTACAAGAAGTTGGGTTTGGGTGACCCAAAGCCCACTGCGATGCGGCTACTGATGGCCGATCGAACGGTGAAGAGGCCTATTGGGATACTCCACGATTTGTTAGTAAAGGTGGAGTCATTCATATTTCTGGCCAATTTTGTGATTCTGGATTGTGAGGTCAATTTTGAGGTGCCTATTATTCTTGGGAGGCCATTCCTTGCTACGGGTAGAGCCTTGGTTGATATAGAGAAAGGGAAATGAAATTTCGGTTGAACAATGAAGAAGTGACTTTCAACATTTGTAGGTCCATGAGGCAGAGTGGTGAGCTCCAATCGGTATCTGCCATATCTTACAGGGCTGAAAAGTCATCTGAGGTACAAATAGAAGAGCGTCTGGGTGTAGAAGCACTAGCGGCAGTGATCATGAATTTTGATAGTGATTGCATTGAAGAGTATGGGCCATTGGTCGTGGCACTTGATCGAGGTGATGTTCGGTTTAAACCAAAGAAGTTGGAGTTAGATATGAAGCATCGCGAGTCTCCACCCGTGAAACCATCTATAGAGGAGGCTCCAAGAGTAGAACTTAAGGCTCTACCACCTCATCTGAGGTATGTATTCTTGGGAAAATGTAACACTTGCCGGTAATTATTTCATCAGATTTGAATGTGCATCAAGTTGAGAGTTTGGTGGAGGTGTTAAAAACGTTCAAAAGAGCTATTGGGTGGACTATTGCGGATATTATTGGGATCCCTCCCGGGATTTGTTCATGTCCGATCATAAGCCAAGTATTGAGCACCAGAGACGTTTAAATCCACCTATGCAAGAGGTGGTGAAGAAGGAAATTATTAAGTGGTTGGATGCTGGAGTGATAGATCCAATCGCCGATAGTAGTTGGGTATGCCCTGTTCAGTGTGTACCCAAGAAAGGGGGCATGACTGTGGTCCCCAATGAGAAAAATAAGCTTGTCCCAATGAGACCGGTGACTGGATGGAGGGTGTGTATGGATTACCAGAAATTAAATGCATGGACCGAGAAGGACCATTTTCTTATGGCCTTCATGGATCATATGTTGGATAGACTTGTAGAAAAGGGGTGGTACTGTTTTCTTGATGGTTATTCAGGTTATAATCAGATTTCTATTGCACCGGAAGATCAAGAGAAAACCACCTTTACTTGTCTTTATGGGACCTTCGTGTACAAGAGAATGCCGTTTGGGTTATGTAATGCACCGACCACGTTTCAGAGATGTATGATGTCGATATTCTCCGTTATGGTGGAGGACACTATTGATGTGAATATGGATGATTTTTCAGTGGTTGGTGACTCCTTTGAGCGGTGTTTGAGTCATTTGTCCGAGGTTCTTAAGAGGTGTGAAGATTGCAACCTTGTGCTAAATTGGGAAAAATGTCGCTTCATGGTGAAAGAAGGTATTGTATTGGGTCATCGTATTTAAGAGAAGGGTATAGAGGTTGATCGAGCTAAAGTTGAGGTGATAGAGAGACTTCCTCCACCCATCTCTGTAAAAGGTGTGAGAAGTTTTCTTGGGCATGCAGGCTTTTACCGGAGGTTCATCAAGGATTTTTCAAAGATTGCACATCCTTTGTGCAAGTTTCTTGAGAAAGAGTGTAAGTTTTATTTGTGATGAATCCCATCTTAAGGCATTTAGTGAGTTGAAGGAAAAGTTGGTGTCTGCACCTATCATCATTTCTCCAGATTGGAGCAAGCCATTTGAAGTGATGTGTGATGCGAGTGGGGTTGCTCTTGGTGTGGTATTGGGAGAAAGAAGGGACAAAATCCTTCATCCCATTTACTATTCTAGTAAATCCCTTAATGAAGCCCAAAAGAACTACACCGTGACTGGACAAGAGCTCCTTGCAGTAGTCTTTGCTTTCGAGAAATTTTGCTCCTATTTGCTTGGCACGAGGATTATAGTGCATACTGATCATTCTGCTTTGAGATATTTGATGGCAAAAAAGAATGTGAAACCGAGGTTGATTCGTTGGCTATTACTATTGCAAGAATTTGACTTTGAGGTGAAAGATAGAAAAGGGACCAAAAATCAAGTTGCTGATCACTTATCCCGATTAGAAGATGAAGCAATGAGGGAGTTAGGTGAAAAGGATGAAATTGATGATACTTTCCCTGTTGAGCATGTACTAGCTGCCTCCCAAGACTTGATTCCATGGTTCGCAAATTTGTGAATTATATGGCTAGTGATATCATCCCACCGGACTTCTCCTTTCTTCAAAGGAAAAAGTTCATGCATGATGTGAAAAATTTCTTTTGGGATGAGCCATACTTATATAGGAGTTGTGCCGATGGGCTTATTCGGCATTGTGCCGATGGTCTTATTCAGCGTTGTGTGCCGGAGGTTGAGATGTTGAGTGTTTTGGAGGCATGCCATTCTTCGCGTGTAGGTGGGCATCATAGTGGTATCCGGACTTCTCACAAGATCTTGCAGTGTGGCTACTATTTGCCAACCATCTACCAAGATGCTCATGAGTTCGCCAAGGCATGTGATAGATGCCAAAGAGATGGTGGCATCTCGAGAAAGCAAGAGCTCCCGTTAAATCCCATTCTTGTGATTGAATTATTTGATGTGTAGGGCATTGACTTTATGGGCGCTTTTGTGAGTTCTCATGGGATGAAGTACATTCTTGTGGCAGTCGATTATGTGTCAAAATGGGTAGAAGCTATTGCACTTACGAATAATGAAGGGAAGAGTGTCACCGCGTTCTTGAAAAAGAACATATTTTCTAGATTTGGCACCCCAAGGGCTATTATTAGTGATGTGGGATCCCACTTTTGCAACAAGCTGTTTCAGGGATTATTGAAAAAATATGGGGTTCGCCATAATGTGGCCACTCCTTACCATCCTCAAACTAGTGGGCAAGTTGAGGTGTCAAACAGGGAGATTAAGCAGATTTTGGCAAAAACGGTGAATGCTAGTAGAACGGATTGGTCAAGGAGGCTTGATGATGCTCTTTGGGCCTACCAGACAGCATACAATACTCCCATAGGTATGTCCCCATACCAACTTGTATATGGGAAGGCTTGTCACTTACCGGTTGAATTAGAGCATAAGGCCATGTGGACAATGAAAAAGTTGAAAATGGATTGGAATGAGACTGCAGAACATAGGTTAATCGGGTTGAATGAGCTTGATGAATTTTGCTTGAAGGCATAGGAAAGTTCAGCCCTCTACAAAGAAAAGATGAAGAAGTACAATGACCAAAAGATTGAGAAGCGCGATTTTTTAGTTGGGGATTTGGTGCTTTTGTTCAATTCTAGGTTGCGCTTGTTTCCGGGCAAACTCAAGTCCAAATGCACTGGTCCCTATTTGATCACCCAACTATTCTCTCATGGTGCGGTTGAGTTGGAGAACAAGGAGGGTGTAAGGTTCACGATGAACGGGCAGCGAATAAAAATCTATCTAGGGCATGCTGAAACGACAAATGAAGTGATCGAGGCATACCATCTTGATGAAGTCTGAGTAATCAAGCGTCCTCCGTCGTGCCACGACGTTAAATCAAGCGCTGATTGGGAGGCAACCCAATATGTATCCTCTATCCAACTATAGGTTTTTCGTGATTTTCTAGGCATAGTTGCATTATTTTCGCTTTTATTACTTATGTCACATCTGAATGTTTTTTTATTTTTCTTTAGAAGTGTTGACTAGAGCGTAGAGTAGGGCCCGTGTCCAAAAAGTGTCTAGAAAACACAAAAAGATTAGCTTAATGGGTGTTAAATATGCAGGGACCAAATCACCAGAATCTGCAGAAAATTGGTCTGGTGCACCCATCGACGGACCGTCGTCCTTTCGATGGACCGTCGGTAGGATCCGTCATGCCCATGTATGTTTTTGAAATTTTTCTAAGTTAGGGCACCGTCGACGGAGGGGTCGACGGACCGTCGAGCGACTTACGGTCCATCGATGGGGAATCATCGATCCCTCACCCACCAACCTGACCCGACCCGTCCGGCTACATACTAAAAGTTTTTAAACTTTTCAGTTACCCACCTCTTCACATACCCCCCATAACCGTTTCCGTCCCTATTTCCTCTCATTTTCCCCCACTTCCTAACCCATTAACTCCCATTCCATCATCAAATTCCCACACTTCTCCCACTTCCACAAACTCCATTCTCTCCCCAAATCTCCTATCTTTTTCAGTCTCCTTGCCGGTCGGTGCTCGTGGTTGGTGTTGCTGCTGTTCTACTACAAGTTTTCCTACTCCTTTTTCCTCCACTACAGTTTTCACGTATGTTCTTCTGATCTGCTAGATTAACTATCATTAATTTTCATGTTAACTTGATGTCTTACCTTGTGGGTCTTGAATTTGGGACCCCTTTGCATGCTACAAACTTACACCTGAAGTCCTAAGTGCCTTAGAACACTGAAATTGAAAGGGATGGGGGTGTCTTGTTAATAATGTGTTGTGTTTGCATGTTGTGTTTCTGACCTAGGGTTATATGATAGGCTGTAGAATCGAATGTTCAAACTATGATAATTCATGCCCTAGGAATGATGAAATGCTGGGTTAAATGTTAGGGAAACTTAAGGTTTCTAAGTATACTCTGAATTAGTACGTTGGGGGAAACAAAATGGCTACAAAATTCTATCCCTGAAGGACAGAACGAGACCCCATTGACGGATCGTCGGTCCCTCGACGGACCATCGTTGGGGTCCGTCAACCCCAACATCCCTTGCTTAGTCTAAGTGTCCGTCGACGGACCCCATTGATGGACCGTCATCCCTTCGACGGTCCATCCTGCACAACCGTTGACGCTGTCAGAACCTTTGTTTCTGATTTTTTAAAAAAATATTCTAAGTGTCCATCGACGGACCCCATTGACGCACCGTCGTCCCTTCAACGGTCCGTCCTGCACAACCATCGACGTTGTCAGAACCTTTGTTTATGATTTTCTAAAAAAAATATTCTAAGTGTCCGTCGACGGACCCCATTGACAGACCGTCGTCCCTTCGACGGTCCATCCTGCACAACCGTCGACACTATCAGAACCTTTGTTTCTGAAGTTTTCAAAAATTCTTCCAAGTGTCCCTCGACGGACCCCCATGACGGACCGTCGTCCCTTCGACGGACCGTCGATGGGTCCGTCAGGCAGTGCTGCACTTCTGCACTGCCATTCCATTATGTGTTTTACTCTTGTGTTTGATGCTTTTGAATGTGTTATAGGCTTCTAGTGGTACTAATAAATTCTCTTTGCAGTTGAATGTGTTACAGGCTTCTAGTGGTACTAATAAATTCTCTTTGCAGGTACATATGGCACCCAAGCAAGACCGTGTCTACTCGAAAGGGCGTTCTAAGTCTGTCGCCCCATCGAACTAGATGGTCATAGGCTCAGACGATGAGCGTGACTCGGAGTACGTGCCACCAGGCACCCGCACCCCTACCCGTGCTGCCCGCACCACTAGAGCCATGCCCACGAAGGTGGCGCCCGGCGGAGTTACTGCCTCCAAGTCTAAAGAGGAGCGCATACTGACCGGCACACCTTCTAGGTCGGCTGCACATTCTGAGGGAGCGTCTGGCTCCGAGGAGGCTTCTAGTTCTGAGGAAGCATCCGGCTCTGTGGAGGCTTCCGGGTCTGAGGAGGCTTCTGCTTTCCCTAATGCCAATGCTCCAGCTACTTCGGTCCAGTCTACCTCATCTGATGAGGCTGGTAGTGTTGATTCTACTCCAGTACCGTAGACTGACGTCCCCACTCCGGTTGCTGATCAGACCAACAAGTGGTGTGTCGAGGGTCAATATCAAGTATATGCTGATGCCACAGTGCCCAACGATAAGGGGGTCATGACCCGGACCCTAACACTCGAGCGGCGGGTTCTCACTGGGAGTCTTCCCACTATGCCGGCCATCCATGCTATATTTACCAGACATCAGCTGGAGTGGACGGCTCGAAATGTGGGCCTCTATAGCGAAGAAATTGTGCGAGAGTCCTACGCCTCCTATGTGGCGACTCTCCGGTCTTAGTTGGACAGGTGGGCCAACCCAGCCAAACATGCACCTCTGGAGTACGTCTGAGTCCGCGGCAAGTGGGTTGATATTTCTTTACAGGCCATTCACAGGCTTCTCTATGGCACGGACGTTGATGCCACCAGGACCCTATTCACCGCCGAGTTTGACTATCGGTTGAAGTTGATCAAGGACGGCCGGTTCTAGCGTGAGCCAAATGTGAGAGAGACCACCAAGCGGTGGATAGCACAGAACCTCTCTGTGGATGGTGAGGCTGCTGATTGGGTGCTGGAGCCCAAGGGGATCATTAAGAAAGCCAACCTCACCTTCACAGCCAAATTCTTATGGCTATTGGTCCGACACTGTCTTTCCCCCACTGCTGCTGATAACATTGTCACTTGGGATCGTGCAGTGCTGATGGCTGCCATGGTTGCGGGGTTCGAGGTGACTTTGTGTGGCTGTTGTAGGCGGTGATGCATGAGAGGGCCTTTAAGGCCACTACTACTTACTCCTTCCCGTGCATGGTATTTGAGTTGTGTAGGTCTGCAGGAGTGCCCGTGTGGCACATTGATGTGATCAAGACCCCGCCCGGCACAGTGGATATTGGAATCATTCGAGATGAGGCCAATGAGTTGGCTCCCCACAGAGGGCCCCGTCCAGAGGTGCAGCCGTTCGGTGAGAACCTGGCGGCCACGGTAGAGCAAGCCCAAGCAGCTAATCCGTCTACATCCGATCCTACCGACACCACCCCGGTTGAGTCTATCCCGGGTACTAGCACCGCTTTGAGCTCCTCCCGCTTGACTCCATCTGCTACACTGGTCCTGCTTGCTAGGGTCCAGAAATTAGAGGCCCAAATGTCCACACTTCTGCATCACATCCAGCCTTGGATGCAGAGGTCCATTGCTGAGGCGGAGGAGCGGATAGAGAGGAAGATGGCCCAGCATACTGAGCGGTAGATCATGGAGGTCCACCAGTGCTTGGATGCATTTGAGTTAAGGGTTCTTGCCCGGCCAGTCCCTACTATAGATTTAATGACTCTCCAGGCTGCTGTAGCGAGTTTGAGGGAAGATATGGATGCCATTCTGGAGGACCGGGTGCCCGAGTCTGAGGCCTCGTTTGTGGAGCCTGCTGAGGATACGGTGCTGGCTTTTCTTTTCCAGACCACTACTGCACCACCACCTCAGCCACGGGAGCATACCAAGAGGCACCGATCTCGAGAGGATGATGAGACTCGAACTAGGAAGGGAGAGCATCTTGAGTTTGAGGCTGCGAGGAGAGCCTCGCTGATTGATGAGGAAGCCCGGCAGATGAGGGCTCAGGCGGTGGCTGCTGGGGCGTCTAGCTCCAGGATTGATGTTGTTGAGAGTAGCACTATTGAGGGTGCTGTTATTGCTGCGGACACTACTGATGGTGTCCCTACTACTGAGGGAGCGGGTTCCGGGTCACCAGACCCGCCAACTTGTTGATCATCGGCGCTATGCGCCTCAGGTTTGCTTCACCCACCACTCGGTTTTACATTTTTGTATGCATTGGGGACAATTGCATGCTCTTTTGTTGGCGGTGGGGTAAATGGAAAGTGAGTGCTAGGGTGAAGTCTGAGTAGCCCAACTCACGATCCTCTCTTTGTTTTTTTTTGCCTGTGTTCTTTTTCCCCAAGAGACTATTTACTTTACAGTTGAACCGGCACGTTAGTATCTTGTACATAGTATCGATATGAAATCTGAAGCATGATGGCTAAATAAAATGATATACTGATTTAAAGAAAATGCCTGCATGATTAGGCATAGTGAATAAGTATGTGTGGCTCTAAGCATGACATAGAGATACACCACTGCATGACCCTAAAATCTAAAACTCGAACTAGGTGTCTGATAATCTGGTAGAGTAATGAGATGTCAAGTGAGTGTGAGGAAAATTTGAATAGTCTACCATTGGTACTGAGCTAGACTTGCCTGGTTAGTCCTGCTAAAAGTAAGTTGTGATAGACAATTAGGAAAGGATCATAGGCCCTTGTTCAAGATAGCCAATCTTTAGCCTAGATAACAGAAAACCGAATGAAATTAATCCCTTCTTGATCTGAATGATTTAAGCTTAAAATAGACCTTTCTTTTTCACCCCAACTGATCTCTTCTGGGAACAATGTGTTGGCCCTGGTCCCTCATTGGACATGTGCACCTCAGCATATGCCAAAATCATAAGTTGAGGGTGGCTAATGCAGAAAACAACCTTGTCGTGGCCCTGACCCAACCTTGGGTATTGTGTACCTTGACTCATGGCAAAACCATGAGTTGAGGGTGGCTAGTTGAGGAATGCTCCGGAAAGTGGGGTTGAAAAAATAAAGAAAGAGAAAGAACAAAAGAAAAGTGACTCAAGAAAAGTTGAAAGCAAAGTGAAAAATTAAGAAAATAAAAAATAAAAAAAATCACTTACACAAAAGGAGAAAGAAAGGAGAAAGTAAGGCGAAAGAATATAAAAAAATAATAAAAAAATTAAGAAATAGTGCGGAATAAAATGATGAAAAGGTAGGACGCTTAGCCGTTATGTCAAGGAGGTCAATAAGTCACTAAAATACATCCAAATGTACCCTACCTGATCCTGAGCCTAAGATACAAGCTAAAAAAGTCCTATCGTGATCCTAAGAGTCTATTATGGTGAACATAAAGCAGTGAAAATAAGGGCAAGCCTATGGTAACAAGTATAAATGAGGTGTCAAGTTGTTCTGAGAGCGAGTGTTGAAAAAAATAATCCTTATACTCAAACTGAAACCATTGTGTGAAAAATGAGGATGTTGTTTTGAAGTGAGGACACTAGTTGCAATACCAAAAAATTGGTACCTTGGTGAGAGATCAAAGAGGATAGGTGTCGGTGTGTGGTGAGTCTGTGTCATGGTCTGATCCACATGAGCGAGCCTAATAGTGATAGCATGTATAAACATAATGAAAATAATTGGGATTGATAGCCAGATAGATGCGAAAGCTAAAATAAGGATACTCTTGTACAAAGGTTTTGTGGTGAGTCATAGTGCGTGCTTGAGGACAAACAACGAATTTAAGTTAAGGGTGTTGATGTACCGTGGTTTCACGGTACTTTCAATGCTTTTTCCTTAAGTTTACTGTGTGCCTAAGGCCTTTTTGTAGTAGTTTTAATGTATTTTTTTCTTTGTTTGCAGGAAATCTGTCCAGAATGAAAACGCGGAAGAACTGTGCTGAAATTGCAGAAGTGATGACCTACGGAGCCATCGACGGTCTGTCGACCCATTGACAGTCCGTAGGTGGCAACCGTCGTCTAAAAAAAATGCTGCTGAAGAAAGATCGGGGAATTCTGACCAAGTGTGGGGCAACGGAAGCTATCGGCGGACCGTCATCTCCACGACGGACCATCCTGCACATCCGTCATTGCTAACAGAAAGTAACCCCAGTACCCATCTTGAAAAGATTCTAAGTGTGGAGAAACAGAAGCTATCGACGGACCTTCATGCACTCAACGGACCATCGTGCACTCAACAGACCGTCATCCTTGTCCGTCGATGGTAACAGTGAGTTGGATAAGAAAGCAACTGAAAAAGATTCTAAGTGTGGAACGATGGGAGGCCTCGACGGTCCGTCGTGGCCTTGACGGTCCGTCGTGTCCTTGACGGTCCGTCGGTCCGGTCGTTGACTCAGACGCGTTTTTGGGCAGATTTTCCTTAAATAGATTTCCTTTTTATGTTAGAACTTCTTTATTATAAATACTTGTAAAAACCTCATTTTTGGGGTTAGACTCTTTGGTATTTTTCAGTTTTCTTATCCTAGTTGTTGAACTTGAGATTTTGGGAAATATTCTACTTTCCGGAATCGTTTGTTGCAAGACTTTGATTTATTCAAGTAATTTTCTGGATTTTATTCAATATCATCAATGTATGTACATGAGTTCTTGTCTAATTATCATGAATTGTGTAATTATGAACATGGGTAACTAAATCCACAACTAGGGTAGTGGGAACCATGGGTAATTAACAAAGTAAACTTGCTAAAATAACAATTCTAGAATAGTGTCTTGCATGTATTGATAATTCTTTCATTTAGAAGTCTTTTTAACGAGTGCACGCGTTAGAACTCGCCTTGTTGCTACTTGCCGGACCAAGGAGGTAGATAATAAGAAAAGAATTATCAACGTAGATTTAGTATACACTATCTAATAGGCTAGTGTCGATTGGTGCAAAGTAATAACTAAGCCGTACATCGATTATGATGCTTAATATGAGGTTAAAGGTAAGGTTTAGTGAAGTATACACACGTAGCCGGACCAAGGTGCGGAGTGAAATTCACTACTTGCCGGACCAAGGAATTAGGGATGAATAACTTACCACTTTGCATGCAAGATACTAGGAAAGAGTTGTTATAGTTAGGGTTACTGCGTTATGAACCTAATGGGGAACACTTACACCCTAGTTTCTCTCATTACTTGATAAACATCAAACATTTGAACTTGTTACTTGTTTACTTAGAATTAATTAAATAATTTTGTTACAGAAAACCCCCCTTTTTATTGTTTTTTTTTGGAAAGGAGTCGATTAAAATAGAAGTAATCGTAGATTAAAGTTAAGTCTAAATCATTTTCCTCGTGGGATCGATCCCAACCTAATATTTGAGTTCTTTACTTGATACGACCGCTTATACTTATTTTCGAGAAGTAAATTTGAGCGTATCAATATACCAAGATATCATCGATAAAGAAAATTACAAATGAATCAAGATAATTAAGAACACCCTATTCATAAGGTCCATGAAAGCCACCAGGGCATTAGTTAGACCAAAGTACATGACTAAGAACTCATAATGAACATACCTTGTTTGGAAAGCTATTTTAGAAAGGTCAACTCCTCTTACTCTAAGTTGATGATAACCCTACCTCAAGTCAATTTTCAAAAAGTAACTCGCACCTAGGAGTTGATCAAACAAATCATCAATTCTAGGAAGAGGATACTTATTCTTTATAGTGACCTTGTTCAATTGTCGGTAGTCAATACGCATACTAAGAGACCCATCTTTCTTTTTCACAAATAATATCGGAGCGCCCCATGAAGATATTCCTGGTTGTATAAAACCCTTGTCTAGCAAATCCTTGAGTTGAGCCTTTAATTCTTTCAACTCGGCCGGAGCCATTCGGTAAGGAGAAATTGATATGTGTTTAGTATCCGGCATCAAATCTATGTCAAAATCTATTTCCCGTTTGGGAGAAAGTTTGGGTAAATCATCAGGGAAGACTTCCGGAAAGTCCTTCAGTATGGGGACTGACTCTAAAGAAGGAGCCTCAAACTCAAGGTCCTTGACCCTCAGAATATGATAGATACATCCCTTAGAAATCATCTCATAAGCTTTTAGACATAAAATAATTTGAACTCTAGGGATTGAGTTTCCCCCCTTCCATTCTAAAATGGGTTCATTAGGAAATTGGATTTTAACTACCCTTGTTCTACAATCAATTGAAGCAAAGCAATCATGTAACCAATCCATCGCCAATATGACATCAAAGTTCAACATATTAAGTTCTACCAAATCAACCAATTTAACTTTATTGGACAACTCCTATAGACTCTTTTAGCAACAACGGAGTCACCCACCGGGTAGAAATAAAAAAGGTTCAACTAAGACATCACGGAGCACATTAAACTTAATACCCACCAAAGGAGTTACAAAAGATAAAGTGGCACCGAGATCTAGTAATGCATAAACATTAACTGAAAATATTTGCAACATACTGGTAACAACATCGGGAGGATCCTCTTGATCACCCCTACATTTGAGAGCATAGAAGCGATTCTTCTTAGGAGCATCTTTATTAAGACCACTTGCTTGTGCTTGATTACTCTCCCTTCCTTTATTCTTGGCCATGGGAGAATATTTCACCATGTGGCCACTCTTTCCACAACCAAAAAAATTACTCGAACCCATTACACTTTTACCCACTACCTCTTGCCATATTCGGCACAATTAGGGCTCTCACTTGATGAGCCACCAACTTTCCCCCCTTGAGGCTTAGGGTTAGTCACCCTATCCTTGTTAGCCCTTGGGACATTATGAGGATCTTGGTTGGAAAATCTCTTCTTAAACCTTGGTTTGTCTTGGATCTCGAATTTATTCTTAGAATTTCCCCTATCACAGGATCTTGCCCTCTTGGCATCCTTATTCCTCTTCTTAAGTCTAGTCTACTCCACTTGTTGAGCATGCACCATCAAACGAGAAAGGTCCATGTTTTCATGAAGAATTGTCGCATGATATTCTTCCACAACATCATCGGATACACCCATCGCAAAATGACTCATTTGATTTCTAGGATTAGACACCAAAGAAGAAGCATATTTGGAAAACTTGATGATTTCAAAGAGTATTCTTGAACACTCATACCTCCTTGACGAAGGTTGATGAACGCTTCCACTTTTGCTCTCTTTTATCCCTTGGGAAGAATCTATCAAGAAATGCCCTCCGAAAGACTTCCCAACTTATAGGATCCGCTCTCAAAGCCTTATTGTCCTTCCATTGAGTGTACCAAGTTTGAGCCACATCTTTAAGTTGGTAACGACTAGCTCAGCCTTCTCATTTTAACTCACCCCCATAGCATACAAGATCTTATAAACCTCATCTAGAAAGTCTTGAGGATATTCATTTACACTAGACCCAAAGAACATGGGAGGGTTCATCCTTGTGAAGTCCCTCAAAAGTGAAGCCATGGTACTAGAATTTTGATTCACATGGGGTGCAAATTCCTTGTTGCTTGAGCTTGAGTAGTTACGACTTGAGATTGAGTAGTCAGGACTTGAGTGGAGTTTAGGAAAGCCACCCTTATCTCCCCATCCGTAATGATCGGAGGATTGACCGGAGCTTGGCCACCTAGAGAAACTTGTTCTTGAGGAGGAGCTAAGTTGTTTTAGGGAGGAACTCCCGCATTAGAAATCTCCTCTTTTTCCCCTTCTTGCGGCTTCCCTTCTAGTAGTCATAGCCTATAACCACAAGAAAAGGATTAGAAGAAAAGGACACATATGGTTAAGACTCTTGAGGCACAACTTAAGAATAACAAGAAGTGAGAATTCCCTAAGCATCACATAGCCTCTCATTCATAAGTGTGATTATGAACAATAATCTACATAGACGTGGTTTTATGAGACATCATTCCTAAAATTTATTCAACCTCATGCACTGATACCAAGTTTGTCACGACAGGAGAGTACCCCCAGTCATAACCGGTGTGTTCGTCCTCGAAGAGGCCTTAGACAAGTCCTCAGCATACATCATTGCATCATAGGTAAAATAAAAAGCGGAAAATTTAAAAGTTTTCTTTGAAGTTCAACTTCACTTCACATACATAAAAATAGAATCTATAATTGTCTCACATGACCATCTAAACATAAGAGTAAGAGAAATGAGACTTATCCCTTACATCATTACAATCGTCTTATAAGAGAATACAACATAGTCCTTAGAATAGCAGAAATCGAACAATGTCTTTAAACGTAGTAAAATGACAAAATCTAGATTCATAAGCTTCGTCCTTGGACTTGAGGACTCACAAACTTGGGAACAATCCAAGCTTCTTTGAAAATGACCTTGAAGCACCTCAATGGCTGGAACCTATATTGTTGTAGAAATAGAAGAGACATGGGTTAGTACAAATCACATGTACTATGTATGGAAACATATGCAAGTAAACAATTTGAAAACATACACAAAGGGAAATTTTGTTTATAAGCATGACAAATTAACTTTAAAAGCCTTAATGCACATTTCAATAACATAAACAAGTCCATAACACAACAACAATGAGACATATTCATATTCATCTTCAAGAGTAACATCATAATAAAGCCAAAGTCAACGTTTCATGTTTAGAATCCATTTCATCAATACATCACAAGACTTTACTCATAACCCCAATCCAAGTTCACTAGTGCAATGTGTATGTGAAGCCATAACCCCACAAAAACCAAGTAAACTAGCAATGAGACCAAAAAAATTGCCTTTACCTCATATAACCTCATAACAAATGTAGTCAACATCATGCATAACAATTTAGACCAACATCAAGTACATCAAGTGAAACCAACATTATATAAGACCAGCGTCATATAAGACCAACATCATGCATTTCATTTATATATAAAGAACCCACCCTAGAACTCCCCTGAAGGTCCACTTGTGCAATGTATAGGTAAAGTCCCATACCCTTACCCACACTAAGTAACACCTCTTAAGTAATCCTAGTTAGTGTCCATCTTCTTACTTTCATTCATTCATTTTACATTGGGGAAACTTTGCCATAACCGACATTAGACCATGTGAGCTAAACATGAAATCCGGTGTCAACCGCTCACACCGAAAAGAGGGCATCCTACTGCCAAGGTAAGACATCAACATCATCATAGTATCTAGGTGGATCCACTAGCTAAGGTTTCCTATGGGGGCACATAGTTAAGGAATTAGGAGGTTGTTACTAGAAACCTTTTTTATGATAATTAGCATTGGTGTATCCACCTCATGAGAACATCATGGGAAACTTCGTCGTGAAGAGACTCATCTCATTGTCAAGTACACTCGGTGCTAAGCTAAATTCCCTTTTTGAAGTGTCTTTAAGTCTTTCTTAACATAAATTCATAACATAGGTCTTAGGAGTTTAACCCCTCATACAACATGTTCATAGATCATAGGTTCTAGGATGAGAAAGTCCTTTCATCACAAACCCAACATCATGTGAGAACATTGCATCATAGCATAACCATAAGATGCACATATGAATTACTTTCAATCCCTCATAATCGTACACCTATCATCATCTCACAACCATCATATTCATATCATGACCATACATTCATAGCTTCATCATTCATACTTAAATTGAGCAACATTACCAAGGATAGACCAACAATATTGCAATAGAGTATTCATGACCTTGAAGGTCTTACCAATGGCCTCTAAGAAACCCATTTAAGACTTCACCCCCAAATCCATAATATTTATCGCACAATTCAATCATCATCATCATACAACAGTAAATTATGAAAGAACACATTCAATTATGTTACCCTTAATCATTAATCAACTTAATTCAAAAGTTAAGGTTAATAGAAGAGGGACATTCATGGGTCTTTTAGGAAATTGGGTCAAAGCCCAACGTAATACATCACTTTACTCATAAACATTAATAATTTATCACTATTAATCAAATTAAGACCAAATTAATCAAGTTTGAAAGGTGACCCACAAAATTGAGTGAAAACTATATTTTTGAAGAATATTGAAATCCAATTTTGAAGAGCCTCTTGGGGAGAGTCCCAAGAGTGAAGAGCCTCTATACCTTATCAATCCTTAGATATTTGCCAAGTAAATCCTTGTTCTTGAAGTCCTAGAGAAAGCTTGATCTTTTTCTTCAATGGGGGTCTTGAGTTGAGAGAGTAAGTTCTAGAGAGAAGTGAAAGTCTTTGGGGTTTTGGAATTTTGAAGTGTGAAGACTTGTTTAATGTGTTAAAATCCCTTGATATACCTAAAATAACTAAATTATAGCGACCCTACATTTCAATGGCCAAGGGTTGAATTTACCGAACCACCATTGGCTTGGCTGTGTGTTGCACAAGTGTGCAGGCCCCAATTGACGCCCGGTTGACGGCCCGTCAGTTCATGAACGGACCTTCCTAGCACTCGTTCGTTTGGTTCAGAGTGTGATCAAATGGATGCATGTATCCATAATTCTAAGTATGGACTCACGACCTCTGTTGATGGGGCGTCGTTTGCACTCATCAATTGCATGCTGTTTTTGACAACTTTTGGGTCAAATGTTTGGGTCCTCCTCGAGGGCCCTTAGGGTGGTCCTTGGGAGTTGTACGCGGACGTTTTGATCCTAATCATGCACTAATGTGTACTCTAAGAATTTTTATAAGTTTTAGCTTTCTTACGACTCTTCAAACCCCTTCCAAGTTCTAAGGCACACTAGATCACTTTCACTCATCTCCGGACGTCATGGTCGTTTCTTTACGTTTAGGCTTTAGTACTTCCAAATCAAGTTAATTACGTTTGTTTAGGCTTGGAAACACCTTTTTAAACATTATACACTAGGTGAGGCTCTGACCTAGGTCTTTGGTTTTCCGAGGTATAAGACATAAGTTATTGGGCATTTCCATAATTTATGCTCCAATTGGATGGGGAGTACTGGAAGACCTTGTCTGATTGCAATCTTATGGGATTGTGCAATCATATGATATGTTTCCTTAGATATATAAATCAGTATATATGTAATTAGTTGTAAAAATATGTTTCCTTAGTTATAGAGTTGGTACAACTTGTTTATAACATTGAGATTTATTATCAATAAAATTATTCACTTGGGTAATCTTATTTTACAAGTACATTTAATTTGGATTAAGGAAAGGGGAAATTTCATAAACAAAAAACATTCACTATTTATAAAAAAAAAGCTCTACTTTGATTTGTTATGTATTATATAAGTGTACTTTTTTTGTATATTCCGGTTTAAAAATACAAATACGAACCAATTGATTTGAATAAATTGTGGAAGAAATCTTTTTAACTTTGGTAAAAGAGATAAAATTACTCTCTAAAATTTTCATTTACACACAAAACTCTCAAATAGTCGGTTCATCATCATTCTTCCTAAAAAAATAAAGAATCACATATCGATCAAAATTATGCTTATTGTTAATCATTGTTGAAATTCAAAATTGCATTTGTTCATTTCATCATTCTTTTATTTGAAAGTTGTAAAATCGCTGATAAATCTGAGAAACAATTTTGGAATACAAATTTGAAGCAGTTCATCATCGTTCTTCTTGCAAAACACAAAATCAAGGATTGAGGAGATTGTAGTGTAAAATGATCATATCTTCTCTTAGAAAAGTCAAAAAATCAGTTTCATACCTGGGAAGTTAGGCTTCAAAATCTTTAATTCGATAGGTAATGGATAAGAAAACTCTTCATATTCTAGGACATATGCTTGTTTGAAGTTGACCTTTGTATATATAAACTTATACCGTTATATGAAACTTAATCATAGAGAAACTTTATATTCAATTTTTTCAATATTTTCTCAAATAAAATCTATAATTTAATTACATCCAGCACTCTTCCCATCGATACAATTAAATTCATTATGTTTGAGTCTAGTATCAAGTGTCATACAATTCAAATGAACCCAATTATACTCTCGTAGAGAAAACACTTTTGAGGTTTTCAACTTTATCATAAGATCTTTAAGCAAATTACTTTTACTCATTTTATCTCTCTATCTCTCTATCTCTCGCACACTCAAAGTGATAAAATGACATGCATTGCATGTGTAATAGTATATAATTTGACTTTCGTGTATCGCGTTACATGCATCAACTTTATTTTATCACAATAGTCATTAAAGTTTGCATGCTAACTCATTAACTCCAAAAGAGTTCACTCATAATCTGTACATTCCCTACATCATCATATCTCTCTCGGTATATGTATTATATTTGAAGCTAATTAACGTACTTCTCTCTTTAAATTGAGTTATTTTTCAAATGATAAAAATAATCTTTGTACTATTATAGTGATCGATGCTTTTACTTAAGTTTTATTATTGTAGTGTTTTGAATGAATATCTTGAGAATGAAACTTTCAAATGCATAAAATTGGACACAATATCTAGCTACTACAAAATTATGGATGGTTTTCATTATTTTATATGTCTCAATTTATATG
The DNA here is from genome assembly GCA_016801875.1 of Solanum sitiens. Taxonomy (NCBI): domain Eukaryota; kingdom Viridiplantae; phylum Streptophyta; class Magnoliopsida; order Solanales; family Solanaceae; genus Solanum; species Solanum sitiens. The sequence goes on from JABWTJ010000332.1 coordinate 508,598, forward strand.
TAAAAGTGTTTAGTTATTTGGACACAAGTTCAAGAATATTGAAATAAAAACTTTTGAGAATTGTGATCCAAAATACGCCATAAATATTTATACAACTATAAATCATCTTATTACACTACTAAAAATAGCTCCAAAAAAGGACCAAGAAAAATCGACGGACGGAGTTGATCAATGAAACCGACCCTATCCCTTTTTTTCTCTTTTATCTTGATTACTAGTAAAATTATCTGCGCTTCGCTCGAGAATTTAATTTCACTAAATTTATAAAATAATAGTATCATGCCCCGAGTTTATACCCTGGGCGAGACTAGCACTCGAGAACTATTGTTGGTCCCAAGAGAACCTTTGGCCTTACTTACTTACACAGCGAAAGACGTTAATCATTAAGAAAAAAGCTCATTAAATGAAAGATAATCAACTGTCTCAAACTAAACTCATAATGTTTTAAAATAATTATTTACCTTAGCCAAACTGATAACTCAAATCTGAACATAAGTCAATAACAAGGTAAAGACAAATGACTATGTAGCCTCCGAAATTGAGATAGATGTCGGGACAAGACCCATAACATCCTAATAAACTGAAATTATAAAGTAATGAAAAAGGGATACCTCTTGAAGCAATGAGGCTCACCAAAAACTCTGAAGCTCAACTGGATTAACGATGCACTGGATGTTGATCATGGTTACCTGAATTGACATCATAATAAAATGCAGGCCAACTATCATTAGTTTATTAAATGTACGAGCATGCGAGGGGAATAATAAAACAATACATAAGCTTAAAAGAAACTGAAAGAACATACTTGGGTTCAACTCAACTCAACTTAACTAATTTAAATATAAAACAATAAAATAAATGCAATATAAAGAAAAGCTTTTAAAATATGGATAGCAACTCTATGTATTTAGAAATACAATATTAACTCGGTGTATGCAAAGATACAATATAAACTCTGAATTTATATAAAAATAAAATTAACTCTGTGTATATAAGAATAGAAAATAATATTGTGGGAGTTTCTCTAACCGATATACATTATTTAAGAGCTATTGTGATGATATATGTTTTGCCTCAAACTCCCCGGGTCATCCTATACCTTGCCGAGGGCATAGAACCTGACTACTAAGTGGTTCCACTAGTCTATGATAAAAAAGACACTAAGAAATCATCTAAAGTATCACCCTTCTCTACCCATGATGGCTACATGGTTTTTAGAGGCTGGGAGTAGTCTGAACTCCCCCCGTATCGGTGCTCAATACTACTCCAAAAATAAAATACTAGCTCTTATGTTTAAAAACATACTTCTTTATGTGTTTTCAAATAATTTCTTAAAACTTAGTTCAAAGGCTGTCTTGAAAATCAAAATTTTCCCTTTTACTTAATTGTGAAAGCATTTACACTTTTCTGAAAACTAGCTCAAATTCTCTTTGAAAATATCAGTTTGCTTTATTATTTAAATGTGAAAATATTTTTAACTCTTTGAAAATACACAGTCCCCATATACTCGATGAAGAAATGAATTTCATTTTTTACTCTTTACTCAACTCAAAACTCAAGTCTTCAAACAAAAGCTGAAACGTTTGTAAAAGAACTTCTCTTGACTTGACTCTTACTTATATTGACTTGACTCTTAACTTCTCTTAACTTGACTCTTAACTGATCCTTAAATTAAATTATGGATTCAAGGATTGTGATATTTGATACGAAAGATCTCATGATGTTTAGGAGTGTTTTTAGATAATTAAACATGAGAAAAGATCAAGAAATCACTACATGGAAATAAGTCTGCGATGCAGATATGCATTTAAATATTTGGTCGCGAAATAAATTTTGAGGTAGAACAGTCCACGACCACTCCGCAACGCGGAGAAACTTTTTTCAATCCCGAGGAACAGATTCGCGACGCAGACCTGGTACCCGGATTTGCCCGACTTGTTTCTTCTTCATTTTCTAACCCCAATTCTCCTAAATTCAATTGTTTTTCTCAATTACTCTTTAGATTCAAATATCCAACATATATACACAAGAATCTAATAAAAACAACTCTGAAGTCGACCTTAAATTCACAAGAACTCTTCAATGTCATCCCAAATTCAAGAACGAAAGCAATTCACAAATACAACTCAAGAACATCAAAGTCTCAATCTTTTAAGATGAAATCATACTAAAATAAACATGTTTGGCATGTGGATGAACAAATTCAATGTTGTGTGAACTGACATACCTTGTAGGATTGAATCCATGGTGAAACCCGCACTCAATTCCTCAAGAAATCAATGAAACCTTGCTTCTTCTCCTCTTTTCTCCTCTCTCAAAACCCTAACTCTCTTTGATGTAGCGTAAACTGAACCAAATCAGTTTAGACCCCAACTGAATTACCAAAAATGAAATTAATTAATAGGGTAGTGAAAAGACCAAAGTACCGTTCTGAAATCCGATTTTGACTTTCCTTATCTAGACAACCCAACTTAAAATGGTCATATCTCCCTCACATGAATTCAAAATCCCGCAAACTGGCGTTGTTGGAAATATAATTCAAAGATATTTTCTATGGTATCTTGAAAAACACCTAAATCATCCTGAGTTAGGAGTTATGATTGTTTGACCCAAAACTCATACTTAACTTATTTTTAGTCAAATTTCCAGATTTTCATTCTTTCCAAAAATGACTCTTTCTAATTCTAAGTCTTTCTAGTAGCATGGTGTTACAATATCTCCCCTTGGGAACATTCGTCCTCGAATGATAATACTCTTAGTAGGCTAGGGTGTAACATCTAATATCTAGCTCAAACACCCAAATGGTATCCATTAGTCGAACTCCTAATTGTGAAAGTCTATGCACATCTCTCGCTAGCTCTTTCTTATCTTCTTCATAATGGGCGGTACTACCCATAGAAAATCTGCTCAAGGCATCAACAACAACATTAGCCTTACCTGGATCATAAAGAATACTCATGTCATAATCCTTTAGTAATTCTAACCACCTTCTTTGTCTGAGATTAAGCTCTTTATGTCTAAATACATATTGAAGACTCTTGTGATCAGTGAACACATCCACGTGAACACCATAAAGATAGTGACGCCATATTTTCAAAGAAAATACTATCATAGCCAACTCTAGATCATGGGTTGGATAATTATTCTGGTGAAATTTCAACTGTGTGGAGGGATGACCTATAACCTTGTCATTCTGCATCAATACACAACCCAAACCAACTCTAGACGCATCACAATAAACAACAAAGCCTTGTGTGCATTCTGGTAAGGTCAATACTGGGCAGTAGTCAACCTCTTTTTCAATTCCTGAAAGCTTTTCTCACAAGCTTCAGACCATTGAAACTTAACTATTTTCTGAGTTAACTTAGTCAAAGGAGATGAAATAGATGAAAATACCTTGACGACTCTTTTATAATATCAAACCAAACTCAAGACACTCCTAATATCATTTGGAGATGTGGGTCTAGGCCATTGCCTCTATTTATTGAGTATCAACTTCTAATTCAAGTATGTTGCTAGGGCGGGGAGTTGGGTGATGCTTATCGTGACCAAAGAAACTAACCTACGGTTTGAGTGTCGATGATTGTTGATAGTTTAGTAACACAACCAAGGTTCGGGTCATTTCCTAAGGGAGGGGTTTCGAGAAGATGTAGTTAATTTGAATTTCATTCTAATTAGTCGTATCTAAAGAGATTAACGAATAAAAATATTATAAGTCAAAAAAAGGGGTGACACAAAAGTGTCAAATATTAAAAAATGAAGGTTTGTCACAAGTAGTAAACAGGAAAAATAACACAAAAGTCAAGTATGGGGAAAAGTTCTTAGGGTGTGACCGCAAAACAAGTTGAGATAAATAGTTGGGTACATGCTTTCGATATGAAATTCGCAAGATAATAGTGACTAGGCTAAGCTTTAGATGAAAACAAGTTCCCTCTCGGACAACTTACTCCGTTTTAAATGCGTTCCTCTTGGATACCCATTTTCTGCATGAAGGTCCGCCTACACCTTACCTTACTCACTCTCTCGAGCTGAGTTGTAGGATATGGTACTAGGGCTCACCCTCTCGGGTTGAACCTCATGTCAACCCACTGCTTAGGACATCAGTCTAGCGATCTTGGTTTTGCGACCTCCCTCTCAGGCAAACCGAAAACACATGGTTGAGTTTGTATTTGCTACTACAAACCCATTAAGTTAAACCAAAACCGCTATGTGAAATCACCATTAAAATACATCTAACCTATCAACAAGCAAGAGCAAATAATAATATCAACTCATATTTTCTAAAACACACCCCAAGAATGGAGGTTTTAGCCACACATTAAGCAATAATAAAATTCATCTAAAATGATAGTGAAATCAAATGGGTATAAGAAATTAAACCTTGATTTAAGCAAATGAAGAAGAATGGAGAAGACCCACTTCCAACTTGGGGAAGATGAAAACGTTATTTCTTCAATTCTCCCAAAACCCTAACCAAACTTGAGAGAAAATACAAAGAAATATATTCTAAGGTATCAAAAAGTATGAAAATGTTTGGATAGCTTTAAGATTAAGTGCTGCAGCAGAACACTCGGCGAGGTTAGTTGCAGTCGCCGAATGACTCACTGATTCTCCCTTCTTTTGTTTTGTTGCCTTTTTGTGCTTGCCTTTAGCATCTTCATGTTCTGAACCATTGGGAGGTATAGCATTGCTTCGCAAAATTGTTCGGTGAAGCGCCGACTGCTCCTGTCATTGCCTTCTAGATCCACTTCCTTCAGGTCTTCGCGTACTGGAACAAAGTGCAGAATACGTCCCTTCGGCTACTCGCCAAATGCACTTGGCGACGCTCAGGATTCAGCTTTCACGTTCTTTTCAACATTTTTGTTCCCATTTGCACGTAACTGTCCATGCTTCATTTAAAACTTCAAATACCTAAAACTTGTGATTTTTCATCAGACATTGAGACTAAATAAGCATTTGAGGACACTATTTCTATAAAAATAAATCCCTAAATGAGTCCAATTTGTGGACTCAACAACACCCGCAACTTAAACTTTTGTTTGTCCTAAAGTAAAACTCAAGTTCAACAATTCAAATAGGATGTCTTAAAACAATGCTACACAAGACTCAATCATCAACATACACAACAAGACTCAAACTACTCATGCAAAGATGAATTGTGTACTCAAAGATTCAAGTTGTGACACACCATTACCAACGATTCTCATGCTCAGAAAACTTGCTACTAATGGAAGTTCAAGTTCAACAATAGTATCAGAATTCCCTCACACAAAGAATGGTTCCACATTCACTCACATTGGTTAATCAATTAAAGATCAGGAATAAGATGCAACTATCACACACAAAAAGATGAACACAATGCTTGTTTTTACCCATATGTTTGCTCTTATTTTTCAATCAACCTTCGATTCGTCTTGCTCAAGATAAAAAAAGTATTTCTAAGGCTTGTAATGGGGATGAGTGCAAAGGTATGGTCATTTAGGCTTAGTGACTAAAAATCCTCATGAATTGTGGAGATCACAAACACTTACTTTTCTCCACCGTTTTCTACCAATTTTCTTCTAGTGCTTCTAAGTCATCCTATTATTTATTTCCAAGGATTTCTTGGAAACCCCAAATTTCTTTTAGACTTTTATTCCATAATCTTTATTTTTCCATCTTTTTCTTTTTCTTTCTTTTTCTCTCTATATAGAGGGTTTCCATTTCTTTGCAATACAATGTTTTAAGGAGACTTTTCTTGCACTTCTTGGTTTCTCTTTTTCCTATTCACCACACCCCCAACTTAAGCTTTTAGCTTAAGTTGGCTATTCATTCAATCAAAGATCATGAGGATTATAGGTGGTGGTTGAATAAAGGTCTAGGTTTTCACAAGTTTTCTTCCAATGAAGGGTAAGGCTCAACGTATGTTCAAAAGAGTTCCACACGCTCACGGGTAGGTCAGAAAAGAGGTATATGTCAAATAGGCTCACGCTCTTTAAAGTTTCCTAAGATCATCTCAAGAGCACACCTTACTAAATCAATCAGACTAACGGGGCAAATTCTAGGTTAATTCATGTATGGTTCAAAGTAATCTCATCACAAAAGGCATCAATACTAAAGCCAAATAAGACTACACACTTTCTCTTGTGTGCAACGATCATCACAAGAGAAATAAAATTGTACATGGCTAATCACAATGAGATGCAAAAAACTCAAATATTGTCAATGTAACTTCATTTGGTCATGTCGTAGCTGTACATTCATGTTTGTTCGATTGGAATCACTATTTAAGTCATCGGTATTGATCAAAACCGAGACTGTTTTTATGAGAACAATCACTTTCAACGCAAGAGGTGGTCAAAATTTTCAAATTTGAAGGGTAAAAATCATTTGCAATTTAACCATCAGAGGAGCCATAAGTTCAAATAATCGAAAAGCAGTTTGAAAAAGCAATTTTAAACAAACAACCCAAATGTATACAAAAGCACAAGTATCAACACAAAAATATCAACACAAAAGTTGTGGGCCTCACCCCACCACAAATAAAGTTCTTTTGTCCTCAAATATATAACAATAATCCAGAGGTCAAAATAAAGAAAGACATAGGTAGGGTTAGATAATAAACCTGGTTAGGTAGCTATTTCGAGTTGGAGTTCTTCTGCTGGTGTAGCTTTAAATCAAAGGTATGGTGGGGACATTGGGCGCATTTCTTAGTGATTCCTCAAGCTCTGTGTAGTTTTTCTCAGCAGTTCAATGCGCCTATCTTCAACCCATGTTCTCGAATGCTTCATCAGCTACCTTTTTATGCGTTGGCCTGCAGCTTGTTCTCACTCCCATTCGGCGACAACATTTTTACTATGAGGGATTCAACGCATCGCCAAACAAATTTTTACTTGGTTGAGTTTCACAGAACTTCTCAACAACGGCGGATGTTCAAACGTCGTTGACCGTAGGGGTCGCCGATCAGGTGGGCATATCACCAATATTTTCCTGTTATTACTGAGTTTTACATACTCAAGGCTTAGAGGGTGCCTTGAATCAGACGGCGGAAGAACCTTGATCGTTGTCGTCTTCGGAGACTCGGCAACTGGTTTTCTATTTTCCATTCTGCACCTTTTAAGAATCTACCACACTTCAATCTGCAAAGCTAACATACTATTATTTTACTGATACAAAATTTAAAACATAACAAGGGGTTTTAGGTTGCCTCCCAAATAGTGCCTGATTTATCATCGTGGCACAGCGCAAGTCAACAACTATTCTTCATATTAAATCACCGATTTGATCGTCTTGATGTTGAATGGTTATAGCGTTTGCGGTTGTTGTTTCATGCATAATTTCTATGTTTTATTTCATTTCATTTAGCATTTTATCTTGTTCCTCAACTCTTTTCCGAATGAGATAGAGCTTCATCATTCTGCTCACACTCATGTGTCTTCTCCTTTCTACATTTTTGCAGACTAAAATGGTTGCCCTTTTCTTTGGCTTGTGCTTCCAACTCCTCGTCTCGCTCGGATAGAAAGTCTACTTACGTTATGAGATAGTCCCACTCGTGTTTCTCTTGATTTTCTTTATCAGTGCTAGCCATTCCATCAAGGGTTTGTGCCACCATTTCATAGGGATAGAGTAGCATACCACCTGTGAAGAGTTAATAAATGGGACTTCTATTTTTGGTCCAAATACCTTTGTAGAAGCATTCCAGTAAAGCCTTGCTAGTCATCCCATAATATGGGCATGGGGACATTACTTTGGAACTTCAACCATACAATACACCTAATATTTAATTACCTATTTCAATTTTTTTAATGACAAGGAGAACCCACAATTGCTACCCTTTGGTTGCGCACATTTTAAACCCCCTGCTTCTATGCAATAGCTTGCAAACCACATAGGAGAGGTAACCCGCACTAGGCAAGCCCGGTGCGACGATCTCGACCCATAAGGCAAAACCCCTACACCTTACTTAAGCGAAATACTGCTTGGATGGTTCATTCCAGTCTAAATTCAGTCAAGTCCTGGAATTGACAGAAAATCCCCCTTAACCAACCCTAGGAGGGAATTCTTATATTCATTAAGATGAAGTCATTCAGGCAACTCTGAATCTGAACCCAATGATTGCAATTCAAGAAGGGCATGAAGCTTTGGCTGCAGGTTCGTACTGTTTAGTTTGGGTTTCAAACTTGAGACCTCCAACATAGAAGTCCCAAGCCCAGACCACTGGGCCACCTCAAAGAGTATTACATATTCCAATTTTATTAAGACTTGAATAAAAAAGTAATTAGTACAGGAAAATCTGAAATAGAAATATTGAGGCCAAGTTACAAACTGGTGCGCCAATTCACTGGAAACTACAATCTACATAATCCTCAATTTACACCCTATGATTAGCCCATAATCATTGTCCCATAAATAGCATTAATTTCCCATTGAGAATACCCACGGACACGCTTTAACGTACTACTGAAAACAATAAGAACTTTCTCAAAAATTAAATTGTTATGATTTCATTATTAATCATTACTAATCAATGGCTTGTTATTTGTATAGTGGTCATCGTTAATTGATAAGAAGAGAAAGAAAATAATTGGAAAGGTTATGGAAGGGTTTGTTGTACCTTTGTTGTCTTCAATGTGGCGTACAAATTTCTCTTTCTCAAATTATGATCTAAAAATATCAACTCCCACTAACTTAAACAACTTATAGACCAACTAATTTAATTATTTTAAAAAGACAAATAGTTCAAAATTCTCAAACCAATTTCATTGACTGATCAGGAATGACCTGGGCAACTATCAGGAGGGCTAAAATGGTAATTTATGAAAATTTTCAAAAATGACCTTCCGGGTGATTACATGTGGCGGGATTTGGTTATGCCAATGCAGTAAATTTAGTTAATAGTTTATTGTACAATAATCAAAATCTGAGAGCATACTTGGAGAGAACATGTTGAGTTGTTGATGTGATTTTGTGTGCTTGCAGGCTAAAATAAATGAAACATTTGATGGTGTGGAGGAAGGATATGAAGTTTCATTAGTTTCCTCCTATCATCCCATGAAAGATAATATATATACACTGGATATTCATAAGCTCATTATCCTTGCGGTCTTCCTTAGCAAGGACTTGAAGCAAAGATCTTCCATAGCTTGAACTTGAAGGACGGTCAAGCATATCTTCACAACCTTAACTTCCACAGATAGTTGTGGTTGATGTCTTGTATGATTCTAAGACGAACAAAAACATGTCTAAATAATAATTTAAGATAATAAGACTGTTAGTTTTATGACCCACTCATATTAATATTATTTTGGTTTAATATTTAATTACTAACTAAATTTTAATTCTAATTGGATAAGTGGAGAAGTTACTTACATGTGTGGAGAAGTGGAGAAGTGGGGAAGTTTATCCAACTACCCATTAAGTCTTCCACTTTACCCGTTATCTCTTCCAACTATCCCTTATCTCCACTACTCACCATGATGGAAAGGTGGAAATGATGTTAAACACACTCTATTTAAAGGGTCCTCTCTCTGCCATAAAGATATAATCTTATCCATCAAAGCTATTCATAAAGTATAAGGCAAGAAAGAGAAACAAATCTGAAGAACCAAAAGAAAAGACTTCCGCTCAATCAAGTCAAGAATTATAATGGCTGATTCATGTATATATTCTTGACTTAATTATCATAGTAATACATTTATGTGAAAATCATATAGTTCTACGATCCTGAATAATTGATAGGATTTCTGAATGTTTAGATTGTTTATGTTTTCACAATCATTAAAAATCCTTATATGTGGTATGAAGAGCCTGATTTAAGAACTAGTGATTTTTTTATAGAATTAATATTTTCCTTATTTGAAAATGGTTATAGGTAGTATTAAGCGAAATAATTATTCACTATCATGATGTATTTTATTTTGAAATTATGTATATGAGATTAGTTAATCACCAAAGTGGTCTAATCTTTGAAGAATAAATTCAAAATAATATTGATTAAACGTATATTCAATTATCCATTATTTTGATGCTTATAACTGATATAACTTATGGATATATTGAAGCTTTTGGTTGTAAGATATTTACGGATCACCCAAAGGTTGATTATTTCATTTTATAACCATTGAACATTAATGAGATAATTTAGATGTATCGTTAGTTTTATTATTTATCCAACGATAATAAATATTATTGATTAACACATTAAAAATTATTGAATTACGTTAAATTCACATCTAAGCATCATTATGTCTAAAGTTGTATTTTTATTTTTCGCCCAAAAGAGGACATCAATATACATTTAAGAATTTATAAACCTTTTCTGAATTTGATAGTAAGTTTAAAATTCATAACTCAAAGTATTAACAAATGAGCATATTATATTTGCAGCATTTGCTCTTCATTCGCACTCTGCCTCTGTTAAGACCTTCAACGGTCTTAACTTCTCAGATTGGTGCAAACAGATAAAATTCCATCTCGGAGTTTTAGATTTTGATGTTGCACTTTACACTGAGAAGCCAACTACTATTACTGAAACTAGCAGTACTGAAGAAAGGTCTCATTATAAGCACCGGGATCGATCTAATAGATTAGGCATAATGTTAATGCGAATAAATATTGCGAGCAACATTAAGACTACTCTTCCCAAAACTGAAAATGCAAAAGATTTTTTAAAATTCGTAGAAGAATCCTCTCAAACTGTTGATAAGTCTCTTGCTGGGACACTAATGGGTACTTTAACCACCATGAAGTTTGATGGTTCAGAAGCCATGCATGAGCATGTCATTGAAATGACAAACGTAGTAGCAAGACTTAAGTCTTTGGGAATGGAAGTGGAACAAAATTTCCTTGTACAATTCGTTATCAACTCATTACCATCTGAATATGACCCTTTCCAAATGAACTACAACACCATGAAAGACAAATGGAACGTGCATGAATTGCACATAATGTTGGTTCAGGAGGAAGTAAGGCTCAAGAATCAAGGAACCCACTCCATTAACTTTGTAAGTCATCAAGGAGTTGGAATGAAAGGAAAGAAACATGTTAAAGGAAAATAGAGGCACCATGATGTTAATGAGTCCTCCTCTGAAGTATATAAGAAGGAACACAAGAATGATAAGTGTCGTTTCTGTTGAAAATCTTGACACTTTCAGAAAGATTGCCTGAAATTTAAGGCATGGCTCGAGAAGAAAGGGATTTCTTACAACACAAACCATAGACCAGAATGAAAGATATGTGTATATAGGGAATAGAGTGAAGGCTCCAGTTAAAGCTATAGGAACTTACCGTTTGATCCTTGATACTGGGCGCCACTTCGATTTACTTGAAACTTGTTATGTACCTTCTCTTTCGAGAAATTTAGTTTCTTTGTCTAAGTTGGATAAGACTGGATACTCTTTTAATTGCGATAATGGATGTTTTAGTTTGTTTAAACATAATTATCTCATTGGTACTGTTAGTATTTGTGATAGCTTATACAAACTAAATCTTGATAATCTATTTGTCAAAACACTTTAAACTCTGCATGATAATATTGGATCCAAACAAAGTTTGGTGAATGAAGAATCTGCTTTCTTGTGGCACAAATGTTTAGGTTACATATCCAAAGAAAGATTGAAATGATTAGTTAAGAATGAAATTTTTTCAAATTTGGATTTTACAGACCTTAACATTTGTGTGGATTGTATTAAAGGAAAACAAACAAGACACACAAAGAAAACAGTCACAAGAAGCACACAACTTCTTCAAATTATACACACTGATATATGTGGTCCTTTTGATATTGCATCTTTGAGTAAAGAAAAATATTTTATCAGTTTTATTGACTATTTTTCACGTTATGGATATGTCTATTTATTGCATGAAAAATCTCAAGTGATAAATGCCTTAGAGGTCTTTATTACTGAGGTTGAAAGACAACTAGATATAAAGGTGAAAATAATCAGGTCAAATAGAGGTGGTGAATATTATGGAAGATATGATGAAAATGGACAACACCCAGGTTCATTTGCTAAATTCCTCGAAAGCATGACATATGTGCTCAATACACAATGACTGAAATACCACAAGAAAAGGGTGTAGAAGAAAGGCGTAATCGTACATTAATGAACATGATTAGGAGTATGTTAAGTAATTCATCTATTCCTCTTTCATTGTGGATGTATGCTTTAAGGACTGTCGTTTACTTACTTAATAGGGTTCCTAGTAAAACAGTCCCAAAGACTCCTTTTGAACTATGGACTGGTAGGAAACCTAGTTTAAGGCACCTGCATGTTTGGGGTTGCCCGACAGAAGTTAGAGTTTATAACCCACAAGAAAAGAAACTGGATTCAAGAACAAACAGTGGTTTCTTCATTGGTTATCCAGAAAAATCAAAAGGGTATAGATTTTACTGTCCTAATCACATTACAAGAATAGTTGAAACTAAAAATGCTAGGTTCATTGAGAATAATGAAGTTAGTGGGAGTGATGAACCACGTAAAGTGAAAATTAAAGAATTTAGGGTGAGGGTTTCTCTACCTTTTACTTTTTTTAAAAGGTAAAGAAGTTTGTTCCTAAAGTTGTTGCACAATCTAAAAATCAACAACAACAACAAATTGATGCTCCTATTAATCTCAATGAAGCGATAATTGATGAACCTGCAGTAGATCTACCATAAGAAGTAGCATTAAGAAAATCTCAAAGATAATAGATCTGCTATTTCTGATGACTATTTGGTATATTTACACGAGTCAAAAATTGACTTGGGAATTGATAATGATCCAGTTTCATTTTCACAAGCTATTAAAAGTAATAATTATGATAGATGAATTAATTCTATGAAAGATGAGTCGAAATCTATGGAATAAAATGAAGTATGGGACCTTGTTGAATTACCAGAAGGTTGCAAAAGAGTTGGGTGTAAATGGGTCTTTAAGACCAAACGTGACTCAACTGGCAACATCGAACGTCACAAGTGGTGAGGGCCTACCCAACTTGGAGAATAAGAGTCCAAGCCTTCTTCAAATGGCCACAATCTCCTCAACGGCTGGAACCTAAAACGTTGAAGAAAAAGGGAGAAATGGGGTTAGCATATCACTTGTGTTAAGTATGGGCACATATGCACACACAACATAGAAATCATGCTAAAAGAGGACATTTGATAAAAGTAAGCCAATTTATTTTGAAAAACCTTGTGCATATTCAAGAACATACACAAGTCAATATGCATATCAACATAATTGAGCACATAATCAAGAGAACTTTATCATCAAGTTATAACATCAACAAACATGTATAGGAGTTCATAAAATCATAACCAAAGAAAGACCATTACTCATGAATCCTTCTTAAGTCCACTAGTGCAATGGCTAAGTAAGGCCCCATAACCCCACTCAACCAAGTAAACTCAATAAAAACTATCAGCGATGCCAAACTTCACATATTATACCATTAAGAGATAACATCATCATACTTTAGCAATAGAGACCAACCACATGTTCATAAGTGAAACCAACATCATATAGTGTCATAAACATGTAAGATCGTCATATACATATCATTTACATATAAGCATATACATACATAAGAACATCCTTCTAAGACTTCCCTCAAGGCTAACTAGTGCAATGTATAGGTAGAGCACGTACCCCTACCTAGACTAAGCTAAACCGCTTAGGTCATCCTAGTTAGAGTTCATTCATTACTTCATTTTACCTTTTGGGAACATCTTGCCTTAACCGACATAAACCACATGATCTAATGTGTAATCCTGTGTCATAGAACCCTACACCGAAAGAAGGCGGACTACATGCCAAGGTAGTACCAAAATATAAACATAGCATCTATGTGGATCCACTAGCTAGTATTCCTATGGGGGAAACATCGTTCAAGAACTAGGAGATGTAGTTGGGACCCTGTTTATGCTACATGCATTATAGTCTCCAATATCATGAGTACATTAGTGACCCTACCTTCCCTATGTGGGAAGGGACACTTCTCACTTCTAGTTCACTCGGTACAATGCTAGAGTCCTTTTGAAATGTGTTTCATTAATAATCATAGCTTAGTTTAGGTCATAGGGTCTATCCCTTATATAATCATCATCATAGATCAATAGGAATTGCATGAGTATTGTCCTTTCATTACAATTCACACATGTGAGGTTAGCACATTTACATAATCGCATCATGATAAGGCACATTGGTAAGTTATCACCATACTTATAACATTTACATCTTAGCCAACAACTCACAAACCATATTTCAAGACATTACAATTCAACATCATACCAAACCTATCAATCTTAACATAAGGTATACTTCAATACAACATCATCACTTAATCACAAGCAATCATAACGGAAGTAAAGGATTGAGATCACAAGACTTACCAAATCCTTCATAATCCATTATCCAAGGTTTTACCATCAACCATCCAATTCAACCCAATAATAGGTGTAATAACAACATTCAATGTAAACACAACAATAGCAGGTCAATTGCATTATCACTATTCCAATCAACTTCAATTCATAACCTAGGGTTAAGGAGAATAGGGTTCATCATGAATTCTTCAAGAAATAGATCCAATACCAACAATACATTACCTTAGGCAGTCCAAGAATTAATTAGAATAGATAAGACAAGTCTAACAATCAATACATTCATCAATTTCCATCAATTCATAAGCAAGATACAAGATTTGGGGAATTTGGGAAAAGGGACATGATCCACACAAAATTCCCTCAAATAGTATCAGTACTCAACAATCTACACTTAATTATCCATGGGTAATCACAATTGATCATAATCAATCATCAGTTTCAAGTTTAAAAGAAAACCCATTAGAAGAGAAAAACCCTTGGAATTGGGTGATTTAGAAATCAACTTTGAGAGGACCTCTTTGGGAAAGTAATACCAAGAGTGAAGAAATCATACCTTAATGAAGATTAATCCATGAAATTGATGTGAAATCCTGGAGAAATTGGTCTTCTTCTTCAAGCTTTCTTCTTCCTTCAATAGAGGTTGAATAGAGAGAGAAATTAGAGAGAGGTGAGAGCTTTTGGGTTTTGATTTGAGTTTTGATTTGGGATTTGATTTGAGTGAGTGAATGTGAGGAAAAACTGATTTAAAATCAATATATAGACCTCCCATGAAATACCCAAAATATCCCTCAGTTAAGTTGACCCTTTAATGAAGTCAAACTTGAATTCCAAATTTTAGATTTTTGTCGGCGAATAAGTCCGCGACGCGGAGCTGCTCCCGCATAATTTTCTAAATTAATTTTCGAGACAGTAGAGTCCGCGACCTGCCTGTTACTCAGACTTGGATTTGACAAAAATCCACCCAAGTCCGCGACGCGGACTTGTTTCTGCTAAGTGTAATTTGGTTGCTGCTTTGGCAGCTTGCCAAGCCAAGTTTGGGGTCCTTTTGTGGATCCCTAAGGCGACCCTTGGGGAGTTAGACCTGGAAGTTTTTACCCTATATACATGGTTTTACCTATTTAAAGTCATTTCACAAGTTTTAGACCTCATACAATACCTCCAAACCTTCACGAAACCTAAGGATGTTTCACTTGTTAAATTAGACTAGCTTCCAGACGTCTTGGATGTGTCTTGACGTCTTGACTCTAAAAATTCCTAAATGGTTTTTAACATTATTTTAGGCCTTATGAAAGTGTTTCTAACCTTATACCAACATGTAAGGATCTATATTAGGCTTTACACTTTCGGAGTATTACATTATCCGCCCTTAGGAACATTCGTAGCTAAATGACACTAAAATCTTTTGAAGGGAAAGGATAGACTCAATACTAGCAGCCCAACCAATAACATGCATATCATCATTATGGGTCACAACCCATAGGAGTACTTCGTAACTCCATTCAACACATAACTTGGCATTACACATAGCAACTAAAGTCACAACACACAAGAGCTCAACAATTTCATAACATATTATGAGGAACTATACTCTCAATATCAACATGAGCTCAAAATGACATTAAAAAGTTACCATGCTATTCTTCCCAAGACAACATCAATAGAAAAAAAATCTCAAGAAGACAAAACATATATTTCACATAAGTGCAAGTTAACACAAAAATCCTCCTTTTATGACACTAACTTTACCAAAATATGCACATACTTGAAAACAAGAAAAAAAATCAATTTATTCATTATTTTCATTACTAATAGGAAAAAATAACCTTAATTAGCAAAAAAATGAGGATAACGGGACTTCATGTCGTCCTAGGCCTCCCATGTTGCTCCCTCAACTAAGTGGTTCCTCCATAGGACTTTTACAGAGGCCACCTCTTTGTTCCTAAATTTCTTCAGTTGAAGATCAAGGATTTCCACGAGAACCTCTCCATTGGAGAGGTTCTCATCCACACCTACACCTTCAATAGGAATAATGGATTCGGGATCACCGATACACTTCTTAAGTATGGAAATATGAAATCCCGGATGAACCGAAGCCAATTCACTAGGTAACTTCAACACATATGCAACCTTGCCAACACTTTGCAAAATTTCATAAGGACCCACATAATGAGGACTCAACTTCCCTTTCTTGTCAAATCTCACCACCCCTTTCATATGTGAAAGTTTTAGATACACCTTATAACCTTCTTCAAATTCTAGATCCCTCCTCCTATTGTCAGCATAACACTTTTGCCAGCTATGGCTGTTTTCAATCGGTTTCTTATCATATGAACTTTCTACAAAGTTTTTTAAATCAATTCGGGACCAAAAAGCGAAGACTCGCCCATTTCAAATAATCCAATCGGAGATATAAATCTCCTACCATACAAGGGCTCAAAAGGAGCCATACATATAGATGAATGGTAACTATTGTTGTAACAAAACACAACCAAGGGCAAGTGTTTATTCCAACTTCCCTTAAAATCAATTATACAAACCCTAAGCATATCCTCAAGGGTTTGAACAGTATGCTCCACCTGACCATCTATTTGGGGATGAAAAGCGGTGCTTAGCTTCACCTTGATACCCAACCCTTTTTGGAACGACCTCCAAAACCAAGATGTGAATTGTGCACCCCTATCCGATACGATGGATAACGGAATATCATGGCGACACACAATCTCATCAATGAAGATCCTTGCATAATCCTTACTTGACGGGAATAAAATGAGCAAATTTGGTCATGCTATCCACAACCACCCATATGGAGTGATGTTGTTTTTTAGTCTAATTCAAACCCACCACGAAATCCATGTTAATGTCTTCCCACTTCCAAGTGGGAACTTGGATTTCTTGAAGTAAATCGCCTGGCTTTTGGTGCTCGGCTTTCACTTGTTGACAATTGGGACATTTCACAATAAATTCCGCTATGTTCCCTTTTAAGCCTTCTCACCAAAACACTTCTCTATGGTCATGATACATCTTTGTAGAACCCAGATGGATGGAATAACGGGAACCATGAGCTTCCTCAAGGATCCGGTTTCTCAAATCATCCACACTGGGCACACACAACCTTCCTTGATACCTCAAGACACCATCCCCCTAAAGGAGAATGACTCATAAAGCTTACTAAGAACCGATTCTTTCAACTCCATCAATGAGAGATTAAGGTGTCTTTTAGACTTCACCTCCACCACCAAAGACGATTCAGAGCTATTATGAACCATAAAACCACCATTTGGAGAATCTTCCAATCTAACCCCCAAACGAGCCAACCAATGAACATCTTTCACTAGGTCTTTCTTGGCTTCTTCTACATGAGATACACTACCCATGGTCATACGACTTAGAGCATCAGCAACCACATTGGCCTTGCCGGGGTGATAGAGGACACTCATGTCGTAATCTTTCAACAATTCCAACCACCTCCTTTGTCGGAGATTTAAATCCTCTTGAGTAAACTCATATTGAAGACTCTTATGGTTGGTATATACATCAACATGGACACCATACAAATAATGCCTCCATATTTTCAAGGCAAATACCATGGCCTCTAACTTAAGATCATGAGTTGGGTAATTCTTCTCATGCACCTTAAGCTGTCTAGAGGCATAGGCTACTACTTTCCCATGTTGCATAAGGACACACCCTAAGCCCACTCGGGATGCATCACAATATACAACGAATCCCTTGGTACCCTCCGGTAGATTCAATACCGGAGCGGAAGTAAGCCTATCTTTCAAAATTTAGAAGCTTCTTTCAGATGCCTCCGGCCACTCAAATTTCACACTCTTTTGGGTCAAGGTAGTCAAGGGAGATGCAATGGACGCAAAACCATCCACAAACCTCCCATAATATCCCGCTACATCCAAGAAACTCTTAATGTCGGTTGGAGTCAATGGTATAAACCAATTTTTCACTACCTCAGGTTTGCTTGGATCAACCTCAACTCCCTCACTAGAGATGATATGACCAAGAAATGCAACCAACCTCAACCAAAACTCATATTTGCTATACTTGGCAAATAGTTGGTGTTCCTTAAGCACTTTCAAAACGACTTTCAAATGGTCCATGTGTTCACCCTCATTTTTTGAATATACCAAGATGTCGTCAATGAAAATAATGAAAAATGAAGCTAGGTAACTTTGAAACACCCTATTCATGAGGTTCATAAATGTCGCTGGGGCATTAGTGAGACCAAAGGACATCACTAAGAACTCATAGTGACCATGTCTAGTTCAGAATGACGTTTTTGGTATATCCTCACCTCTCACCCTAAGTTTGTGATACCCCGATCTCAAGTCAATCTTAGAAAAGTAGCTTCCCTCTTGGAGTTGATCAAACAAGTCGTCAATCCGAGGGCGAGGATACTTATTCTTAATAGTGACTTTATTGAGTTGGTGATAATCAATGCACATTCTAAGGGACCCATCCTTCTTCTTCACAAACAAAACCGGTGCACCCCATGGAGAAATACTAGGTCTAATGAAGCCTTTGTCTAGTAAGTCCTCGAGTTGAGCCTTCAACTCTTTAAATTCGGTCGGAGCTATCCAATAAGGAGGAATTAAAATGGGGTTGGTATCCGGTAGCAAGTCAATACCAAAATCAATTGCCCATTCGGGAGGGATTTCGGGAAGATTATTAGGAAAGACCTCCGGAAATTCCCTTACCACGGGGACCGACTAAATGGGAGGATTTTTGGAGTCTATGTATTTGACTCTTACAATGTGTTATAGACACCCTTTGGAGATCATTTTACAAGCCTTAAGACAAGAGATAATACGACCTCTAGGAATAGAATTTCCCCCCTTCCACTCTAACACGGGTTCATTTGGAAAATTAAACTTGACAATTCTTGTTCTACAATCAATGGAAGCAAAACAATCATGCAACCAATCCATCCCCAAAATAACATCAAAATCAACCATATGAAGTTTTACTAATTCAACATGAGTAACTCTATTGGGCAACATTATATCACAATTCTTATATACCCTCTTTGCCACCACCGATTCACCTACGGGGGTAGTTACCATAAAAGGTTCATTTAGAACATCGGGAAATATATCAAACTTCCTAGCTATCAAGGGAGTAAGAAAAGATAATGTAGCACCCGAATCAAGTAAAGCATATACATCAATAGAGAACACTTGTAACATACCGGTCACCACATAGGGAGAACTTTCTTGTCCCCTAGAGCGAAGTGGATAAAGCGATTCTTCTATGGAGGATCCACATTAGAGAGACTAGATTGAGCTTGCCCGCTACTTTTTTCTTGCCCCTTCAAATTTGGGCAATCCCTAACCTTGTGGCCACTCTTGCCACACCCAAAGCAATTGTCCGTCCCAACAAGGCAATCACCATAATGCTTTTTTCCACACTTTCCACAAGTTGGCTTCTTGCTTGGTGAGCTAGTACCTCGTCCCTTTTGAGAGTTAGGGTTAGACACCCTATCATCACGATCCTTGGGAAATTTGGAGGGAAATTGATTAGAAAACCTCTTCTTGAATTTAGGCTTGTCTTGAATGTCAAGCCTACCCTATGAAGAACCACTTTCAAAAGACCTTGCCTTCTTGGCCTCCGTACTCTTTCTCCTTAGCTTACTCTCTTCCACTTGATGAGCATGAACCATGAGACGAGAGATATTTATCAAGAAGCATAGCCGAACGACATTCTTCAACCAAGTCTTCGGACACCCCCATAAGAAAATTACTCATCTCATCCCTTGGGTTTGACACCAAGGATGGAGCATACTTGGACAATTTAGTAAAATTCAAGAATAGTCAAGTACACTCATACCTCTTTGACGAAGGTTGATGAATTCTTCCACCTTATCTTCCCTCAACTCTCTAGGAAAGAACCGATCAAAAAAATCCTTCTTGAAGATCTCCCAAGTCATCAGACCACCCCTTAGTGCCCTATTATCCCTCCATTGCACATACCAAGTTTGGGCCACATCTTTGAGTTGATAGGCCGTCAAATCGGCCTTCTCAATTGAGGTCACACCTATAGCATAGAGAATCTTATAGACCTTATCGAGGAAATCTTGAGGGTCTTCATTCTGTTTGGAACCGAAGAACATAGGTGGGTTCATTTTAGTAAAGTCTCTCAAACGAGAGGCTAGAGTGCTAGCATGTTGAGGCACTCGGGGTTCAACCTCCCTATTCACTTGGGCCGTCATGGCTTTGACTTAAGAAGTGACGGCATTCACTTGAGTATTCATGGCTTGGACCAAATTGAAAAACTCCACCCTTAACTCTCCATCGGTCATCGGTGGAGGAACAACCAAAACTTGATCGTCCATAGCAACTTCTTCAAGTGGAGGCACATGGTTGTCTTGTGGAGGAGCTTGGTTGTTATTAGCTCCCACATTAGCAATGCCTTCTTCGGCCATTCTTACCACTGCCCTTCGAGTATTTATACCTGTAACCATGATACAAGGTTTAGGTGAAAGCACCTAACAAGACTCTAGAGGCACGACATAAAATTTCAAGAAGATGAGAGTTTATAAGCATCACATAGTCTCTCATTCATAAGTGTGGCGCGCTTCACAATTATGAATAAGAATCTACATAGACGTGGTTTAATGAGATATATTTTCTAGGGATATTCAACTTCAGACTCTGAACAAGTTTGTCACATCCAGGAAGTACCCCCTAGACGTAACCAACGTCCTCCTCAGAGAGGACTAGGACTAGCCTCTTATCATTCGTCATAACATTCATATATTAAAAATGCGGAAAATTTATTTCTTTTATATCTATCATGATCGAAGTTTACATAGACATCTCGCTTACACATAATATATTCATATTGAGTATACATAGACCCTTCGTATAAGAAGATTACATAGTCTTCTACTTTTATGGCGCGCGCGCGCACACACACACACACACACACACACACACACACATATATATATATATATATATAAGATACATAACATAGTCTTAAAACGGTTGTCTCATATTAAACCATCTAAACAAGAGCATAACCAATTGGGCATAGGCCTTAAATCAATATAATAAAAGACACATATAGGTTATACAATTATAGTACTCAAATAAAAGAGAATGAACAAAATGTCTTTAAGACTAATCAACATCCAATGCTAGAAAGTGGTATTGTCCTCAAAGTTGTGACGGCCTACCTAACTTGGAGAATGAGATTCCAAGCTTTCTTCATATGGCCACAATCTCCTCAACGGCCGGAACCTAAAATGTTGGGGGAAAAGGGAGAAATGGGTTTAGCACATCAGTTGTACTAAGTATGGTCACATATGCACACACAACATAGAAATCACGCTAAAAGAGGACATTTGATAAAAGTATGCCAATTTACTTTGAAAAGCCTTATGCATATTCAAGAACCAACACCAGTCAATAAGCACATATTCCTTAAGTCAAGACCATGTACATCACAAGACCAATAATACCAAGTCTAGTCAAGTCAATATGCATATCAACATAATTGCGAACATAATCAAGAGAAATCTATTATCAAGTTATAACATCAACAAGCATGTATAAGAGTTCATAACATCATAACCAAAGCAATACCATTACTCATGAACCCTCATTAATTCCACTAGTGCAATGGCTAAGTAAGGCCCCATAACCCCACTCAACCAAATAAACTCAATAAAAACTATCAGCAATGCCGATCTTCACATATTATACCAATAAGAGATAACATCATCATACTTCAGCAATAGAGACCAACCACATGTTTATAAGTGAAACCAACATCATATAGTGTCATAACCATGTAAGTTCATCATATACATATCATTTACATTTATAAGCATATACATACATAAGAACATCCTTCTAAGACTTCCCTCAAGGTTAACTAGTGCAATGTATAGGTAGAGTCCCACACCCCTACCTAGACTAAGCTAAACCCCTTAGGTCATCCTAGTTAAAGTTCATTCATTACTTCATTTTACCTTTTGGGAACATCTTTCTTTAAATGACATAGACCACATGAGCTAATGTGGAATTTGGTGTCATGGAACCATACACCGAAAGAAGGCGGACTACTTGCCACTATAGTACCAAAACATGAGCATAGCATCTATGTGGATCCAACAGCTAGTATTTCTATGGGTGAAACATAGTTCAAGAACTTGGAGATGTAGTTGGGACCCTCTTTATGCTACTTGCATTATAGTCTCCAATCTCATGAGTACGTTAGTGATCCTACCTTCCCTATGTGGGATGGGACACTCCTCACTTCTAGTTCACTCGGTGCTAAGCTAAAGTCCCTTTTGAAATGTCTTTCATTAATAATCATAGCTTAGTTTATGTCATAGGTTATACCCCTTGTATAATCATCATCATAGCTCAATAGGAATTGCATGAGTCTTGTCCTTTCATTACAATTCACACATGTGAGGTTAACACATTTACATAATCACATCATAATAAGGCACATTGGTAAGTTATCAACATCCTTATAACATTTACATCTTAGAAAACAACTCACAAACCATAGTTCAAGACATTTCAATTCAACATCATACCAACCCTATCAATCTTAACATAAGGTATACTTCAATACAACATCATCACTTAATCACAAGAAATCATATTTGAAGTAAAGGGTTGAGATCACAAGACTTACCAAATATCCTTCACAAGCCATCATCCAAGATTTTACCATTAACCATCCAATTCAACCCAATAATAGGTGTAATGACAACATTCAGTAGTAAATACAACAATAGCTAGGTCAATTGCATCATCACTATTCCAATCAACTTTAATTCATAACCTAGGGTTAATGGGAATAGGGTTCATCATGAATTCTTCAAGAAATAGATCCAATCCCTACAATACATTACCCTAGGTAGTCCATCAATGAATTAGAATAGATAATACATGTCTAACAATCAATTTCCATTAATTCATAAGCAAGATACAAGATTTGGGGAATTTGTGGAAAGGGACATGATCCACACGAAATTAACTCAATTTGCATCAATTACTCAACAATATACACTTAATTAGCCATGGGTAATCACAATTGATTATAATCTATCATCAATTTCAAGTTTAGAAGAAAACCCATTAGAAGAGAAAAACCCTTGGAATTGGGTTATTTATAAATCAACTTTGAGGGGACATCTTTGGGAAAGGAATCCCAAGAGTGAAGAACTCATACGTTAATGAAGATTAATCCACGAAATTGAAGTGAAATCCTGGAAAAATTGGTCTTCTTCTTCAAGAAATCTTCTTCCTTCCATGGAGGTTGAATAGAGAGAGAAACTAGAGAGAGGTGAGAGCTTTTGAGTTTTGATTTGGGGATTTGATTTGAGTTAGTGAATGTGAGGAAAAACTGATTTAAAATCAATATATAGACCTCCCACTAAATACCCAAAAGACCCCTTACTTAAGTTGACCATTTAATGAAGTCAAACTTGAATTCCAAATTTCATATTTTTGTCGGGGAATAAGTCCGCGACGCGGAGCTTCTCCTGCATGATTGTCTATATTAATTTTCGAGACAGTAGAGTCCGCGACCTTCCCGCGATGCAGACTTGGATTTTGACAAAATCTACCCAAGTCCGCGACGCGGACTTTTTTCTGCTACGTGTAATTTGGCTGCTACTTTGGTAGCTTGCCAAGCCAAGTTTGAGGTCTTTTCGTGGACCCCTAAGGCAACCCTTGGGGGGTTTGACCTGGAAGTTTTTACTCTATATACATGTTTTTATATATTTAATGTCATTTAACAAGTTTAAGATCTCATACAATACCTCCAAACCTTCACGAAACCTAAGGACATTTCAGTAGTTAAATTAGACTAGCTTACGGACGTCTAGGACGTTTCTTGACGTCTTGACTCTTAAACTTCCTAAATGGTTTATTAACATTATTTTAGGCCTTATGACAGTGTTTCTAACCTTATACCAACATGTGAGGCTCTATATTAGGCTTTAGACTTAGTATTACACATGATTACAACTCAATAACCGATAACCTCACAACAATGAAAACTCTCGATTAACTATAAACGACTAACTCTACTCTCCAAGAGGCCAAACCCACCTATTGTTACAAACCTCTAAAAAGCTCGACGCACAAGAATCCAAACCCACTTCTTGTACAACAAAACTATAACAATGACTCTAACTAAGAATCAAAACATTTTTCTCACACAAGAACTTCTAACTCAAGAATTTCTTGAATTCAATTTCTATTAGCTCTCAAGTTTGTAGGCTTTTGCGTAATGATGTGCTTTCGATTTCTTCCAATTCTCGATGGTACAAAAGTCTACCACTTCTCTTCTACCTTGATGTCCTTTTATAAACTTCTGGGAATTAATGTTCAAAGCGTATACGAAAAAGGATTACAACTGTAGTAGAAAAAGGATTTAGTTTTTCCTTTTACTGCAAATCCTTTTTATACTCAACTTCCTCATTTTGTTATACTTGTTGTACATAGATTCCGCAGTTTTAAGGTTTTCCTTATTCGTTTCAACTTTCGCTGTGATATTGTTTGAATTCTTTTTCTGCATTTGTTTGTTTATCCAAAACACACGTCTATCATCAAAATATCATAAACCATCATTTCCCCCCTTTTTGATGATGACAAACTTCTTGTGAAAAGACTGTGAAATGGCATAACAATAACAATCACCATATACAATATACAACCAACAAACACTTCCCCATTTTGGCATATTAAAAAGAATCAAACAGTCATAGGGATCACAATCATATTCCACAGTCAGATGACACTAATAGGCAGTAAGCATAATTTATAAAAGCAACAACAGGTTAAGAACACCGTCAACACATATAGCAAGATACATCAACACTTTTAAGCTCATGTAGAGCCCCACACTGAATATACAATCCAAGAAAAATAAAACAAAACAACAGAACATAGTTATTTAAACCAAAAGCATAAGATACCAAAATAGTCTTGACAAAATTAGGATGAGGACTAGATGGGTTTTGGAGGGTAAGAGGAAGCAGAGGCAAGCATGTCAAGAACCCTGTCTACCCGTGCATTGTTCGCAAACTGTTGTTGCACCAATTGATCCTTCAAACAACCAACTTCAGCATTAGAAGAACAAAGCTCAGCACACAAATTCTGATTCTCAATCTCCAAAGCAGCATACTTTTCTTCCGCAACTTGAAGTTCTCTAAGCAAACGAGTAACATGCCCAGATGTCCGGGGAGAGACAGTCGATACCTGCTTAGGTTCAATGGGGAAACCACAGTCAGCAAAAGTGGATTGAGTAAACATGTCGGCACAGGTTAAAGCTCGCCCTTCTCCCAGCGGCACATCAAAGACAGTAAACACCTTTGTGAAAAGATTTCCAAATGATAATTGATGAGAACCATATTGAGGATCGACAATTCGGGCCAAATGTTTGATTATAAATGTTGGCCAATTAATAGGCTCCTTACACTCAAGAGTGTTCATAAGATCCAAGTCATGCAAAGATGCGATATGTCGCTTATGACCCCTAGGTAACACACCTTTATGCACTATTTCAAAGAACAACTTATGGATAGGTACCATTACCCACTTTAATATTTTCCGAACCCTAGGTGTAACCCATCTTTGGGAGAAATTGGAAGTAAGGACATAGTGTTCATGAGAAATCCAATTATATTCAGCAATTCCAGTAGAGGGTACTTGTAAAATCTCGCCAAGCCTGATAGGGTCAAAGATAATTTCTACCCCGTTCATATACGATGTCACTACATATCCCTCCAACACACTCAAATTTGTATAAAACTCCACAACCTCTTGCTCATGGACTAACAACGTATTATCAAGAAATAAATCTCCCCACCCCTGAAAGCCTAGTAGTTCACACACGTTTTGACTACATCTATTGAGAGAATATCGGGGTGAAAAGTCCTACCCCTAATCACAGATTTAGTCTGAAAATACTTCTCATTTCCCATCTTTAAAATTTTTTCCATGTTCTTACTTGCCGTTTTCGACCTAGACTGGGCTTCAGAGGGTTTAGATGCAGAGAGGTCATCAGACTCAGAATCAGGAACTACAGGAGACTTGCAATGGAATAGGTGACTTACCCATAGGACGACGCTTCACCCTTGACTTCGTAACTTTCGTCATTTGTGCCAGACTTGCACTTTGAGTAAGTTGCTTGCGAAAGGGTTTTTATTTGACGGCAATATGTTTGCGGGGTCGTTTTGGTTTCTAAGGATGTAAGATACCAAGGGGAACATCATCAATTACTTGTTCGAGTGGGTGAGTGGGTAGTGGTCGATGAGAGGTAGAGGTGATGGTGGGAACGGGTGTCTCTATTTGTGGTGGCGGAGATTTAGTTGTGGTGGTGGGCATGGGTGTCTCCATTGGTTGTAGTGGAGACGAAAAAATGATTAAGGTTTGGGGTTTCTGATAGTGTAGGTGACGGAGAGGCAGTGAAAGGTTTGCCAGCGGCGTATGATGGTAATGGTGAATGTGTGCCATGTGGATCAGTGGAAGGTTTATCTTGGGGCAACGAAGTGAGTGATATGTCTGTTTTGTGATTTGCTTCCCCCTGAGATTGTGCATCAGGGGATGCTGGTATTGATTCGGAAGAGCTTTCATCGTTGGAGTAGGCAACGAGAGGATTATCCATGGGAGGATTGGGGGTTTCTTGGAGAAAGAGAGATTAGGAGTTTGTATCCTTGAGGAAGATGGGGTTTTGGGAATGATTTTTGATGTGGAGTATTGGAAACGATTTGCAATTATGGTGGCCTAACATTGAAAAGGCATATTGATTGATGGTTGGAGTTCTTATCAGAAGGGTGACATATGGGAAAAGTAAAGAGAATATGTAGTGCTTTTGTGGAAATTTTCCCGCGCAAAGTAGAAGTATAGAGGCGATAAGGATATGGACCAGGTTCTTATGCATTTTAGACTTGTGATAGAACCAGCTATTGAATGTATATTACATGGATAAATATTAAGTGAGATGAGATGTATACCTAATATCCTGAGAGCCTGGTTCTGGTCAAGTCAACACTCTTGTATCATAGATTTAAGAGATTTATCAATCTTGAAAAATAAGTCCTAGAGAGATCGATTTTCCTGAAATGATTCACTTCCTAGTGCTTTAGTGAAAATGTCAACATTTTGGTTCTGAATTTTGCAGAATGTCATCATGATGAGCCCTTTTTCAACATTGTCCCAAAGGAAGTGATATCGCATGTCTATATGTTTAGTACGCTTGTGTTGAACCGGGTTCTTAGCCATATTCATAAGATTGGTATTGTCACATCGGATGGGAATACAACCAGTTTTTATACCAAAATCTTTAAGCTGTTGTTTTATTCAAAGGAGTTGAGCACAACAAGAAGAAGCTGCTACGTACTCTACCTCAGCGGTGGATAAAGCGACGGAGTTTTACTTTCTGGTTGCCCAGGATATCAAGCAAGGTCCTAAGAAGTGTGCCATTCCCGAGGTACTTTTTTTATCTACTAGATAACTTGCATAGTCTGCATCGGTGAATCCTACTAGTTTGAATTAGTCTCGAGTTGGATACAAAAGAACCAGGTTCACTGTGCCTTTAAGATATCGCAGAATTCTTTTGACGGCCTTTAGATGAGATTCCTTAGGGCAATACTGAAATCGTTCACATAGGCCAACGCTAAACACGATATCAGGTCTGCTAGCAATTAGATACATGAGTGATCCGATCATCCCTCTGTACCTTGTATCATTTACTGAAGAACCAGGTTCATCATTATCAAGTTTTGTTGTTGTGACAATGGGTGTGTCATTTGTTTTGGCTTCATTCATATCGTATTTCTTTAGTAATTCTTTGATGTATTTATGTTGATGAATTGATGTACCTGTTGAAGATTGTTTGATTTAGAGTCCTAGAAAGAAGTTTAGTTCTCCCATCATACTCATCTCACATTCGCTACTCATTAACTGAGCGAATTCAACCCCTAGTGCTTCATCAGTTCCTCCAAATATAATATCATCTACATAAACCTGAACTATGAATAGATCTTTATCTTGTTTTCCAAGAAACAATATATTATAAATCTTCCCACAAGAGTAACCATGTGTGAGAACAAAAGTGGACAATCGATCGTACCATGCTTTTGGTGGTTGCTTCAGCCCGTATAATGCTTTATCTAGTTTGTATACATATTTAGGATACTCGGTATTTTCAAAAACGGGGGGTTGTTTGACATATACCTCTTCTTGCAGGAAACCATTTAGAAAAAGCACTTTTGACATCCATCTGATAGAGATTGAATTCCATATGAGCAGCATATGCAATCAACATTCTAATTGTCTCCATTCTTGCCACGGAAGCAAAGGTTTCATCATAGTATATTCCTTCTTCTTGATTATATCCCTGCACAACTAGCCTGGCTTTGTTGCGTATGATTTGTCCTTGTTCATCAAGCTTATCCTAAAGACCCACCTTGTTCCTATCACTGTTCTGTTTAGAGGTTTAGGGACCAGGTTTCACACCCTACTTCGTTCAAAATAATTTAATTCCTCTTGCATAACACTAATCCAGTCAGGATCTAACAACACCTCTTTTATGTTTTTTTGTTCAATCAAGGATATGTAGGCTGAAAAGGTGCACATATTGCATAATTTGGATCTTGCAAGGATTTCTGAATCTAGAGGAGTGAGAATATTTTGTAGAGGATGTGAGCTTTGGTGTTTTTAATTGTGAGGTTAAGTTTTGGGAATGTTTTCAAAAGAAAGAGGACCTGATTCTTTAGTATTCTCATCTTCTATTGCAGGTGCTTTTATGAGGGGATATAGGATCTGGCTCACTTATTTTTGGTTATGAGGGATTTGAACTAATAACTTTGTTTTGTTCATCTTCTGAATTCCCTTCGATTTCGATATTTCCTTCATCAAAGATAACATGAACGCTTTCCTCTACATGATTTGTTCTTTTGTTAAGTACCTTGTATGCTTTACTTTGTGAAGAATAGCCGAGAAAAATTCCTTCATCGCTTTTGGCATCAAATTTTTCTAGGTTATCCTTGTCGTTGTTCTGTACATAGCATGCACACTAAAGGCCCTAAGATGTGCTAAATTTTGTTTTCTACCCTTCAGTAATTCATATGGGGTTTGTTTAACACTGATCTAATCATACATCTATTTATGAGATAACACCATGTGTTTAGTGCTTGAGCCCAATAAGATCTTGGAAGATTGCTTCAGATCAGCGGTGTTCTTGCGATATCTTTCGGTGTTCTGTTCTTTCGTTCAACTACGCCGTTTTGTTGTGGTGTTCTAGGTGGTGAAACATTATGCTCGACACCATTCGTGACACAAAATTGCAAGAATTATGAATTTTCAAACTCTAGTCCATGATCATAACGGATGCTAATGATTTCCCTGTTGAATTTCTTCTGAACAAGCTTCGCAAAGATTTCAAACATGGTGAATGTTTCATATTTTGTTGCAAGAAATAGTGTCCATGTGAATCTTGAGTAATCATTGATGATTACGAATACGTACCTTTTACCTCCTCTGCTTTGTACACACATTGGTCCATAGAAATCCATGTGAAGTAGCTCTAGTGGCCTGGTAGTGGCCTGGTATTACTGACTCCCAATTTTGGTTTTAATGACGATCTTACTTGTTTCCCTTGGATACATGCTGCATATACTTTCTCATCATTACATTTTTTTGGTTGGTAGTCCCCTAACCAGGTCTTTATATATAAGCTTATTTATTGTTGAAAAGCTTATGTATCCCATTCTTTTGTGCCAGAGCATGGAGCAATCGGTGACTGCACTCAGGCACTTCAGTATACTTTCCTGACGCTCCATGATATTTGTTTTATAAAGATTCTTATGTCTCTTTCCCAGTAGATTCAGCTTCCCTGATGCTGAGTTTGTCACCCTACATTCTTTATCCGTGAAGAGCACATTGTTTCCTTTGTCACACATTTGAGATACACTAAGTAAATTATGTTGAAGACCATTTGCATAGTACACATTAGCAATTGCATGAGTATGCATAGACCTAACCTTCCCTGTATTTCATCACTTTTTCCATTACCAAAGGCCACATTTCCCCCTTTGAAGTTTCTGAGTAAGAGCATGCGCTGTCCAAGTACCATTGCTTTTTCTTCCTACTCAGTGATCCTTGCAGTCAATTTTTATAGGTCAGTTTTGGGTACCCAGATCCACTTGGGTCTTTGTTTGTTCAAAAAGGATGAATAAGATTCTTCCTAGCCCATCTGGGGAGAGGTTTGTTTATTGGGACTTGTTCTGTGACTTTTCCAGGAAGTGGTTTACTTAGAAAGGTTAGATTATTTTTATGAGCAGCTAGTTTCTTATGACAGTCATAACTTGTATGCCCCATCAGTCCGCAATGCATACATAAACAATTTATGTTGGGATTTTAACTTGAAAATTACTTTTATCAAAACCTATTCCATGTCTCGCAGAAGTTTTACTTTTGTGAATGTTATCGAGTAGTATGGAGGACCTAGTCCATTTCATGCCATTCTCTACTTCAGCTTTAGTCATATGAAGTTCTTTGTTTAGCTTTTCATTCCTCTTAGTCATGGATTCTAAGTTATTGTTTAACTCAGTAATTTTAGTTAGCAGATGATGTTTTTTTTTTCAAGACTCTCATTTTCTTCTCTTAGTGATGCATAGTCTTCCATTATCAGTTCCCTTTTTTAGTCTGCTGACTGATATACATTAATGAGAATATACAGTAGAGACTCTAGTTCCCTTTTTGAGTAAGAGTTTAAATTTTCTTGTACGTGATGAAGAATAACCTTTCCATATATGTCTTCATCTTCTTCATCCTCTTCAGAATTTAATCCTGCCATAACAGCTTGGATAGTTTCTTGAGATCTGCAGATGTTCTTTTCTTCTTCTGACTCTATGCCAACTAGAGCAAGAAAGTCATATTCATCAACTTGCTCTATTGCAAGAAGTGATTTATTTTCTAGTTCTCCGTCATCAGATTCTTCTTTAGACGAGTTTCCCATTGCTGCAAAGGCTTTCTTCATTGACAGATCTGCCTCTTGAGCCTTCATTCTTCTGTTTGAGGGAATTAACTTATCTTTCTTTATATCCCTTGCCTTCTCCTAGTAGTTCTTTTCTGCTCCAAAGCCCAGAGTGGGAAGAATTTGATGAAGTGGTCTGGGCTTCCACACTTATGACATACTTGATATTTAGTATTTTCATTAGTTTTCTGAGGATTTATCCTTTAAAGTGCTTGCCCTCTCTTTAGCATTCTAGAGAACCTTTTGGTCATAAGTGCAATGTTTTCATCTTCAAATTCTTCTGGTGCAGTAGCTTTTAGAACCAGGTTCCTTTCCTTTCTCTTGCCTCCGATTCCCTTTTCTTGATTTTCTTGAGTTCGTATGTAATGAGATTCCCAATTAGTTCATCCATAGATAATGTATCTAAGTCACGAGCTTCAGTGATTGCTTCAACTTTTCTTTCCCATGACTCAGGAAGAACACTTAAGAGTTTCCTTACTGCCTTTTCATTGGGAACTATCTGTCCCAAGGAGTACATCTCATTAATGATTGAGGTGAACCTGGTGTGCATGTCTTGTATGGTTTCTCCCTCTACCATTCTAAACAGTTCATATTGTCTATTTAGGTTATCAATTTTGGACTTTTTAACTTGTGTTGTCCCTTCATGAGCCGTTTGTAATGTTTCTCATATAGCTTTAGCATCTGACAAGATAAAATTCGATTATATTCATATGGTCTTATACCGCAAATCAAGATTTTCTTAGCTTTGGCATTGTTCTGAATTGCAAATTTGTCAACAACGTCCCATTCCTTCCTCTCCTTTGGAATCTTGGTGATTCCATCTGTTCCAGTTTTCATAGGAATAATAACTCCCATAGATCAGGGTTTTCATCGATAAGATGATCCATCATGCGATTTTTACATCATCCATAGTATTTTCCATTAAATAGTGGTGGTCGTGTCTGTGACGCTCCTTCTTGTAGGGTAGGTGGTGGTGCCGTTGAATCATTTCAAGATATGAATCTTTTAATGAGAAAGACCCGATCTGATACCAATTGAATAAATCTTACCCCTAGAACAAGGACCAGGTTCTTGTAAAATTGCCTACAACAGAACACGATACTTTATGCTAAAACCTTCCTCAATCAAGGAAGGGAAAACTTTGTTTTATTATTCCATTACTATGTCACAATTACAACTCAATAACCGATAACCTCACCACAAAGAAAAATCTCGATTAACTATAACCTACTAACTCTACTCTCCAAGAGGCCAAACCCACCTCTTGTTACAAACTTCTCAAAAACTCGACACTACAAGAAGCCAAAGTCACTTCTTGTACAAAAAAACTATAACAATGACTCTCTAAGAATCAAAACACTTTTCTCACACAAGAACTTCTAACTCAAGAATTTCTTAAATTCAATTTCTATTAGCTCTCAAGTTTGCAGGGTTTTGCGTATTGAGGTGCTTTCGCTTTCTTCCGAATCACGATGGTACAAAAGTCTACCGCTTCGCTTCTACCCCTATGTCCTTTTATAAACTTCTGTGAATTAATGTTCAAAGTGTATACAAAAAGGATTACAATTGTAGTAGAAAAAGGATTTAGTTTTTTCCTTTTAGTGCAAATCCTTTTTATACTCAACTTTCTCTTTTAGTTATACTTCTTGTACCTGGCTTCCTCGCTTTTAAGGTTTTTCTTATTCGTTTCAACTTTCGCTGTGATATTGTTAGAATTCTTTTTCTGCATTTGTTTGTTTATCCAAAACACATGTCTATCATCAAAATATCATAAACCATCAAACACCAAAGGATCAATCACAAGAATTGCTAGAGGTACAATCACCACAACGATACTACATGCTTCCATCAGCCCAACATTTACTATTACCATCAACATTGCAAGCTACACCACTACCAAATTTAGCTGGTGAAAATGCAAATCATCATTATTCAATAGTAAATTCCTCCATCACTGTCAGAATGGCGAAAAAGACCATAAATTTTTAGATCTGTAAGTAAGATTATAAAAGTTTATTGTCGAAAAAAATTATTACTTTCCAAAAGAAAGACTCATTTCTTCTTCAAGGAACTATCAACTTTTGAAGATTTTGAACAAAAACTACAATAATGATAAAGATAAACAAAAAATAAGAAAAATATTGTGAAAAAACTCATGAAAAAAAGAAAGCTCATTTGAATTGGTAATAATCCATGACTTCCCTTAACATTTCCATAATTTAATAGTAATAACAACAATAATCACAATTTGGAAAGTGATTATAAGAAGAGGTTTTATACTAATGTGGTTCTAAGGGTTAGTGGAGTTGTGAACACTTTGTTATCAATTGATATCATCACCTTGATATTGAGAACCTTACTATTTAAAATTAAATTTACAATTTTTTTATTTAACAGACGATAAAAACGTTATACGTAGATTTTTGTTCATGAGAGTACGATTATACATGGATAAATTAAATACGAACAGAAAAATGCATATCCAGCAAAATTGGTGTTGCTTTACACTACAAATCGCTGAAAGAAATGTTGTAACCCAAAAATGAGTCAAAATGGGGAAATAAAAAACCGATAAAGAAGAATCATCAACTAACCCTCTAAGCTTTGTGTTTAAAGCATAAGATGTTATTCAGACAGAAAAAAATTTCGTACTTGTTATTCTTAGTGAAAAATTGCTCGATACTTTGCAAAAGAATAGAGGCTTATTCTTAGTGAAAATTGCTCGATATTTTGCAAAAGAATGGAGGCTGAAAAATTGCTCGATACTTTGCAAAAGAATAGAGGGCTTAATCTAATTGTCTATAAAAGGGCGAACAAATGACTTTTCTCATTAGAATTTGAAATTTTATTGATTCAAATTTTAATTTCTTTCAAATTCCATACATAATTCTAAAATAATAATTTGTATTATAGGTAACAGCTAAATATACCCGTAACATGTTTGAAGAATTCAAGCATGACAATATCAAATATGATTGTACTTCATGGTGATTGGTATTCCCGAGGTAAATTACATTACATCCGAGTTAAATTTATAAGCTTTGTATCTTATATATTTAAGCATATATCTCGCAACCTCAAAATGTAACAAAATTTGAATACATAAAATCTATTCAGTAAGATACATGACAAAACTGAGATACATCAAAATTAAACATTCAATACATCTCGAAAATAATATACAAATCCTCATATACAATATCTATTACGTAAATCATAGATGAATAATATATAGATTCCTCGCATTCACATTTTAGTCGTCCACAACTAAATGATTAAAGTGTTTACAGTTTGCTTGAATCATCTTGTTGATCGGATTGTGCATTTGTGGTATATTCATTCTAGCAATCTAGTGTTCACTTTCGCTATAGCTAATAATAATATTTTGTAGGGTTATCTTCCATAGTTGGTGCTACTCCATCCTCCAAAATTGGTTTATTTTATATATTGTTTTTACAGATTTGGTGGTGGAGGACGTGGGGGTGGGGGGAGGGGGAAGAATATTTTTGGAAGAGGTGAGATAATTTTTTTTGAATTGATAATTTATTATTAATTAAGAAATTTAAATTTTAAGATAATTATTCAATGTCATATTTAAAAGATTTGTGTATCTAATTAATCAATTTTAAAATATATGATATAAATATTAAAAGTTATATTATGTGTAAATTTTTTAAACTCAAAATAAATTAAGCATATATGGTAGTGAAGTATATCTTCCTATAAAATTTCACTAGTATAGTAGTAAATAAGAGACACTAGTAGTAGTAAATAAGAGTGTGAGACCTAAATCTCAAAGTCCATCAAAACCAAATCAAGTCCAACTCAAATTATATTTTCTAGTATATCTATTACTTATACATAAGTGTCAATAAGCACACAGCTGAAAATCAACATGTGTGCTTATTGAAATAATAAGCAGCTTGGCCTACTTGTTTAGGCTTGACATTTCAACCCTAAGGTCTGGGGTTTAAACCTTGCCTACATCATTTTTTATTTCTATTTTAATTTCAGCTTCTTTTTTTTTCTGTAAATCAATTACTCCCTCCGTCCACTTTTATTTGCATGTTGCGCTTTTTAAAAGTCAATTTGATTAATTTTAAAATTAAATTAGATTACATTAATTTGATATACTAAACAAAAAATTAGATATTCAAAAATTATACGATAATTTGACTTTAAAAACTTTAAGTATGACAATTAATGGTGAATGAAGGTAGTAGTATTGATTTTCAGCTTGAAAAATTGTGTTTTAATTAGTAGAAGTCTTTCATTAATTTCAACTTATTTATTGATTTGAGAATTTTGACATTTTGTATTACGCAAAATCTATTTTTTATTCATACTTTAGTTATTCCATCTTAACCACACCGGAGCAGCAACATGTCTGCTTCATATGTGTGGTTCTACACTATAATTAACAACATGTTGACTCTTTAAATTCTATTTGTGTCACATATATTGGGACAAGGAAAGTAACATATATTCTTTATAAATTACGTAAAGGCACTATAAATTATAGTAATTAACAACTTAAAGTATTTAAAAATCATATTAAAATTTAATTGACTCTCTAAATTTTACAAAAAATAACAGATAGCGCATGTGTCTAGTCTATCGCCTAAACTTTCACTAAATACACCCACCTCTATCTGCCGGAAAGAAAAAAAAGAAGAGCGCGTGAAACCCTAATATCTGTGTAAAAAATATGTTTTGTTTGATATTATCTGATATATTGTTATGAAACTATATAAACAAAAAGAAGAATAAAATAGGGAGAAGAGAAAAGATTTCTTATTCATCTTGAAGTATATCCATAACTCATTGATCTTCTTTAAGAAGGAAAACCTTTTTATTTATAGGAGAAACTTAACTTTGTCCACAAGTAGGATTCTTAATCATATCCTAAAAGGACTCCACATAATTAGACAGTCACTATAATACAAATATGTTTATAACACTTCCCTTTGAATGTTGGTAGATTATATGCCTCATTAAAACCTTACTAGATAAAACCCAATGGGAAAAAAATTTAGTGAAAGAAAAAGAGTACACATATCTAATAATACGCATTATGGATGTCTCATTAAAAACCTTACAAAAAAAACTCAATGGGACAAAACTTTTTGAGAAAAAAAGAGTACATCACGTATTAACTCCCCCTAATGAGAACATCAATCCAGAGACTTGAATCTTCGTTCTCCAAGCTTGTGCACTGTCTTCTTGAAAGTTGTAGTTGGTAGAGACTTGGTGAATATATCAATTATAGTATTACTTGAACAAACCTCTTACATATTGATATCACCATTCTTGAGAGCTCATGAGTGTAGTAAAACCTTGACGAAATATGCTTTCTTCTATCTGCTTTTATGAATCTTCTCTTCAGGATCAAAGATTTCTGCAAGTTCCTTACTTTAACTTCTTTAAGCAAATAATTTATTTCCTTTTCAAAAGTCTTCAAGAGTTTCAATTCTAGTTATCAACTTAAATAACAATACTTGTATATGCTTCATGCATTTTGAATTATTTAATCCTTATAAGGATTATAAACACGTTCTGCAAAAACTTGCACATACTTTAGATATTGAATCCTTCATGACTTTTCATATTAATTTTATCAAGTGATTGAAAACATTCAATATTAAATGTATGACATCTTTTAGTGCCTAGATTGCAAGTCAAATAGCTTTACACTTACCAAGATGCATTATTCCACTTTTCACTTGATAACTTTTTCTACATCAGCATGCTTTAATAGATGTAGAATTCATATCCTCATAATCTTTTACAATATTGCGCGCTATTGTATCAAAGAGATTGTCAACGATATATCATTTTGTATCGATTCACAATACGACATAACTTATTGAGATCTCATCACTTCATTATTTTTAGGTAGTTACCTCTCTCATGAGGTTTCATAAAGAGTTATGTCGTAGGCTCTCCTAGAGCACATTGTCTCCTTATTATGATCATTTTGATTCTTTGATCCTCCCCTCTTTTTTTTCAAGGATTATTTTACTAAGATTCGTTTAGTCTATATATCATGCTTCACGCATCTAGTAGACTCTATCCTTAAGGGACATTTAATATGAGTATTTACAACTCTTGTGTTGCTTCTAATTTCCCCCTTATGTTAGACAAACTACCATATATCTTAATCTTTTGGAGTGTCTATATTTGTGCATCATTGCATATTCATCGATTATATACTATACATCAAAATAATCTGATGAAAAATATATGATCCCTGACCATAAATCAATTGAAATAAAATTTGATCATAATTTATTGGTCTGATGCATACAACTACATTGTATCTCAGACACTGAAACTTTGTTCTCATAAGCAATGATTGACTATTTATTTGAGGAATTTAATGTCACATCAGCTTGAATATTTATCAAATTATCAAGATGAATTATCTTGATTTCATATTCTGAAATTTGTTCTATTAACTTAATTGTCTTGCACAAACAATTATCCGAATGTGTAACGACAAGTTGACAACAAACGCACATGTGATTATCTTATAGATTCATCGCTTTATCATATCACATGATAAGTGAACGGGGCCATATTCACCTTTTATACTTTTTCAGAATTTAGGGATTTAGTTCCAACTTTAGTTGATCCAATCAACTTCATGTCATGAGAACAAGCAACAAAAGAATTCTCGAAGAATCTTTTAATTTTTCAATGTATGTTCATTACTCAGTATGCACATTTTTGGGATGTCCAAATTATTCATGCCAACTAATAATTAGTAGTACTCATAAACTCCAAGTTTACTATGTCATGTGCCTTTTTTCTTTAGTAAATTTCTAATTTACTATTATATGAGTAAAATTTCAATTTTATTACTCCAAGAGTAATTTTCAGATTTATTTCTTCTTAATTATTCTACCCCTTCTAGAGGTGAGTTGTGATTCCATCACTGGACGAACTGATCTAATTATCAAAAAACTGTGCACGTAATCATATCATTTGTGCTGACATTTTTACAAACATCAAGTTTCGAGATAACAATAGGCACACATGAGACCATCTAGAAGAAACATCTATTAGGACCATTAAGTATCTAAACAATCCACTAAGTGGATGAATAGGTCCACAAATATCTGTATAAGTTCCTAGAACGCAAGGGATCTAATCTCAACATTCGTTTATGATGGTCCCACAATTAACTTGCCTTAATAATAAACATTACAAGAAAATTCATCATTTAAAAGATTTTTTAGATTCTTCCATGGATGTCCATTTTAATTTTCCATAATTCGTCTAAACATTATAGACTAATGATGTCCCACACAATCATGCCAAATTAAGAAAGTATTGGAATTAGTAAACTTCTTATTTATCATAGTATGTGTCTCAATTGCACTAATTCTTGTCCAATACAAACTTGAAGATAAAAAATAAAAATTTTCTATAATATATGTCTTCTTAGAGACATTCTTGGTGATACCACATCAATGACCAAAGGTCACAATCTTTCTCATTCCTAGCATGGTGGCTTACACCTCATTCCCTTTAAAGAATAGATCCTATA
Source organism: Solanum sitiens (assembly GCA_016801875.1). NCBI lineage: Eukaryota > Viridiplantae > Streptophyta > Magnoliopsida > Solanales > Solanaceae > Solanum > Solanum sitiens. Next base: position 547,516 of record JABWTJ010000332.1, read on the forward strand.
TTTTTAGCATTTATCAAAAGTTCTCATTCTTCATGAATGGAACACAAACATGTGAGCATATCAAATTATGATAGTTTTAGTACCTCATTCCATATTTATGTGCATTATTCAATCACTTGTCTTCTTTCAGACATATTATGACTACTACCACATTCACTTTAAGTAATGGAGCAAATTTAGTAAATTTCATGACTTATCATAAAACACACATTAGTTTTTCTTTAGTCATTATAATATCATCAATATGGTCCATCAAAACTCAAATTCAATGTCTTATGTATATAAAAGGGTCTTAGGCTATAAATCGATAGAACTTGAACCCAATATCTTCTCATCATGGTACACCAGGACTTTAACCCAGTGTCTTACCCTCTTGGTGCGATTGAACGTAAATCCATCATCTTATTCATTTGGTGCGATAAAACATAAATCTATCGTCTTACCCACAATGAGGCTCAACCTCAAGCCTTCAACCTAAGTTTTAATTTATCACTTTTGATATTCATTAATATGATCGTATATTATAATTACACACAAAATTGAGATTATTGATTTATTATTATCAACATTAGTAGTTAATAGATATAGCTTAATAGAATACATATCTCATACAAAGATCAAAAACATACCTTTCACTAAATTGTGTTTATTTAATTATGAAAATAAATTAAGGAATTCTCTTGTCAATCGTTTAAAATTAAAAGTATAAAAAGTCAACAAGTCTCTTTAAATACTTACTCACCTTAAATATATGACAACCTTATTGCATAACTTATGCAATATCTCTTTTGCATTTTTTTCGTCTTCGATCATAATTCTTTAAGAATAGAACAATCATGTTGATAACGTGTTATGGAACTATATAAACAAGAAGAAGAATAAAGTAGGGAGAAGAGAAAAGATTTCTTATTCATCTTGAAATATATTCAGAATTCATTGATCTTCTTTACAATGAATGAAAACCCTTTATTTATAGGAGAAACCTAACTTTGTCCCAAGTAGGATTCTTAACCATATCCTAAAAGGACTCCACATAATTAGACATTCACTATAATACAAATATGTTTATAACATATATAGTATTTTTTGTCTTGTGATTTTTTTTTTGTGTTATTTATTTTTCAATTCGAATAGAAGCAAAACTATATATAAAAAAAAAAGAATGAGTAATTTTAAAGTAATTAGCCAGCAAGTGTCGCCAATGTTTGTGATGGTCTTAAGAAGGCCGCTTATGGCCTATGGGGCGTGAATCCATTGAACCACTCATACTATCAACTCCTACAAATTTCAAAAAAACCAATCATACAGTGAATTGTGATGAGGGCCGGATGCATGTGGTTATTCTATTTTTTTTTTATATAACGAACGAAATGATTGTATTAAAACTAGTAGTAGTAGTAATAGATGATATAACAAATAATTATTAGGTTCAACCATTTCCATATAGTTAATTTTGAACCTTTAAACCTAAAAATCAAATATATATATATATATATATATATATATATATATATATATATATATATATATATATATATATATATATATATATATATATATATATATATATATATTTAAATGTGATTCTTGATATTTGTAATAACTCTTTTAATACTATAATATAGTACACAGTTTAAAAGGGCATAATATATAATATAGTACTAGTTTAATTACAATTCATGTGAATTTATTTAAGATGAGACGAAATTAAAAAGAATGAGTTTTATAGTTTAACGTGGATCAAATAATCCCTTAGCTAGTTAGAAAGAGTGGCAAAAAATTTGAAGTCAAATACTATTCAGTATATATCATGCTTTCAAAATTCGTACAACTTAGCTAGAAAATGTTGGAAAGTATATAATAAAGATGGGGAAATTATAATATCAAAATAATAATTCAAGAATTAAGATATACACTACTACAATAATATTCTTAAGTAATATACATATGTGTATATATATTAATTTATATAATACTTGTGAGGGAATTAAACAGACACCATTTGTAGTGTCTGGCAAAAATTATCAAGTTATACGATTTGTTATGGGATCACAAACAATAAAGTGTTGAAGTTCAACTCTAAAAATAAAAATTTGAAAGAATTTCTTAAAAAACAAACTTAAAAAGTTTTTGGGGAAAAGGGGGGTGGGTAGCTCATGTAGCGACCCTCATAATGAACTAGGTTGAACTAGAACTTCACAAGTGTTTCATGTGTTAATAATGTTTTAAAATAGTGAATTTTAATGTTTGAAGTTAGTTTGGTAAGTTTGGAAGTCAAACGTCAAAGAACGATCAAGACGTTCGGAAACTGCTAGTGTGTCCCTGTTTGTTGTGCATGATTTAGGTGTTGTTTGGAGTCTAAAACCAGTGGGGATGACCCTAGTACCTAGAGTGACATACCAAGAGTCAAAACGTTTGAGTACGACTCTCCGGGGGACCACTCTAAGGGTCCCCAAGGAGGACCCAAACGTTGGACAAGGAAGCTGCCAAAGGCAGCGTGCAGCACCAGTATCTATAGCCACTCACGCGTCGCGCGCCTGGCACTGTGTCTGCCTGTGAGTCGCGCGTCTAACACAAGGCTCACTCCTCAAAAATTTAGTGAGGCAAAATTAGGGACTGCCTCCGCGACGCGCAGCTACCTCCCATATTCGATCGCATCGTTTTTAAGTCAAATTAGACTTTGGAAAAGGGTCCAATTGGTGTAGGGGTCTTTGCGAAACTTTAGGGATTATTTGTGGACTTTTTTAGGTCACTTTAAACCCCATTTCCCCCACCAATTCAAAACCCTCAACTTCAAAACAAAAGCTCTCCAAAATCCTCCATTGAAGAAGCTTCAAGCTCCAAGGAAGAAGACCAAGTTCTTCAAGCTTCCAACCCAAATTTCATGGGTTTCTTCATATTAAGGTATGGTAGTTCATCCTTGAACCTTATTTCATTCAAGGATTCATTCCAAAATATTTCAAAAAAGGGTTTCAAACTCCAACTTTTTCTATCTTTGACTCTAAGCATGGGTTTTGCATGAAAACGTTTTAATGATTGAAATATGTTGTTTTTAGTGTTAGTTGATGATTTTAATGTCAAAACCTCAATGAACCCATGCTTCTGCATATTATCAACTTTTGACTTAGGAAGTGGGTTTAATGTACATGATTTGATAGTGCTAGAACTATGGTTTTCTTTATGTTATGTTGTGATTAGCTACTGCCTTAAATGCTATTTTATGATGTATTGATGGATAAATTGAGAAAAGGTGGTAAAGGCTTGGATGAAGAGTAAGTTGTTCTATCTTGCTTAATTCTTATGGTGAAATGATATTGAGTGGTATGGGCCACCTTTGGTGGCGGTTTTTATTTGAAGTATATGAATATGTTTAAGTATGTGTGTTGTGAGTATCGCCTTGAAGGCACAACATGTGAAGTTAAGTGATAATTATGATGTATATGCATGATATGTATTAAGAAGTGGAGAATGTATATCTTGAACAGGTTATGTCTAAATGAGTATATGTATATGTGAAGCATGATAGTGTGTGTTATGATGAATGCAAGGTGAAAAAGATTAGAAATCAATGTCATGCATTATAGAGGCTATGTGAAAGGTGTTCTCACATATACTCAACACACACCTTGAATGAATGAAAGAATGAAGTTAATGGCTATGTATGAATGAGAGTCTATTGAAAGGTTTTCTCAATAAGACTCTAATGAATGTAAATAGGGGATTGTAGGGTAGACACTCTTCGTGAGTAGAGATGTAGTTTCTAGACCACCCTTACTATTCCTAGAATATGAAAAGGGGAATTTTGGGTGAACACTCTTCGTGCGTTGAGATGAAGTGTTTAGTAGCAACGTCACTATTCCCAATGAGCTTTCCAAGATATGTTTGAGGTTAGATGCCCTTCGTGAGTTGAGATGTGTTATTCAAAAGTAACCTCTAGGGATAAGTACCCTTCGTGAGTTAAGATGTGGTGCTAAATAGCTATCCCTTAACTTACAGTTAATGAATATTTAAGACTCCTTGGATGAGTTATGCTTAGCACCGAGAGGATTTGAAGAAGGGGTGGGTACACTTCGTGAGTAGAGATGTTGTATCCAATGTACCTCTTGAGATGAGTACTCCTCGCTAGTGGAGAATGAGTTACTTAGAAGAAATATCCTTATCCCTTAACTATATACCCACATTGGTGTAGCTATTGGAAAATCCATGTAAAGGTTAAGAGAATAACCCTACCTTAGGTAAGTGGGGATCCCTCATCCAGTAGGGGTTAAAATCGAGATTTCATGTCTAGCTCTCATGGTCTATGTCGGTTAAAGTTATCCCACACAAATGAATGTAAATGAACTAAGTCTTCTTAAGGGTGCACTACTTAGGGTAGGCGGTGGTATGAGACGCTATCTATCCATTGCACAAATAGGCATTTGGAGGAAGTCTTGGTGTGTTATATATGAAATGAATTAATGGGTCATTATATGATGTGAATGAGGTAATGTGACTTTGTGTCTAATTCTAAAGGAAGCATGTTGATAGTATGTCTTGTATGATGAAATCTATGTATATGATGAATGTGATGTGCCTATTCTAAGGGAATTCGTAAGGGTCACTAGGGTGGAAGTACTAGTATGGGATGCTACTTTCACATTGCACTAAGTGTAACTTGGGGGTTATCTTGAAGGATGGTTCCTTATGATGTGAAGTTCCTAAGTATGTGTATGTTTCCTCTAGTGTCTTCGGTATTGAATACTTGTTGAGTTGTAATGAACTATGCTTATCCTTGGTAGCCATAAGGATCACTTAGGTATGTATTGAAGAGGTTGTATGGGCGGCCTCTTCATATGTTACTTAAGTGAGTCTTAGGATAACTATGGATAGGGAATTTTATGTGATAAATGGTTTATTGTAAACGTGACTATATGTTAAGGTTTATGAACATGTTACTTTATATGATGCATGATGATCTATTTGATGTTTTGTCACTTGATTCATGAGGGTTTTAATCTTTTGCATGATTTTGCATAATGCCATACTTAGTTGTACAATGTTTGTACTAACCCCATACTTTTCTATACTCTATAAGTATAGGTTGGAGGCAAGTGGAAGTTTAGGAGGCAAAGCTTGGGAAGTGGACTCTCTCAAGACTCGGTATGTCCTCATATATTCGAGGACATGGTTTATGTTTCTTTAGTTTCTTCTTTTAAGACTTGTAAAGACTTATTATGTATTTCTTTCAATGTAAAGGATCGTGTCCCTAAGATATTTAAGATGTGTCTTTAAGTTGGCTTGTGACGATGAGACTTATTCCTTAGTATTTTATAAAAGAAGTTTCTTACTTATATTCTTGTGAAAAGTTTTAATTTCCCACTACTTTTCATATCTTATGTAATGGATGATAGCTAAGAGGCTTGTGCAAGACCTCCGTGAGGTCAAGTACACCGTGTGACGACTCAAGAGTGCTCCTTTCTCCTAGGGTGTACTTGCGGGTTGTTAGAGCTCATGTCATTTCTGTAATGAAAATGAAGATAAACTGAATCCACTATTATCATTTGAAAATATTTCATGAATTTTGTAATCAAACATGCTATAAGAAACATTTGAAAGCATGGTGTGTTGCACAAACGACACATGAGTAACATAATAATCATAACCACTTATATAGAATTCAAGACTTGGAAAATTGGATAATTTCAACATTTATTTCAAATCAAGGAGCAAACCACACAAGCTTGTCTGGCATATGCGTCGAATCTCATTTATACTATCGATTCGAAGTCAAAAATTCATTTGGAAATCTCATGAGATAGTTTAGACACAACATACCTCAAGTCACCCTTAAATAGTTTTAAATTGTCATGGTCATTACAACGGTACCCAACAACTTCACGCTACGTTAATGAACTGAAATTGTAATGACCTAGAAGGTCATTTTTGAAAATTTTCGTAAAATTACCATTTTGCACCTCTCGATTTTGAACCAGAGTCATTTTTCATTGAGTTTTGGAAGTTGGTTTCAAGCTTTGAGTGAAAGTTGTGAATTGCATAAGTTTTGGGTTTTGAAAGGCTAAAGTAGCTTTAAAGTGGTTTTTGGTGTCTTTTGGAGCTTCAAGTATCAAAATGGAATTTTGTCAATTCCATCAGTCCTGGAGTGTGGAAACTTGTTCAAGAAAGTTGTCGATCTCAAGTTCGGAGTTTTGAGGATTTGAGGTCCTAATTTTGAAATTGTTAAGATTTTAACCTTTGGATTGACTTTGCTCAACATTCGAGGTTCGTATGCTTGGATAGACATTCCGAGAGTTTCTTTGGATTTTGGGGATGGTCTAAGTTTGAAGTATGGTCATGATTGAATTATTAGAGGTCCGGAGCTTGATTTAGCCTTTTTAGGAATTTCTTGTGACATTCATGATGTTCGGGTTAAGGATCCCTCAAATTCATGTTTTGGCGGTTCCATTAGGTCCGGAATGTCAAGTTTAGTCAATTAGCATATATTATTTGTGTGTAGAGGGTTCCAAACGAATCAAGAGGGTCCATTGAAAGGGTAAGATAAAGGTACTTGGTTCGCTGAACTTTGCTCTATTTCTTTACTCTCCATGAATTGTATCTTACAAAGACTGTGCTTGTATAAGTTATGATCCATATAAGGAATGAGCTTCCCCAAAGTCAAATACCATGGATTAAAAGGAAAACCTTGGTGGATAGAGTTACTCATTACCTCTATATGTTGGTGAAAGGTGGTAGTATATAGTGAATGTAATTAGTCAAAGTACGCTCAAGCTGGCCCGGAGAACACAATTACTAAAACAAAATATATGCGGAGATCAAGTTCTGTCATTGCCTCCCTAACCCTTGTGCAAAATGGACATGCCTCTGTTGATAATTCCTATAAGAACCTGAGTTATTCCATGATGAAGTAACACATGCATTTAAGCATAGAACTACACGAGTTATATATATGACTATATTAATGTTAGTTAACATCCGGGATTATAAGCCAAGGGGCGTGATGATTTAAGCTTAGCACACAACGAAGAGATACTCACCGAATTCAAAGATCTGAAGGTGCATTGGAGGATTAACTTTAGTCCCATCTTTACTGCCTAATGTACAATATGGGAGTCTTGCCAAAGGTAGAAATAGGTACTCAAGGATTAAGCGAAGCATGAAATCCTAAAACAAAATAAGCCATCAACTCATTTAGAAGGTCAACAACTACTATGCAAACATACCTATAATTAAAACCGTAAGATGAGCACAAATCATAGTACATATATAGTTCAAAAAATCTATCTACGTTGCGTCATGCTGTCTGAGAAAGACAGTTTGAAAAACTGTCAATCAATTCTCTTTTCTTATTCGTCTTTTCCTGATTAATGAATCCAAGTGTTCAAGGGTTTAACTTGTATTACAAATAAGCTGCTAATTGTTTGCTGATCAAGGGACGTTAATGGTATAGCAATTTTCACTTCTATTGTCTTATATAATATCCAATACGTCATATATTGAAGTAGGTGAAATTCATAAACGTTCAAAGCTACGATAATCAAAGTAAATGAATTGATTTATAAACTTAAAAGTTGTTAATTGCTACAAATCTCCTTGAGCCGAGGGTCTACGGGAAACAACATCTCTACCTCCCAAGGTAGGGAAGGGTAAGGTCTTCTTACACTCTACCCTCCCCGACCCGACTTGTGGATTTATATTGGGTATGTTGTTGTAATTTCTGCAAAATCCAGGATTATTTGGCATCAGAGGTTAATAGCTGGTAAAAAATATAACTCCTCATCCTTAAGTCTTTGATCTTCATTACTACATCTCATGATCTTTATGTGCTTATATATTTATCATCCTTCATTCTTGGTTCCCTTCACAAGATTCATACAGCAATCTCATGTTTCTATTATGTAGCTCAAATTTATGAAAAGCTATCTAAAGATCCAACAAAAAAGTTCTTGGTTTGGTTTGGTATTAAAAGAAAAAAATAAAACTAAATCCAAATCAAACCATATATATATATATATATATATATATATATATATATATATATAGAGAGAGAGAGAGAGAGAGAGAGATAGATATATATGTTGGGTTATATACTATTAACCATGTGTTTAGATATAGTTACTTATTATAGATTAATTATTTATTTATTTTTAATAGATCATATATTCGTTTATGGTGTATGTTTACTTATATAGTAAATGATTTACTGTATAGAGTTTAAGCTTATACACATACGATTATATCATCGATTCTTATAAGTATAATTTTTTTTGGTTCAAAACCTAAGATGGGAAATGGACATGTCATCGGTACGATTGTATCACAAGATTATATGTATTTTATCATGATTATGGGAATGATATAGTTCCAACTTCTTGTGTTAGTGCATTCTGTATGTATTGAACTAGACAAAGTAGAGATTGTTGCTTTAGACTGACTGACAAAAGCTTTATATCTAAACTATTAAATGTATTTATATTCTTAATCGTGATATAAATATTATTATCTCTATATGTTAATCATCGTTTGATTTATTAGAATGTGAGATTTGAATATGGGTAAATATTCCGGGTAGATTGGATGATGATAATATATAATGGTGAAATAATAAGCTAGTTGATGGAATCCATGTCTCAATATAGAGATTGATGATATGCCTTTTTGAGAAACTTCAAAATTTTCATCGTGTCAAACCTTGCAAGTGTATTTATGAATCCGACACATGAAATAAGTTAAGCAGTGCTCTAAAGGAAATTGATCATTGAACTAATTTCGTCAGTAATTTAATTTATTGACTAATATACGTAATCTTAACAGGGAGAATTACATGTGTTTAATGGAGAATTTAAAAATATAAATAGAGGAGTGCAACTACGAATTTCTAATGGAATGATTTGTAATTTATTATGGTAAGAATAATTCAAAATTTGAAATTATTTCTATAATAGGAAGACTCAGTAATTAATTTTGTGGTCCTTACCGTGCTGATATTTAACTAAAACTCGAAATCTATTCTAAAGGAAAGAAGGCAGAACTGAGAAGTATGTGTTTTTCTCTATTCTAAGGAAAATGAGAAGTATGTATCATTCGCTATTCTAAGGCAAGGGAGAAGTATATCACTTTTATCTTGTTACATCGATAATGACAAATAATCAAATTCATGTTGGAATATTGTTAATATTTTTTTAAGAACAAAATCTCCATTATTTTTAATATATGAATATTAGTAAAAAATTATTTACAAGTCCAATGCAATCATTATTTATGACCGCGTGAAGCGCGAATAAATTACCTAATAAATATTATAAGTCAAGTAAACTAGTAGTTAAATATTACATTTAAAAGATATTATGAAAAAAACGTCGGTCTTTGATAAACGACAAGATATTTAAATTATAATTTCATATTTTAAATTTGATAAAAATAAAATGGAACTACATGGATTATATATAAAAATTGTAATAATAAAAGTAATTGTTAGAAAATAATGTAGTCATCTTTTTTTAAAATCATAAAAACACATATTTACGAAGTTGTTTTGCACTTTAGTCAAACAAAAATTATATAATAAATTTTATCAATTCTCGATAACAAGCCGTAATAACAAATATTAAAAATTTAAGAAAAATAATTTGGATAATTAATAAAATTGGAGAATAAGAGATAATTGAGTTAATTTTTTTTCGAAGAAGAAAAATATGGAGCACAATTTTTTCCACAAAGAAAAGTGCCTTTAAAAAGGTCTGAATGAGAATAATTTTCTCACATATCTACTTTATTCAGACCCATTAAGAAATTTAAATGAAAAAAAATCAAACACACTTATGAAGAGAGAAAGTAAAGTAAAACATACCAATTTTGATGGTATAAATGATGGATTTCTAAATACAAGAAATAACAAAGCAAATTCGTCAACATTTAAAGACGGGAAACATCATGACTTTCTGCTCATTGCTTTAAGAAGTGTTAAATATAACATTGAATTATTTCAAATATTCATTTTAGGAAAAACAAATGTAAAAATACATGTGAGTTATTTTAGATGGATCATTTAATGAGAAAATGTTAGATATACTTTGAATGATTTGAAATGATTCATTATAGCGACAAACAAGGTTACAATTCTGTAACGATCTGATTCCGTCGTTATGGAAAAGTTAATGAAGAAAGAATTGGGGCCAGAAAACTCTTTCGTAGTAACATGAAAATACCCAACCTAGTACATATTTAGAAGAAATAGGATTCATTAAGGTGTAGGAAAATCTAGTATTTAATGCGAGGTCTAATTGTGAATTTTATTACATGAGTGGATAGCTAGACGATAAGGAACTCGTAGCACTTTATGAAATCAAATTTGGACGAGTAGAATCCTCGAATTAATATTTTTGTGAATATATACATTTATCCGCGTTGAGGCCGCTGTAGCGGGATTTAGGCTGCTGCAACAGGACGAGGCCGCTGCAGCGGGCCAGAAGCGTTTTGAAGTCGTTTATAAACCTTAAACCGACCATAATTGGTATTTTTTGACTTTTAGGGCCAAGAAGGCGACCCTAGACGAGCTCTAACAGTTTTTCAAAACTTTTTAGGCTAAAGGTAAGGTTTTAACTCCCAAAATCCATTTTCTATTTGTAGAACCTATTTTTTTGGTTTATTATCGATGGGTAAGGGTTTTGATCTAAGAATTATCGTGGAAAAATGCCTAATTTGGTTATTAGGATCTTAGGTTTGGTCTAGAGTTATTGAGTTTGTTATCATCTGAATAATTAGACCTTTGATTGTTGATCCTAGTGTATATTAATTGTTGTAGACCTAGAACAAGCAGAAAGAATCCGAAAAGGGAAGATTCAAGTGCCTTAAGAGATTCAAGCTTGGATTTGAGGTAGGTGAAGGTTGTGATTCTATAATTTTGTGATATATACTTGTTCTTGCTTCATTGTGATACTTGTATATGTATGCATGTTGCAATATTGATCATAGATGTTTAAAAATGAAATAATGACTTAAATGTGTGATCTTGATTTGTTATTGTGATATGTGATTGGGATAGGATTGCCACGTTCCAGCATGATAAGTTTGGATTGGATTGCCACGTTCAGGCATGCTAACATGGATCGATTGCCATGTTCCGGTATAAAAATTGGATTGGATTGCCACGTTCTGGCATGCTAACAGTTTAACTTTGGGTTCCGTGAGAGGACCATCTTTGTGATTTAGTATGTGAAGAGTGTTGTTGACTCCTTATGATGATATTAGATATGTTGATTTATATGCATGTTATTATAATGTTGTTTGACTTATTTATGTTTCACTTAGTGGGATAGCCGCGTGATCCTACCAGTTTACAGTGGTTGTGTACTGATTCCGCACTTGCTCTTATTTTTGTTGAGTACAGGGCATCTTCAAGCGGCTGTCGATAGACCTCGCTTAGAAGATTATTGACCATTTAAATTCAAGGGTGAGCTACTTCGCCCGGGCTACGTTGAGTTCTCTTTGTTTAAGTCCACTTTTTTCGAACTCAGACTATTAGGTAAGTTGTTGTTAGTTTCGGGGTTGTACCCCTTGTTCTTAGGCTTCTTGTTGTTGGAGTTTTGGTACATTGACTTTCAGGTTCTAGGCGTATTTGCTGCATTGTTTTAGGTTATTTTAATTAGCTTCTGCAACTTAAATACCTTACTTCTAGAGTAATTGCTTTACTTGGATGATAGTAGTGGTTCTCCCACCAGTGGCTTAGGGTGGGTGCCAATTACAACGATTTGGGTCGTGACAAAGTTGGTATCAGAGCCTAGGTTCTTTGATCTCATTGTACCAAAATGAATCTAGTAGAGTCTTGCAGAATGGTATGTTCACGTTCATACTTTTCTTCGAGAGGCTATAGGACTTAAGGAAAAGTTTACTTCTTTCCACTCCTCCGTGCTATGACTTGAATCCAATTGGTATCTGGGTAATAAAAATTAGTATCTTTCCTCCTTCACTCTATGGTCCGAACTAGAGTAGCAAAAGTGGTAACACCATCACTAGCAAGAGAGGAGGTGCATAGACTATTGATATTTGAATACTGTTACCATTCGGAACAAGTAGTCATTGCCTCAGATAGATGACATTTTGACTAATGGAAAGGTGCATAGATTTTTTGTAGGATTGATTTAAGGTCGGGTTACTATCATTTAAGGAATGAGGCATGCAAGAAATGGGTTCAACCAAGTTCTATAATTGAAATTATAAGTTTTATGGGGATCACTAGCTACTATTGTCGCTTGTGGTATGAATTGAGTCCAATTGGTATCTCCCGAGTCCAATTGGTATCTCAACGAAGTGAACTAGATGGAACACACGCAAGTTAATTGGAATTGAGAGGGTTCCAATTGGTATCTAGCCTTAGGGACCAGATAAGGCATGGTTGATGGTCGTTTATGGGACGAACTAATTAAAGAAATTGGACTTCGCTGTGAATTGCATCTTGGAAACTTTGAATGTATGTTTTTGGTTGTCTGGATTAACTGCGAATATGAAGTTGTAATTGCTTGAATGTGATGATATGATTAGGTGCCCAGTATTGCTTGACTGAATGTGATATGTGCAATGTGTTGGTCTAAATGTTGGAAGTGTGCCAGTTGTAACCGCATGAGTGTCGTGGGACTTGTTCTAAAAGGAAAATCATCATGAGATTCGGCGCAAGGGGCTAGATAAATTATGATGTGGTTTATAAGAGAGAAATCTTGATGTACATTCTGACTAACTAATAATCGTGTGAATGTCAAAGCTTATCCAGGGAACAAGTGAGTTGTAGTGTTGAATGTAAAGTAATGAAAATTGTGGAACGTGTGTCATTAAGATTGACTCAGGGTAACGAATGATTGTCCTAGATATGAGGATTATTCCAAAGGTGCTAAGTAAAGCTGGGACCTTGGTAGAAATTAGAAAAGAGAAAAAAACCCAGAAAATTAGTTGGCTTGGGTTGTTATTTTGTTATGGACGCTTGGGTGGATTCTTCCCGCTAGAGCGGGGCCACTGGAGCGGTACATGGAGATACAAAATCTCAGCCCTGTCTCCCATATTTCCTAGTCATAATTATGGACCCCGAATTTTACCTCAGTGTTCAACAATCGAATATAAGTTATAAGGTGTGTCAAAATTGTGGAGAACCTGGGCATATGAGAGCGTATGTAATGACCACTAGTGCTAAAATTGTTGTGACCGGATGACTAATGTGTTGTTGATCTGGATTCTACTCATTCATACGTGTCAGAGCAATTGCTTGGTTATTTGATGTGGGTTGTGATATACTTTATGCCCTCATCCATGTTTCTACCTTGGACGAGGAGTCAGTCATAGTCATCCATGTGTATTGTGTTGTCCTGTTGTGTGGTGGATTCTCAGATTCGGGTTGATTTGGCTATGGTGATATGACTGACTCAATATACTCTTAGGCATGACTTGGTTTTCGCCCTATTATAACGGGCTTTATTGTGGTGCCAAGACGGTAACTCTGCATATCATCGGTAGGGAAAAATCAAAGTGGGAAGGGGTGTACAAGTCTAAGATTGCTAAGATCATATCCTTTATTCGGGCTACGAAACTGGTGGTGAAGGATTGTTTGGAGTAATTGGTTCATATTAGGGATGTTGTGGTCGAATCCCCCTCTATTGAGTCTATTCATGTGGTGTTAGAATTGAGAGAGCTTAAAGCTTAAATTCAAGGGCTTCTTGATAAAGGTTTCATCCATCCTAGTGTTTCCCTGTGGAGGCTACTATCTTGTTTGTTAAAAAGAAGGAGGGTAGTATGAGGACTAGTGATTTTATCTTAATCCAAAATGTATTTGATTAATATTGGAATGACAAGCTTATGGATAAAGAAAATTCCATTGAGTATACTTGTATGAAGGAAATTGATTATTCTAGTTAGAAAATGCGTACCAAAATTGGGTTAGTCTTCTGAAGTTGATGAGTATACGTGAGTTTTTGGTGTTATGTCGATGGAAATGTTGACTTCTAGAGATAGTCAGGGCTGACAAAGCATAATTTTAATAAGAGTTTGTAGTAGATTATGACAGGATGCAACTACATACTAAGATTGTGGTTAAGCGAATTTGGTGTAGTAATATGACTATTGAATATCTAAGGTTGTATATTTCTAATATTTGGTGAGTAACGTGGTTGTATGTGAAGTTCTAAGAATTTGTGGGACACCTCTCATATAGTGTTTTAAGGAGCTAAGTATAGTAGGATGTAGTACAACCTCTAACGAGAGGCAAAGGCAAGAATATTTTATTGATTGGAAAGGCTAAAGAGATTTACTTAGAGGTGTAGATAATTGGGTGTAGAGATGAGAAATTTCATTCGTTTTTGTAACATCTCGTAAATCAAAATAGCCAGAATTAAACAAAAAAAACTAATAATAGTTATTTTTGGAAAGAATAGGAAAAATGTAGAAACTTTCCTAAGTGTAAAAGGGAGTTTTTGGTCATTTTCAAACAACTATAACTTCTAGCTCAGGATGAGTTAGCTCCAGTTCTTTATATGGTTGGAAATACCTTGGAGAGATCTTACCAACACCGCCGAGTTTGCTCATTTTTGACGTCGTATGATGGCGATATGCCTTTCGAAAGTTGGGTTGTTGGGCTGTTGGAATTGGTAAAATCCAATCCAGATTTTAGTAAGGGTAAAGTAGTCTTTTCACACTACTATTTTCTAATTTGTTTTAAGGGTTTATTAAGGGTAAAAAGTAAGCCTTAAGTTAGTTTTTAGAAGATTGAATACACTTAGGGCTTGGGAGAAAAGAGAAGAGAAGAAGAGAAAGGAGAAAAGACCAAGAATTCTTCAAGAACGCCAAATCATTAAGTGGAATTCGTCGGGGTTATCCCTATAAGGTATGTGAGATATTTCTGTGTTGGGTTCTTCACAACAATATGTTTAATTCAGCGCGATTAGAATAGGTTGAATGATGAACATTGAAGTTCTTCATGAAAAACCGTTGAATTCTTGTTAGTTGAGTTGTGGTATACCTATGGTGTTTAATTCGTGCTTCTGGTCTGTTTTACGAGTCTAAGTTATTGGTTATTGAGGATTTTAGTGACTTTAAGTGTTTGGGGTGAGATCCATGGGAGTTTAGAAGGTTTAGGATTGAAAATTGGAAAAGAAAAATCGGAAATCGCGTCTGAAAAGCCCTGGGGCGCCGCGCCTGCCACAGACCCTCAGGGCAACCTCTGTCTAACAGGGCCTGGCACGCCGCGCCAGCCAGAGCCTTTCAGGACAGTCTCTGTACGTCAGGCTCTGGCGCCCTGCGCCTCTCAGAGCTCCAGGGTCACCTGGAGATCCCATTCCCCCCACCACCACCACCATCTTTTTGTACGAGTTCCTAAGTGATGTACCCATAATTCCTAGTTGATTCCAATACTCTAAAGTATATCTAACATCATGAAAACATCCATAAACATGAGTTCATGATCCTTGAATACATAATTAAATTCAAGGAGAGTTAAGATCAAAGTCAAAGAAGTTAAGAGTCAAGTCTAATAGCTAAGAAACAAGTCAAAGCGAGTTCTTAAAACTTTCAACAGTCTTAAACAAACTTTCTTACTTTGTTTTTAATGATCAATCTACAAGTTGAGTAATGAGTAATGAGTTGAGTTTAAATCTCAAAAGCTATAAGGGAACTAGTATTTCCTAAGAGATAAGTTTCAAGTAAAGTCAAAGAGCAAAGAGTGAGTTCATTTCTCAAAATGTATAAGGGAACTAAGTAGTCCCTAAAAGTTATAAATGTTTTGACATTTTTAGAAAGAAAGGAAGCTAGACTTCCACAGAGCCTTTGACTAGTTTTGAAAAGGGGAACTATGATTTTCAAGAGAGCTTTTTAAAGCTAAGTCTGAGCAATTACCTCAAACCATAGAAGAAGTTGTTTAAAAAACATATGAGTTGAGTATTTTAGGAGTAGTATTGAACACCGATATGGGGACGAAATACCAACTCAAGTCTCAATAAACCATGTAGCCAGCATGGACAGATAAAGGATCATACTTTTTAGATGATTCCTTAGTGCTTTTTACCATAGACTAGTGGATCCACTTAGTAGTTCAGGTTCTATACCTATGGCAAGGTATAGAGAGGATCTCTTGCAACGTGAGGTAAGACGTTGTACCATCGCTTAGACTCATAGTGATGGTTTTCGGTTAGAGAATCTCCCACAGAAACTATATTACTTTCATATATAAGTAAAGTTGAGTTTATTATTGTATTACTTTTAATGAACTAAGTGCTTACAATGTTTTACAAGCTTTATATATATATATTGTATGTGTCTTACTGCTTTATATTGAGTTGTAACTTCTTGAGTTGAGTAGAGCCAAGGTAAGTTCATTCTTAACCATTTTAAGCTTAGTAGTTGTTGTTTAGTATTTCAACTCGCATACTCATACATTCAATGTACTGATGTCAGTTGGCTTGCATCGTCTTATGATGTAGACGCAGGTAACTTTGATCAGCATCCAGTGCATCGTTGATCCAGCTTGAGCATTTTGAGTCAGTGGTGAGCCTCTTTACATCCCGGTGGACTCTTTAATTGCTTTCCGTATTTCCTTTATAGAATGGTGTGAGGTTTGTCCCAAAACTCATCTTAGTCGTAGTAGAGACTTCATATACAAACAGATAGTCAGACAGTAAGTTTTCGGTATCTCTTTATTTGCAGACATACATATATTGTTATGAGACTTAGGTGCCATTTTGGCCAAGACTATTATTTACAGTAGTTTTCATGAGAATGTTTCCAGTTTTATATTTGAGTTAAGTTAATTCTTCCACTAAGTTAAGTAAGCCAGACCAAGGGTTCGCTCAAGGCCAGCAATGGTCGTTTGGTGCCGGCCATGTCCAGGGTGTAGGTTCCGTGCGTGACAAACTTGGTATAAGATCGAGGTTCAAGAGTCCTAGGGAGTCTATGAAGACGTGTTTATGGAGTCGTAGTCATCGGTGTGAAGCGCGCCACATCTATTATTAAGAGGCTACAACATTTAGGAATTTCTCACTTGTTTCATATTCCTTTTTGTACATTAGAGTTTATCTCTAAAATTCCCTTTCTAACTCGTGCTTGCGCGTGTTTCAGATAACTATGCCTCTAGGAAGAGCAGCAAGAGGTCGTTCAGCTAGGAGGAATGTGGAACCTCAGGAAAAAGAGCTACCCAATTCTTCTGAAGTGCAACCTCAAGGGTAGTTTACCAATGCTGAAGTCTGTGAGGATTTTGAGTCAAGTTGTGACCAACCAAGTCGGACAACAAAGAGGAGCTCAACATGAAGGGGCTGACACTTAGAGGATTCAGGAATTCTTGAGAAAGAGTCCCCCAAGCTTCACTGGTTCGAGCACTACTGAGGATCCGAAGAACTTTGTGGAAGAGTTGAAGAAGGTGTTTGAGGTGATGCATGTGGTTGACACTAAAAGGGTTGAGTTATCTGCATACCAACTCAACAATGTGGCTAAAGATTGGTTCGATTAGTGGAAGGAGGAAAGAGATGAGGATACACCACCTACGAGTTGGGCTTGATTTGAAGAAGCTTTTTGGTGCATTGTTTTTCCCGGTAACTGAAGTAAGCAAAGGTACAAGAGTTCCTTACTCTGAAACAAGACTCCTTGAGTGTGCATGAATATGGGTTAAAGTTCACCCAACTGTCTCGCTATGCTCCTAAGATGGTTAAGGATATGAAGAGCAGGATGGGCTTGTTTGTTGCTGGCTTGGATCGTGCTTAGAGCAAAAAAGGTAGGGATGCAATGTTGATTTGGGACATGGACATCAAGGTTAATGGTTTATGTGCAAAAAGTTAAAGAGAAAAATATGAGGGACATAGAGGAGTATAGGAACAAGAAAGCTAAGACTGGAAATGAGTCTGGCCAACATAGGTGGTTCAAGTCGACCACAATTTCAGAAACAAAAGGGGCATGCACCATCATCTGCTAGTGCACCTTCGCCCAGAAACAGAGTTAAGTAGAATGGCTAGAATTCACATAAATTTACGGCTAGACCAACCCAGTCCCAAGGTAGTGTGGCACAAAGAGGTAGTTGGGCTCCTTCATGTGGTAGGTGTGGTACAAACCACGCTAGTAAGTGACATGATGGTCAGTCGGGGTTTTTCAAATGCGGTCAAGACGGGCACTACATGAAAGAGTGTCCCAAGAATGAGCAAGGAGGTGGCAATCCGGGAAATAGAGCCCAATCTTCATCAGTTGCTCTAACAGACAGGGGTGCACCTAGAGGATCCACTTCTGGTACTGGCGGAGGGGAAAACTGTCTTTATGCAATCACTAGCCGCCAAGAGCAAGAGAACTCTCCAGATATTGTCACAAATATGATCAAAGTCTATACTTTTGATGTTTATGCTTTTTTAGACCCGAGAGCAAGTTTATATTTTTTAACTTCTTATGTTGTAAATCAGTTTGAGATTCTTCCTCAAAAACTTTGTGAACCCTTCTGTGTTTCTACACCTGTTGGGGAGTCTATTCTAGCGGAAAGAGTTTATCATGATGATTGTCCAATTCCCATCAATCACAAGAACACCGTGGCTGATCTAGTAGAACTAGACATGGTAGTTTTTTATGTCATTTTGGGTATGGACTGGCTTCATGCCTGTTATGCGTCAATAGATTGTAGAAATCGGGTTATCAAAGGGGTGTATCTATCTATTAGTCCGAGTTAATGACTCAAGTGTTGAGGTACCATCCCTCCAGTTAGTTTCTATAGTGAAAGATTTCCATAGTTTCCAGAAGTCTTTCCTATGATCTACCTGGAGTCCCTCCCGAAAGAGCGATATACTTCAACATAAACATCATTTCAGATACTTGTCCTATCTCTATTCTGCCATACATAATGTCACCAGCAGAGTTAAAAGTGCTAAAAGAACAATTGAAAGATTTGTTAGATAAAGGCTTCATTTGACCAAGTGTCTCACCTTGGGGCGCTCCGGTCTTATTTGTAAGGAAAAAGGATGGTTCTCTTAGGATGTGTATAGATTACCGCCAATTGAATAAGGTGACCATCAAGAATAAATATCCTCTCTCAAGGATAGATGATCTTTTTAACCAGCTTTAGGGTATTCAACCTTCTCGAAAATTGATCTCAAATTAGGCTACCATCAGTTGAAAGTTAGAGCATGTGATATTCCAAAAACAGCTTTTAGAATAAGATATGGGCATTATTCAAGGAATGAAAAAGATCATGCTAATCATCTCAGGATTGTTCTACAGACTTTGGAAGATAAGAAGTTATATGTCAAGTTCTCCAAGTGTGAGTTTTGGCTTAAGTATGTGGCATTCTTGGGCCACATCGTTCTTGGTGATGGGATAAAAGTTGATACCCAAAAGATAGAAGTAGTTCAGATTTGTCTTAAACCCACGTCTTCGACGGATATAAATAGTTTCTTGGGTTTGGCTGGCTATTATTAGAGATTTGTTGAAGGGTTTTCGTCTAACTCTTCTCCTTTGACCAAGCTAACTCAGATGACAGTCAAGTTTTAATGGTCTGAAGCTTGTGAGAAAGGTTTTTAGGAATTGAAAAAGAGATTAACTATCGCTTTGATTTTGACCTTACAGAGGTTACTCAAGGTTTTTTGGTGTACTGTGATGCATCGAGAGTTGGTTTGGGCTGTATGTTGATACATACTGTAAAGGTGATAGCTTATGCCTCGGGACAGTTGAAGGTTCATGAGAAGAATTATCCAACTCATGGCTTATAATTGGATGCAGTAGTGTTTGCCTTGAAGTATTGATGCCACTACTTGTATGGTGTTCATGTTGACATATTCACAAATCACAAGAGCCTCCAGTATGTGTTCACTCAGAAGGAACTAAATCTCATACATAGGAGGTGATTAGAGTTACTCAAGGATTATGAAATGAGTATTTTTTACCACCCATGTAAGGCTAATATAGTTGTTGATGCGTTAAGTATGTTATCCATGGGGAGTACCGCCCATGTTAAAGATGAAAAGAGGGAGTTATCTAAAGATGTGCACAGACTCTCACGTCTGGGAGTCAGACTTATGTATTCCACAGAATGAGGGATAATGGTGATTAATGGGTCTGAATTATCACTAGTGTTAGAGGTGAAAGAGAAACAAGACCAAGATCCCATTTTGCTTGACTTGAAGGCAAATGTTCATAATCAAAGAGTATTAGCTTTTGAACAAAGGGGAGATGGTGTGCTGAAGTATCAAGGTAGGTTGTGTGTACTTAGGGTGGATGGACTCCAAGAGAGGATCATGGAGGAAGACCATAGTTCCTGATATTCCATTCATCCAGGTTTCACCAAGATGTACCGCGATTTGAGAGAGGTATATTGGTGGTAAGGAATGAAGACATACATTTTTGGGTTTGTTGCCAAATGCCCGAGAAGTGGGCCCTCGGCTATTGAGAGGACTCCAAGCTTACAGAACAGGCACTACATTTCAAATATAACTAACTTCCAACAAGTTAAAGTGAAACACCAAAGGCCGGGAGGTTTGGCTCAGACTATAGAACTTCTGGAATGGAAGTGAGAGATGATTAATATGGATTTTATCACCGGCTTGCCAAGATCTGTCAGGCAACATGATTCTATTTGGGTGATTGTTTATAGAATGAAAAAGTCAGCTCATTTCTTGCCGGTACCTATTTGGCTGAGGATTATACTAAGTTGTAACTTTAAGAGGTGGTGAGACTGCATGGAGTTCTGGTCTCCATTATTTCAGATAGAGGTGCACAATTTACTGTTTCGTTCTGGAAATCTATCAAGAAAGGTTTGGGTTCAAAGGTGAACTTAAACACTGATTTTCATTCTCGGACAAATGGACAAGTAGAGCGTACTATACAGACTTTGGGAGACATGTTGAGATCTTGTGTAATTGATTTCAAAGGGAATTAGTATGATCACATACCTCTCATTGAGTTTGTGTACAACAACAATTATCATTCGATCATCCAAATGGCTCCAAATGAAGCTCTTTATGGGAGAAGATGCAGTCTCCTATTGGGTGGTTTGAAGTTTGTGAAGCAGGGTTGATAGGACCAGATCTAGTTCACCAAGATATGGAGAAGGTGAAAGTGATTCAAAAGAGACTGAAAATGGCACAGAATTGCCAAAAGTCCTACAGATGTTAGGAGGATGCCGTTAGAGTTTGAGGTGGATGATTGGGTGTATCTGAAAGTTTCACCCATGAAGGGTGTTATGAGGTTTGGTAAGAAGGGGAAACTTAGTTCCCGGTATATTGGTCCTTACAGAATCTCCAAGAGAATTGGCAATGTGGCATATGTGTTGGATTTACCCCAAAATTTAGCAGCGTTTCATTCGGTATTCCATGTGTCTATGTTGAAGAAATGCTTGGGTGATCCTTCATTGATTATACCAACTGAGAATGTTGGGATTAAGGAGAGTTTATTCTTTGAAGAGGTTCCGATTCAGATTTTAGATCGTCAAGTTCGTAAATTGAAAAACTAAAGAAGTCGCATCAATCAAGGTCATTTGGAGGAACCAATTAGTTTAAGAAGCAACTTGGGAAGATTAGGAGGATATGAAGAGGATATATCCACATATCTTTTAATCTAGAGAGAATGCAGATCAAGGTAATAAATTCTCTTCTTAGCACTTTATAAGATTATGTGTAAGCATGTTATTACTTGCTTTTGTTGGTTTTGTGCTGGAATGATGTTACCATATTTATCTTAGTGAAAAAATCTCATTTGATGACAAATGATTCCAAGGGGGAGATATTGTAACATCTCATAAAGCGAAATAGCTAAAATTAAACAAAGAAACTAAGAATAGTTATTTTTGGAAAGAATAGGAAAAATCTGGAAAATTTCCTAAGTGTAAAAGTGAGTTTTTGGTAATTTTAAAAAGGCCATAAATTCTAACTCAAGATGAGTTAGTGCTAGTTCTTTATATGGTTGGAACGACCTTGGAGATATCAACGCTGCCGAGTTTGCTCATTTTCGATGTCGTATGAGGGAGATATGCCTTTCGGATGTTGGATTGTTGGACTGAGGAAAATCTGATCTGGATTTTAAATAAGGGTAAAGTAGTCTTTCACCCTACTATTTCCTAATTTGTTTCAAGGGTTTATTAGGGGCAAAAATTAAGCCTTAATTCGGTTTTTAGAAGATTGAATAGGCTTAGGGCTTGGGAGAAAAGAGAAGGGAAGAAGAGAAAGGAGAAAAGACCAAGAATTCTTCAAGAACGCCAAATCGTTGAGTGGAATTCGTCGGGGGTGATCCCTATAAAGTATGCAAGATCTTTATGTGTTGGGTTCTTCCACCCACACAAAAATATGTTTTATTCAGCGTAATTAGAATAGGTTTAATGATGAACATTGAAGTTCTTGATGAAAAGTCATTGAATTCTTTTTGATTGAGATGTGGTATACCCATGGTTGTTTAATTCGTGTTTCTGCGTTGTTTTACGAGTCTAAACTATTGGGTATTGACAATTTTAGTGATCCTAATTGTTTGGGGTGAGATCCATGTGAGTTTATAAGGTTTAGAATTTAAAATCGGAGAAGAAAAGTCGGAAATCGCGTCTGACAAGAACTGTGGCGCCGCGCCTGCCAGAGCCCCTGAGGCAGCCTCTGTCTGTTAGGGCCTGGCGTGCCGCTCCAGCCAGAGCCCCTCAAGACATTCTCTGTCCGTCAAGATCTGGCGCCCCGCGCCTCTCAGAGCGCCAGGACCACCTTGATATCTTATTTTCTCCCATCTTTTCATACGAGTTCCTAAGTGATGTACCTATAATTCCGAGTTGATTCCAACACTCTTAAGTTCATCTAAGCATCATAAATCATCCATAAACATGAGATCATGATCCTTCAATCCATAATCCAATTCAAGGAGAGTTAAGATCAATGTCAAAGAAGTTAAGAGTCGAGTCTAAAAGCTAAGAAACAAGTCAAAGTGAGTTCTTAAATCTTTGAAGAGTCTTAAACAAACATTTTTACTTTGTTTTTAAGGCTCAATCTTTATAAATCTTTATAAATGTTTTTCACATTTTGAGAAAGAAAGGAAGCAAGACTTCCACAGAGCCTATGGCTAGTTTAGAAAAGGGGAACTATGATATTCAAGAGAGTTTTTCAAAGGTAAGTTTGAGAAATTATCTCAAACCAGAGAAGAAGTTTTTTAAAAAAACATATGAGCTGACTATTTTGGGAGTAGTATTGAGCCCCGATATGGGGACGCGAGTTCATACCAACTTAAGTCTCCATAAACCATGTAGCCAGCATGGAAAGATAAAGGATCATACTTTTTAGATGATTCCTTAGTGATTTTTAGCATAGACTAGTGGATCCACTTAGTAGTTCGGGATCTATGCCGACGGCAAGGTATAGAGAGGTCCTTTTGCAACGTGAGGTAAGACGTTATACTATCGCTTAGGCGTAGAGTGATGGTTGTAGAGAATCTCTCACAGAAACTATATTACTTTCATATATTAGTAAAGTTGAGTTTATTATTATATTACTTTTAATGAACTAAGTGTTTACAATGTTTTACAAGCTTTGTATATATTGCATGTGTCTTTACTACTTTATATTAAGCTGTGACTTCTTGAGTTGAGCAGAGCCAAGGTAAGTTTATTATTTATCCTTTCAAGTTTAGTAGTTGTTGTTTATTATTCCAACTCGCATACTCAGACATTCAATGTACTGATGGCAGTTGACCTGCATCGTCTTATGATGTAGACGCAGGTAACCAGGATTAGCATCCAACGCCTCGTTTATCCAGCTTGAGCATTCTGAGTCAGTGATGAGCCTCTTTGCATCCGGGATGACTCTTTAATTGTTTTCTGTGTTTCCTTTATAGAATGTTGTGGGGTTTGTTCCAACATTCATCTTAGTCGTAGTAGAAGCTTCATAGACAAACAGATAGTCAGGCAGTCAGTTTTGGATCTCTCTTTATTTACAGACATTCATATTTTTTTGTTATGAGACTTAGGTGCCATTTTGTCCTAGACTATTATTTAAGGTATTTTTCATGAGAATGTTTCCAGTTTTATATTTTAGTTAAGTTAATTCTTCCGTTGAGTTAAATAATCCATGCCAAGGGTTCGCTCAAGGCAAGCAATGGTCATTAGGTGCCAGCCACGTCCAGGGAGAAGGCTTCGGGCGTGAAAGTTTTGTTGTAACTATGGTAATAGTATCACAAGTCCATCATATTGATTAAACCATCGAGAAGAATTGAGAAAGGAAAATACAAACACTAGCTCGAAGGTGATGAAAGTGCTTTGTTTGTTTCAAATTTGGAAAGTAGATCTACGTGAATTGACCTTACCATGTAGATATTTTCTTAGCGTAGTTGATTAAGAGTGTGTTGTAAAAAGGTGGAATTGAATTTCTTTCAAAAAGGTTCTATCTCGAATTGTGCCGTTGTAGCGAGAGTTTTTCCACTGTAGCGACTCCGCTACAGTGGGATTGGTGCCGCTGTGGCAGACGAGACAGGACTTAAAATTGTAGAATTTTTAATGGGGGCTCACTGTTTTAACATTGCCGCTGCTGGTGGATTTTGTACCTCTGCAGCGACGCCGCTACAGCGGTATAGGTGCCATTGTAGCACGATGAGCGCGATATGAGATCGTTAATAAAAATATAAGCTAATGTTGATAGATATGGGGTTTATGTTAGAAAATTGAATTCACAATTAAGATTTTATTGTAAATCTACATTGTGGTGATTTATTTTTTCAAGGTATGAATTTGCAAGGTGTGGAATGGTCACTTGTATCAAGTATTAAGCATTTAAATAGACTTACATTTCATTTGACTTTGTAAAGTTTATCACTTTTGATTGTTAAAGTTTTTTAGGAAGGTTTTCATTTTGAAAGAGTTGGTTTAAAATAAGTTCAATTGTCGCAGTGTTTATCATGGTTTTTAGTATTAAGAGTGTTGGCTTCAATTGAAGGATGTGAAGAGTATGTAGAGTCAAGTGAAAAGAAATGGTTGATATTGACTCTTCAAAGGAAAATCTTTCATTTTATTCGATGAATTCTTATGTGACCATCTATTTTGATTTGTACATGGTTTTGAGTGTGATGAACAAGCTATGGTCACGCATGTTTTTTATTTTGTGCGTGAATCTCTAGTGGTGGATCAGGTTTACCGATCCTTCGATATTCTCTTGGTTGAGTGGGAAGATTGAGAAGATCTGGTTATTTATATGACTTATGTGGTACGTACTTGGAGTTGTTAAATTATTTTAATAGTTCTGCTTATACCACCTTTCTTGTGAGAGTTTATAGAAGAGCTAACATGCGTAGTTATGCTTGTCCGACAATCTTGATTTTCATGTTGTCGTCAAGGTCATGTATCGATTATGTGTGGTTGAATGGGGGAATCATTGAATTCAATTCTACTGTTCTTCAGAGTTAATCTACAATTTCAAAATCTAGCATTTCGATTGTGTTGTTGGATGGTTTGTTGGTTTGTATGTTTGACATATCTCTCACGAAGTATCTAATGTCTAAAGATAGAAACTTTTGTAACTTAAGCTTATGAAAATTTATGTTGTGAGATGGAGATGTTGATAAGAACTATGATTGTTTGGATATTATGAGTGTGTGTTGGTTGGCTTAGGTTCACCTTTAATTGTGGCGAGTTTTGATTTTAGAATTTTATCATGGTTATGTGATGAAGGATTAGTCCTTATAATTGTGTCAAGATCCTTGATAACCTTTGGCACATGTGTGTACGATCAACTTTGGTGGTTGTTGGGATTCGTTTATTGATTAGCTAAGTTTACATACAATAATATGCATGTATCACTCGAGTGTTGAGATGGCTTCATTGATGCATGGTAAGGGAGGATTTGTAGGTATTAAATTTGTTGTTTGAGGTTGGAGATGTGAAACCCTTAGGAGGTAATGAGATTCGGTAAGAAGGGGATGCAAGATAAGTACCCGTAGTTATTCGACGTTTCAGATACTACTCTACCTTTATTTTACCCAAGTCTTTCCTAGTTGATCACTCGGGGAAGAGTGATGGGTAAATTAGTATCTATTGTAACTACATAATTCCGTCGTTATGAAAAAGTCAATGAAGAAAGAATTGGTGCCATAAAACTCTTCCGTAGTAACTTGAAAATACCCAACCTAGTTAAGATTTGGAAGAAAATGGATTCATTAAGGTGTAGGGTAATCTAGCAATGAATGATAGGTCTGATTGTAAATTTTATCATATTATTGTATAGTAAGACGATAAGGAACCTGTAGCACTTTACAGAATCGACTTTGGATGAGTAGAACTCCAAAAATTGATCTTTTTGCAAATGAGTACAGTTTGTCTACGCTGAGGTTGCTATAGAGGGATTTAGGCTGCTGGTGCGGCGCCGCTGCAGCGGGATGGGTCTGCTGGAGCGGTCCAGACACCTTTTAAAGTCACTTATAAACCCTAAAACAATCATATTTTGTACTTTTCGTCTTTTAGGACTAAGGAGGTGACCCCAGACGAGTTCTTAACAGTTTTTCACCATTTTGAGGCTAAAGGTAAGGTTTTAACTCCCTGAATCCATTTTTCGATCCGTAGAACCTATTTTCTTGGTTTATTATCGACGGGGAAGGGTTTTATCTAAGAACTATAGTGTAAAAGCCCTAATTTGAATATTAGTATCTTGGGTTTGGTGTACGGATATTGGGTTTGTTATAATCCGAATAATTAGACCTTTTATTATTGATCCTTGCGTATATTAATTGTTGTAGACCTAGAACAAGCGAAAAGAATCCGGAAAGGAAATATTCAACTGCCTTAGGGGATTCAAGCTTGGATTCGACGTAGGTGATGGTTGTCATCCTATGATTGTATGTTATATACTTGTTTTTGCTTCATTGTGATAATTGTATGTATGCATGTTGCAATATTTATCATAGATGTTGAAAAATTAAATCTTGACTCAAATGTGTGATCTTGATGTGTTATTGTGATGTATGATTGAGATTAGATTGCCACATTCTGGAAAGCTAACTATGGATTGGATTGCCACGTTTCGGCATGCTAATTGGGTCGGTTTCCACGTTCCGACATAAAAATTGGATCGGATTGTCACATTCCGGCATTCTAACAATCTGACTTTGGGTTCCGTGAGAGGACCAACTATGTGATTTAGCAATTGAAGAGTGTTGATATTGAATATGTTGATATATATGCATGTTATTATAATGTTGTTTGACTTGTTTATATTCCACTTAGTGGGATAGCCGTGTGATCCTACGAGTACACGGTGGTTGTGTATTGATTCTGCACTTGCTCTAAGTTTTACTGAGTACAGGGCATGTTCAGGCGGCTATTGACAGACCTCGTTTAGAAGATCAGTGACAATTAGAATTCAAGGGTGAGCTAGTTCGTTGGGCTGCCCTGAGTTCTCTTTGTTTAAGTCCAATCTTTTCGGACTCAGACTATTGGTTAAGTTGTTGTTAGTTTGTGGGTTGTACCCCCTTTTTCTTAGACTTGTTGTTGTTAGAGTTTTGGTACGTTGACTTTCAGGTTCTAGGCATACTTTCTGCATTAGTGTAGTTTATTTAACTTGCTTTCGTAACTTAAATACCTTAGTTCTACAGTAATTGCTTTAGTTGGATGGTAGTAGTGGTTCTCCCACTAGAGGGTAAGGGTGGGTGCCAACCACGACGATTTGGGTCGTGACAAGTTCGCTCACCACTCGGAGATGAAGACTTGCCTCCACTGAAGAGAGAGAAACTTTGTCTTTCTGTGTGTCCTTCTTCTCTTATGAAGATATATTTATATCGGCGTGAGCTAGGGTTTCGAGGTATTTGTGCTTGTGTAACATGAATTGAGATCGTTTTATCATACATACTGGCCCAAATGTAAGTTGAACGTTATTTAAGTCATTTAATTTAATTTAAGTATTAATCCAACGTTATTGCCAATAATTTAACCTAGTTAGCATATCATGAAATTATGATCTAATATGTATTTATCAATAAAACGTCACTATATACAAATGCCCCCTACTTTGAGGCGTGTTTGGCTACTCAATTTATTGACCCTTTAAAACAAGGCTTAAAGTATTTGTGAAACAAATATATGTTTTATGTAATTGATAATTCGTGTAACATTTGAAACTTCATAACAAGAGACTATGTCGATATATTAAAGTTATCCAAATTAAAATATACCAGAATTTTTCTAACAACTGTCTCTAATTTGCAAGAGATCGAAATTAGTTGACTTTCGGTCATTTGCCAACTCATTTTTGGTTTGAAGTGTTTTTAGCTTATGGATAATTGTAGCATTATATTTCTGTCATTTAATAATTTTATTCGAATTATCTATTATACACTGATAGTCAATTCTAAGAGCACGAAGTGCATCTTCAAGCTTGATCAGGTGATATGAAGATCGTGATTTCGGCACAAGTATTAGATAATGCTTTCCTTGATTTTGAACGCTCTTACAATAGGTCCTCCTAAAAATTCCTCTTGATCACTTGAACAAAATGTAAGAAATTCAAATCCTCATTATGCAAGCCTAGCCTTATTAGGAGATTTTTTCATAGATATATATAGGAATTCTTTTTCAAAATTTGTCATATTTGATTCCAAAGAAAGTTTTCTGTAATTTGGTGCGGTTATATACATGTATGTATAGGATATATCATAGTTGTCATGATGGTTCCAAGGGAAACTTTCACACATCATTCAGTCTCTTGTTTTCTAGATATTTCCATGTTAGATACTAATGAACTTTTTCTTAAATTAATTCCAATGGAAACTTATCATAATTTTGTTCCTATGAGAACTTACCATAATTTGGTTTCAACTATAGTTTTTTCATAAAATTGACTATTGCTCGAGGTGATGCCCTCTAAAATGTGTTGTGGCCTAGTATTTGTATCTCAACTAATGTTTGAGGAGATTCATGCACTATGTAATGCGTTGAGATCAATATTTTTTCCTAAATTGATTGAGTAGAGAATAAAGTGTAGGATTGCTACATTCTCTATATTTATTATATTTTCTTTGTTTGTTTTCTTCTATAATTGCACACCATATATACATATATATATATATATATATATATATATATATATATAAGGGATAACCTATTATAATGATGGGTCTTAAAGCACTCTTTATGAGTGAGACCAATTTTTTCTATCTCCCACTCAAACATTGTCTCGACCTGATATTATCCATTAGTTTTAATATGGTGCTTAGAGGCACAAGTGCCCTCAAGCTTACCAACAATCTGAAATGAATTGAAATTTGTATTAAAATTCAAAGATTTTTGAAAAGAAGCTAATACTGATTAAATCCAAAAGATCTTAATAGTCAAAATAGAATTTGTTTGTAACCATAAAGCAAAAACTATTGTCTGAAAGCCTTTACTAAGATGAGTTACTGGGACAAGTTCCTCGCTAACTCTAATTGTCTATTCCTAAAAGACTAAAATAAAGAAATAACAATAGTCATGTCCTTGAAATATGAGGACTCGAAACGATATAAGTCGGGCTAGTGAATTTGGAGATGCAATGCCTATATTCAAATGAAACAGCATGGAATAAAACTTGATTTGCGATTAGATTAATTAATCTATATAGTGGGTAAAATTTTCACATGAACAATTTCGATGGATTATTTATTTATTTTTATTTTACTATTTTAACTAGATGTATTCATAGTAAATGTACAAGACTGATTATAACAAAGTTTCTCTTGGTCGTATTAATAACCACTATAAGGAAATGTTTTATATTATGCTAACTATTTTATAATTATTTTTATAGATTTAGATACGCTCTTATTTATTATTTGGATGTATTATGAAAGAGGTATTTTTTAAAAAAAAACTTTTCACTTGAGCCCTAGGACGCCTCTTCTCCTATCCTCACATCACCTCTACGTTCCTCCCATATAATTCTAAGAATTTCCTAGTGTTATTAATATCAATAGTAAAATTCTCGATACGATTATTCTGTTCTACGATTGTAAGGTCTTCAAAGCAATCTTTCTCAAAGACTCAAATATAGAATTCTTTGATGTTCTTAATCAAAGTTAGGATCTGTATTTGTGTTTTGAATGAGACTATTCTCTTCATTATCATACTAGGGTTATTGATGTTGAATTTTTATGGAAACATATAGAAATTATTTTGCTTCCAAAGTTCAGGAATCTAAGTTTAGGTAAAAAAATTTGTAAATACCTAATCACTTTGACCATACAAATACTATTTACAATTTATAATTTTACAAGTTCATCACCTTCTACCGGATACCCTTGATTAATGAAGGAATTCTACTCAAGAAAATAACTAAGAACACTCTATCAATCATCAATTCGCTATATCAAGCACTAACCCCAAATACATCACAAGTGTATATCTTTTTCCATGGAATTTACCGGTGCACGAAGGTCCACACAAAGCTCCTACAATTAGTTTCAAATATTACACGATAAGCAAGGATTTACAATTACTCAATGCATAAAACCTAACCTACCTGGGCGACAAGCAATTTGTACGAAGTTTGATTTCTTTTCAACCTTTTATGGATTTGCTACGGCGAATATGTCCATGATCTCACAAGATCCTCCGTCCTCCCGCTACAAAGATCCTTCTCCTTCTTTCCAAAACTTGAAATAACTTATCTGGGGTTTCTAGGGTAATTTGCGACCTATATGTTATTTTTGGAAAGATAGAAAAATAAGAAATTCTCAAAATTCATATTCTACCTCGCTAATCCCACTGCAGCGCCTCCACGTCAGTGGCACTTGTCCCACTATAGTGGGACAGTGTCCATATTTTTCGCGGATTTTTGCCCTTGTCCATCAATGATGGTTCGGGTCGTTATAACGATAATGACAAATAATCAAATTCATGTTGGAATGTTGCTAATATTTTTTAAGAACCAATCTCCCATTTTTTTTAATGTATGAATATTAGTAAAAAATTATTTACAAGTTCAATGCAATTACTATTTATGACCGCACGAAGCGCAGGCAATTTACCTAGTAAATATTATAAGTCAAGTAAAATAGTACTTAAATATTACATTAACAAGATATTAGGAAACAAACGCCGGTCTTTGATAAACGATAAGATATTCAAACTATAAATTCATATTTTAAATTTGATAAAAACAAAATGGAAAAACATGGACTATATATAAAAATTATAATAATAAAAATAATTGTCAGAAAATAATGTAGTCATCTTTTTTTTTAATCATGAAAACACATATTTATGAAGTTGTATTGCACTTTAGTCAAATAAAAATTTTATGATAAATTTTATCTATTCTCGATAAACAAATCGTAATAACAAATATTTAATATTTAAGAAAAATAATTTGGATAATTAATAAAATTGGAGAATAAGAGAGAAACCCTTTGGGGTTCGGTCATACAAAAAAAAAAGTTAGTCTTCCAGTATCCATAGAAAATTGGGGCATTTATTTAATTTTATTTTTGATAGAATAGTGTCAGATTGTAATTTTGTCTATGATTTTATTGTAGCAACCGACATTTTGATCAACTCTCGGAATGATACATTCAATGTATCTTGCGCACACTATTGATCATCAAAGGCAACATTGTTGGGAAAAAAACCTATGAGTGAAAACCCTTGGGGCATCATAAGTTTAAAAGAAATTGAAATGAGAGAGTCTTATCGGTGAAAACCTTTATAGGTACCCTAAGACAACAAAAAGTGAAGATCTTATCGGTGAAAATCTTGCAATCACCTTAACATAAAGGGAGAGAACATCATTGGAAGAAATCTGCGAAGATGACCATTTCTCGACACCTCTGCATGAAGGACACATAGATCAATTGACAATGAATCAGATTTTGAGAACTAAAGAACTCAAACGATCAAGGATCAAGTCCAAAGTGCATGTCATGGTTCACTAAAAGTCGACATATGCCTCCTGATAAGTTCTCTTTCTCATTTTTCTTTAAAATGGAATGTCCTTCCTTAAGTTCAAGTCTTTCCTGATCCAATCTTTCACACTCTTAAGTCTGATATTTTTCTAGTCTTTTCGGCATAATCCTTTGATAAAATAAGGTAAAAGATTGCAAAGCTTACTGCGGTTTTCCAAAAGGTAAAACTGAGTATCTGAGTTGACATGCCATCGAGCAAGGACTAAAAATGCCTTAGATCTTCACTGAAAACTCGTGAAGGAACACAATATAGTCTCTTATGTCATGAAAAAAATTCAAAAGAACAATTCATTCTTTGGGACATCAGTCACACCACAATATTTGGTAGTACCAAAGATCAAGGCCCCTGAATTGACAAAAAGAAAGCTTCAAAGGTTGTTCAACCAAGAATCTGGAGTAGAGGTTGAGAAATTGGTCATGAGTATGGTCAAGTCATCAGAGCATCAAGGCCACAAACCAACCACCACTTTAATCTAACAATTTTCTTTTCCTTTTTATTTTGCTCAACACAGGAACAAAATAAAATGCAAGATTACAAGTAAAAAATGAAACATCACAAAAAGGAAGTTCTCAACAGTCTTCCCATGTTTGTTGTTTCATCTCATGCTATTCGCATTCTTGTCTCTCAATTCGAGAGCTTCGGGCAATACACACCAATCTAAATTTCATGCAATGCGCACCATCATTTGTTCAGGTGCAATACGCACCAGTCTGAATTATGTGCAATACACACCAATCTGAATTTATGTGCAATACACACCAATCCTTATTCACATGTAATATGCATCAATCCTCTATTAGTGGGCAATGTGCACCATACGCATATCCTGGGCAATATGCACCACCATTCACGGGTTATACACACAATATTCACATTTGGGTGATACACCCAATCTTAGGACAATCCACAAAGACAATACGTCTTATTTGAAACTCTAAGGGCAATACGCTCATTCCTCCTTTTCTTTCTAGGGCGATATATGTCCTAGTTCAAGATTCTCATAGTTTATTCTTCCCTAAATGAAACACATCCTTTTGGAGTTTTAATTTTGTGATCTTGAGTTTTGAGTTTCAGCCGCCAACTCAAGTTAAAACATGCACCTAAGAATGATCAACAAGCCGCCAAGAGAGCATGAAGCTAAATCTCAGAGATAACGCACAGAGCAAGTCAAAGATCAAGATGAGACCCTATGAAAAAACATCAAGTAAGGATCTTGTAACTCCTATAAGATGAGACCCTAAAAAAAACATCAAGTAGGGATCTTGTAACTCCTATAATGTAGAGAGACATAGTTCTCTATCTCTTTTTTTTTTGTAACTATAGGCAGTAGATGATGACAAGAAATATGAAGCAATCTTTTTGACCAACGTTTCTGATAGCAAAGTTTCTCAAGCTACACTAACCTGATTTCCTTTTAATCAAGGATATGTAGGCAACCTCTGAAGCAAGGTTCAGTCATCTTTTTTAAAATGGCTTCACCGGAGTTTGAAACAGTGTAAAATTAGTCACTTTGTTCACTTTCTTTGCTTGAAAACTCTTCATGTTTGCAAAAAGGGGCATGCTATGAACATCTAATTTTTGGCGTCTTTATTTTACCCCTATAATATGTAGTAATGTTTTTTTAATATATATTTTTATTTTTATTTTTGGGTTGTTTGTCTTTGTTTGTACTATATCAATTTTTGATGGCCCAATTAATTTTGATACGGTCCAATAGAAATGGTGAAGATTGAATCTCAACCATTCATGATATTCTAATCCAAGGGCTATTATTGGACCCTAACAAAAATTAAAAAAAAATCCAAAAATTAACATTTTTTGTTTAGATTTTTATTTTCTTCTTCCCTTTGCTCCCACTGCCGCCGGCTGCCACCACCTTTTTGGCCGAAATGTTTTCCAGAAATTTACCATCTCTTACTTTCACCCCCCTCTACACAAATCCACAAATCATTTATCAATATCTATAGTCAAACTCCGTAGATCTAAGAAAAACCAAATATGAATCTTCACTTTTTCCTTAGATTTACGAAGTTTCGTTCATCCCCATCTCAAACCCTTTACATATATGTGTAGAGCTCTTCAAGGGTTGTAACTTGATATAAATTTTAGGCATAAAATACGTCAAAAAATTTTCCGGCGACCTTCATTTACCCGAAAATTTATGTCAATCTTTTCCCCCTCTTAATTTCTATCCAAATCCTTCATTATCATTTTCTTATAACCATATAAGTCGTTTTGGTGTCGGATTTTGTATTGTTTTGTTAGTTTTCTTTAAGTTTATCATCATGTTGTTTCTTGAATTTTATTTTATTTTTTAAATTTCGTTTTTATATTTATGTTTATTTTTACTTTCTTCCTTAATTTGTTGTGTTAGATCTTCAAAATAGTTTAGATGTTTAGATTTTGTGTTAGTAGGCTGATTTTCTTTTGATTTCTGAGTTTTGATAAAATGGGTCAATATTTTGAGCCTATTTTAGAATTTTCAGATGACCCATTAGTTATTATCAATCAATGATTAAAATAAATGGGTCATCTAAAATGACATTTGGGCCTATTTTAAATTTTATGATGACCCATATAATTATTATTCAATAAATGAATAAAAGAAATGGGTCATCTAAAATGACATTTGGTCTATTTAAGAATTTTCAGATGACTCATTAGCTATTATTCAATTAATGAATAAAATAAATGAGTCATTTAAAAGAGCAAAAGAATCTTTTAATTAATCTTTAAAAAAAAGGGGGGGGGGGATTTCATTGGTTATCTTGGGTGGCACCTTGTGAAAACAAATAGTCCAATGCATGCATTGACTCTTAAGTTTTCAAGAAGAGTGTGGCTTAATGCTCAACAACTATTTAAACCCCATTATTCCTTCATTTTTTGGGGGAAAAAACAGAGAAAAGCAAGAGAAGAACAAAAATTGGAAGAGAGGAAAACATAAAACAAAAAAAGTCTTCTTCTTCTTTATAAACAATATTTCGTATTTGGTGATCTTTGGAATTCAATTAAGTTTTGCTTCCATATTTTGCTTGTCATCAACTTTAGGTATTTCTTTTTACATTTCACATGTAATCTTGAATTAATATTTATGTTCTTTTATGTTTTGATTAAGTTGTTTATATTAAAAAAAATATTATTTAGTTAGGTCTGTTGTGATTCTCATGTGATTATGTTTATTATTATGTCATTTAGTTTGTATTAAGTTTTTTTGTTTAGTTGAGTTTATTGTGATTTTCATGTGATTATGTTTATTATTATGTCATTTAGTTTGTATTATGTTTTTTTTATTTAGTTAAGTCGATTGTGATTATGTTTATTATTATTTCATTTCGTTTGTATTAAGTTTTTTTATTTAGTTGAGTCTATTGTTTTCATGTGATTATGTTTATTATTATGTCATTTAGTTTGTATTAAGTTTTTTTATTTAGTTAAGTCTTTTGTGATTCTCATGTGATTATGTTTATTATTATGTACATATATATTTTATTACTAATTGGTGTTTAGTTTAATTTTACCTCATTATTAGTAAGTAGACTCATATTTTGCTAAAGTAAAAAGTTAATGATGAGATTAGTACGGTGAGAACCTAAGAGTGTTTTGGTGAAATCTTTAGGTTGTAGGGCTTTTGTCTTTTGTTGATTAATTAATCACAAAACAAAAGTTATAAAAATTGTTTTATTAAAGAATATTGTTTATGTTATAAGATATAAGCTCAGAATATAATATAAAGAGAAGAAGACAAGAGAAGTAAGACAGCAGAGAGAACTTTTCTTCTATTCAAGTGTGTTCTTCAAATGGGGAGTGATATCTCTATTTATAGTGTTGAGATATCACTCCCAAAGGTCACCAAATTAATAGATATATGTTTATCCACAATGGATCATATCACCTTGGAAATATACATACATGAATACAATTAAGTCTTGAGTATATCTAAAGCACAATTCACACAATTCAATGGATTTATAACACTCCCTTTGGATGTGCATAGATAATGTGCCTCGTTAAAACCTTACTAGAAAAACCCCTGTGGGAAAAAAAATCTAGTGAAGAAAAAAGAGTACTCATATCTTTTATACGCATTATTTGTTGTCTCATTAAAAATCTTGTCAAGAAAACTCAGTGGGACAAAACCTCGGTCAAGGGAAAAAGAGTACAACGCGTATTATACTCCCCCTAATAAAAACATAACTTAATTTCTTATGATGATGTCATCCAATCTTATATACCAACTTCTCAGATATTGAAAGTGTCTTTGTGATCAACTCACAACCACGAAGATATTGCATGATGGAACTCGTTTCTGATATATTATTTTCTGATTTCATGAATTTGATGAGGCTTTGAGCTTAGCCGAATACATTCTTGACAATCACTCTATTCGTGACCTCGTTACTGTAAGTAAATTACTCATTCAACTTGTTCATAACAACAATGATCTTGTGGGTACTTTCATTTGCAGTTGATTTATCTTCATATATTGTGGTTGGTAAATTCTTTTTCAAAGAAAACCCACATATTTTTTGAATCTGGTGTATCATTTATCTCAACCAGACGCACTCTCGAGTTGCTTCATGGAAGATTTTTATTTCTGCATGGTTTGAAGAAGTGATCGCCAACATTTGCTTCATCGATCACTAAGATATTATTGTGCCTCCACATGTAATAAATAGCGTGTTTGAGACCGAGCTTTATGTGGATCAGATAAATATTCTGCATCTGCATAACTAATTTATTTTGTTTTGGATTCCTCAAAATAGAATAAACTCATAACAATGATCCTTCGAGGATATTCAAGCGTGTACTCAACACCATTTCAATTTCCTTTTGTTGGGGAGGAACTGAATCTTACCAGTAAATTTACTGGAAAACAAATATCTGATCGAGTATTGTTAGCAAGATGCACTAGTGCCCTGATTGCACTAAGATATGAACTTTCATCACCAAAGCTCTTCATCCTTATTTTGAGATCAAACCGAATCATCATTTATATCAAGTGATCTCATAATCATTGGGGTACTCAATGAATGTGATTTATTCATATAAAAATTGAATCAAAACCTTTCTGTGTATGTTGATTGATGGACAAATATTTCATTAGTCAAATTCTCAATCTTTGGTCAAGACAAAATTTTGTCTTTCCAGTATCGTTTCATTTTAGATCCCCTTCTCAAATACTCAATAGCTTTTAAAAGTTCCTTATGAGTGTTAGTAATTGCAAGTCATCAACATACACAATTTATAACAAGTTCCTTTTCATAAAATCCAAGGACAATTAGGGTCATTCTTTTGGTACCCTTTTCTTCCTTGATTATTCCAATCCATATAAAGATTCTTGAAGCTTTATTGAAAAGTTTACCTCAAACTTTTATATGTTTGAGACACCTCGATTGCTTCAAGGATTTTCATATAACCTTCAGTATTGTCTAGCTAGACATGATAATTATTCATTATAGCATTCAAGTTTTCATATATTGTCAGATTAAAACAAATCTCATTGCATCCACCATAGGAGAAAACATCTCCAATAATGTCAGGATTTTTGCGACAAAACTTTATGCCCCAAGGCACAAATCGTACTTGATATCTTACGGTTATTCCATCGGATAATAATTTTGTACCCCACTGATATTATATCTTGATTTATGGACTATCAGTCCAAAATGTCACTTTTCTAAGTGAAATAAAATATACTTGAATCATGCATTTTACTTGGCCAATCATTTATCTGTCCACACGCTATGACATATTTGAATTCAAGATCCTCGTCAGAATTTATATCATTTAATGCTACCTAATATCAAAGATACCATCGACGGTTATTTGATATATATTCCAACAAGACATAACTTATTGAGATCTCTTCATTATCATCATTTTTCAGGTACCTGAACCTTTTCCAAGGTTTTATGAAGTGTTATGTCGTAGTGCTCTCTTATAGCACTTGCCTCATTATCATGACCATATTGATCATTTTCTCCTCTCCTTCTTTAAAGAATTTTACATTAGGAACCGATTAGTCTATTACGCTTCAGGCATATCATAGACTTTTTCCTAAAGGACTTCTTATTAGAGCATTTGCAGCTGGATTATAACATAGGGTCAATAAATTCATCTGGCAATAGATTTGCAACATCTTGCAAAAGAATTATCCCTTGAACTTCAAGTTCACATTTTCTTTAATGAGGATCTAGATAATTTATAATTAACCTCCCACATAATTTTCAGCTGGCAATCATCTCTCCCCCTAATGTTAGAAAATCTAACATTTATCCCAATCTTAATTTGGGAATTCATCTTTATGCGTGGTGGAGCAATTAAAATCATAACCACACATTCAACATTTTAGATAAAAATTATTTAGTTCCTGACCCTGAATCAATTTTAATGGGGATACCTTATTGGCTTGATGCATACATGTGTTGCTACATGTTAAAATAAAATTATCTCATACCAAGTCTTATTTGGGAGTTTTGTTCTCATAACCATGATTTAGCTATAATTGGAGGCGTACATTTTTTGCTAAATCAACCAGCATTATCAATATAATTTCATAGTTTAGAACTGACCTCTTATTTTGACAATTCGATCAAAACAACCTTACAAATACCAATTTGTAAGTTGACAACAAAACACATGTAATCATCGCATAGATGCATTTATCATATAGTTGCAAATGATACACATGGCAGGTGAATGGACCTGTATTCACCTTTTTATATGTTCCAAAAATTTCAGGAAATTACGATCCCAACCTTAGCTGGTACAATGCTCATTTTATGAAGAGAACAAGCAACACAAGAGAATTTTTGAAGAATCTTTTATTTCTTCATCATATAATATATATGAATTCTCAATTACATTTGCATCACATTTAAACCAGAATGGTCAACCGGTTATGCCAACTGCTCGTTATTTCAGTACACTTATAGTTTACTTTTGCATGTGATTCCATCAGCATGTCCATGTTTGCGTGCAACAAACAAGAGGAATTAAATTGGGTAATCTTTTACATAAATGTTTATAACCCCCTTCGATTGTAGTAAATTAAATATTTTCATTATTTATAGTCTCAATATTTATTTTCAATTCATCTGAAACTTAAAAAGTTTATTTTGAGACTTACTACAACCCCAATATTATTCCTCTGGTAATAACACAACTCGTTAGAACTTGCTATTAATATTGTGTACTATCACATATTCCATGAAATCATCCATATGGTGCACATCCCCTCCAAGGAGAAACTTATATTACTATTGTCATGGTCAAAGTAGTACGAGCAAGACATGTTTCTTGGTTTACTTTTGTTGTACCATAGGTACACAACCAATGACAAATTTGTATTGCCACACAATAATATTATTTTGGTCATGACACAACCTTTATAGGCAAGAATTTTTATTTATTTGCCCTTTTGGTAGTTCACAAATAAACATATCATAATACTTATGACATATAAACGTAC
Source organism: Solanum sitiens (assembly GCA_016801875.1). Classification (NCBI taxonomy): domain Eukaryota; kingdom Viridiplantae; phylum Streptophyta; class Magnoliopsida; order Solanales; family Solanaceae; genus Solanum; species Solanum sitiens. Next base: position 586,854 of record JABWTJ010000332.1, read on the forward strand.
ACAACCATTGACCATTTCTATCAAATAAAATTTTATTTATTCCTCTCAAACCTCCCATAGATGTGAGTTTTTGTAAGATCCCGAAAATGACTTAGGTGACGCTAGAGCCTAACGTGGTTTGTCATGATGGTCTAAGGTCCTAAATTGTTCTATAATGTGGTATTGAGGCAGTGTCTAAGAGTTTAGGTGCATTGGAAGTCAAACATCAGTTGGACGACTAAGACGTTCGACGACTAAGTCATCTATGTGCCTCATATGTGGTTTTATGTGTTTATGTATGTTTCATGAGGTTATAAGGTCCTTAAATAAGTTATTATGGTATATATAGGCAGTGTGTCAAGTTTCGTGAAGTTTGGAGGTCAAACGTCCAAGAATGTCCGAAAGGTTTACCTTGAAATGACCTTGTGTGTCTAAGCATATTTCATCGAGTTTTACATTTTCGTTTAGGGTGAAATTCATTTGAGAGGTCCTAAAATCATATACGAGCATGTTTGGGTTGGAAACGTCAGGGTTAACATCCCCAAGGACCATCCAAGGGTCCTTGAGGAAGGACCCGGTGGGTCAGTCGATGCCCCATAGGTGAGGCATCGTCGATGGAAATTTAGGCGTAGTGAAAGAGAGTCCAAAGACCAGCCTCAGTTCCAAACCACAGACCAGCAGGACGGTCCGTTGGTCAAGGGACGGGCCATCGATGGTCCTTCCGTCTGTGAGGCTGTTCGTGCACAACTTCACTATAAGTTGAGGTGTGAAGTTGTAAATTTACCCCACGTCCAAATAAGAAGATTGGCGGTTACTTAAGGGTATTTTGGATATTTTAGACATGTATATAAGTCGTTAACACTTAGAAAAATTCATTCTTCCAAATCAAAACCCCAAAATCCCTTAGAAATTTCTTAGAACTTCATTGAAGCCAAAATTCAAGGAAGAGCTTGGATTGGATATTTGAGTGTTGATTCTTAATCAAAATCGAGGATTAACATCATTGGGGTATGATTTTTTATCCTTGAAACTCTATTCATCAAGGAGCCCAAATGCAAAGAAGTTTTCAAAAGTTTTCAAATAATAACTTGTCCAATTTTATGATCTATCCATGGGTTCTTGCATTAAAGGTTTTTAATCATTAAGTATTGATTATATTGTTGTTAATTAGATTATTTTAACTCAATTAAACTATAAACCCATGTAATTGATGAACCCTAATTTTTGACTACTTTATGGGTTAAGTGGTATTGTCTTAATGTTTATGAATTATGGTGTAGTTTTCTATGGGTTATTGAATGATGTAAGAATTGTATTCAATTGATGTATAATTGGTCTTAGATTTATAAATCTATATTGAATTGACTTAGATTCATTGAGTATTATGATTTATGCATTGAATTGATGTTCATGGCCATGGGTAAGGGCCTTATGGTATTAAATTGGATGATTTAAACATGGATTGAAGTGGAGAAAATGGAATGGTGGTACGCTTCCCTATTTCTCTTTATTTTAAGTATTATATCTCTTCAATTATGTTTTGATTGGTATGATACACTTATGGTGGCGGTGTTATGTGATTTATGTGGCCTTGTCGGCATTATTTTAAATATTATGATGATCATGGCCTTGTCAGCAACTACTTAAAGTAATATGATGATTTGTGTAGTTGATTATGTGAAGTGTGATCATACCTACCTATAAGTGAAGTAATGTGAAAGTATGTGTTTCTTCTATTGATGATATTTAGGTGATCATGTTAGACTATGACTATATGTTCATGTGTGTAGTCTTAGAGTTGATGCATGATTCTTCCTAATCGAATATATGAGTCTATGATGGTTATATTGATGATGATATAGTAGTGTGTAGGATGACTTAAATATGATAATGGTTGTTTCTATGTGCTTCTAGAATGACATGTAATATGTGCTAAAGTGAAGTAATGATGTGTCTTGTTTAGGTAGATTTAAGTCCCTCTTCTTGATGCATGAATGATATGTGAATATGTGATATTTTGACTTAGGATGCTAAAGCCTCTTAGTCTTGTATGTATGAATAATATTATAACTTGAATGATGTTATGAAGGTCATTTATGTGAAACCTTGAACCTAGTGGTAAGGTTATGAACCTTGAAGTCGAAAGCCGTGATGGTATCCTTCTTGTAATGAATGGTGGACTTAGGGTTGGTTGGATGGAACGGCATCATATCATCCTTAGGAAAGTCATTAAGTCATCTTCGTCTCCATTGTAAGGCAGCCCAAGGGGACCTCTTTGGTAGGGTGAATGTGATTGAGTTATGAACTAGATACGGAACCCCTTCGTATGATCCTTTAATGTAAATTACTCTATGAGAACAAAGGCTAGCACCGAGTGAGTATGGTAAGGGAAGTAGTTGTATATAATAATGAGGTTAGAGTACAAAGTATGCCCTTCATATTCCTTAACCATTTGCCTAAATGGGACGTGTCTATGTTCTACCATTGGCAAGCAGAATACCCTCATCGGAGTAGGTTAGAACTCCGGATTCCATGTTTTGCTACCATGGTCTATGTTGGTTATTACATATTCTCATCATGTAGGATACCTATTAGCATTAGAGAAGTTCTATGAAGTTTAGGTGGTGGTATGGGACGCTATCTTGACATTGCACAATAGGCTCTAAAGATGTTAGTAACAGTCCCTAGTTCTTCTCCAAGACCATTACTTGAATGTTCTCTATGTGATGAGTGTCTCTTAATGAACTAATGAAATAATGACTTATGTTATGAAGCATGTAAATGAATGAGTACCTAATCTAGAGTGACTTAAGGATTCCTTAGTTAAAGTGTGAAGGGGGCATAAGGGATGATCTCTTCATGTCTTATCTATGGAAGTCTTGAGAATGACTCTAGTTAGGGAAGTTGGTTGATTCTTTAGGCATGATCTAAACTTAGGAAGTCTTAAGGATTATTTAAGTAACCTTGAAGAGGGTGTATGAGCGTTCTCTTCTAGGAGTACTTAAGTAAGTCTTTTGATAGCCTTGGTAAAGAGAATGTCATTTATTATACATGTTATGTGGTTGGTGTATTGTAAGTGTGTATGTGTCTCATTATAAGTAGTCTTGAGGATCGTTTAGGCATGCTTAGAGAGGGTGTATGGACGGTCTTATTTGTGTTGCTTAAGTGAGTCTTAGGATAGCGTTTAGTGGGGAAATTATATGCTAAAAGGTGTTTGGAGTAAAACTAAGAGAATTCACTGTAACAGTGAAGAAGTTCACTGTACAGTGAATTATGCTCACTGTAAGGTTGATCTTTAAAATGCTATAAATTGACTAAGTGATTTCATATTTGTTTCTAAGATGTTAAATGTTTTTCTTATGATTATAGTATGATATTTAAGTCAAAAGATGCATATTTCCAATAAATGTCGTTTTCATGATTTTTATGCATTATGTCATACTTAGTACATGTGTATGTACTAATTCCATGCTTTTATCTATCTCTATAGTGGTTGGTAGGTGAGGAGCATTTGGGAAACAAGACTTGGATCGTAGCATCATTCAAGTGAAGTTGAAGTATGTCCTCATTTGACTCGAGGGCATAGATGTCTTTTATTTCTCTTATTGAAGTATTGTAATAGACTTAGTAGTACTATATTTCTATATTCGTATTGTGTATGGGCCGTGTCCCAAGTACTTTGTGTCTAAGCTTTAATGAGATTGAGACTTAGTATTTCTTTTGTTTTTTTTTTTATATAAAAGAGATTTTAAAGACTATGAAATGTTTTGTGAAAAGTCTTAATTCCGCACTACTTTTCACTATGTATATGCGATGAATGATACGAAAGGGCTTGTATAAGACCTATGAGAGGTTGAGTACGCCGGTTGCACACCGAGAGAGTCATATTTTATAAGGTGTGGTCTCGGGATGTGACAAGCTTGGTATGAGACGATAGGATATGAAAGTAGTCTTAGGAATCAAAAAGTCTCATTAAGTCACGTCTATTAGAGTCTCGACCATCGGTGTGAGTCGCGACACATCTATGGGCGAGAGGCTATAGGTCGATAGTGTCACATTTGGGTAGCACCCCCTAGACGTAACCGGCGTTGTCATCCTCTTTGAGGACTAAGACTATCCTCTTAGCATATATCATTACATTCATAGGTTGAAAATGCAGAAAAATTTATCACTTTTTCTATATCTATCTTTAGGTTTACGTAGACCTCTACATACACATAATATATTTATATCGAGTATACATAGACCCTTCGTATAAGAAGATTACATAGTCTACTACTTTTACTGCACATACATAGTATAAGATAGTCTCGTGAGAAGTCTATAACATTTTCTCATATTAAGCCATCTAGATAAGAGTATCACAATTTGGGCATAGCCCTTACATCAACAATTATAGCCATATATAGGCTTTACAATTATATTACCAAAATGAAAGTGAATGAAAAAAGTGTCTTTAAGACTAAACAACATCCAATAGGTAGATAATGACACCGTCCTTGGAAAGTGAGGACCTACCGAACTTGGAAGATAAGAATCGAAGTTGTCTTCAAAGCCTTCTCTAATATCAATGGCCGGATCCTACATTTGTAGTAAATATCAAACATGGGTTAGTACACACTTGTACTAAGTATGGGTATATGCACATAAAACAAGTGAAATCATGCTAAAGAGGACATTTGATCAAACCATGCTAAAGTACTTTGAGAAGCCTTATGCACAATTAAGAACCCACATAAGCCAATAATCACATAGTCCATAAGTCAAACCCATGTACGACACAAGACCAACATCAACAATTAATAGTCAAGTCAACATATACAAGAGTTCACAACATCATAATACAAGCAAGACCCTTACTCATAAACCCACCATTTAGCTTACAAGTGCAATGACCAAGAAAAACCCCATAACCTTACTCAATCAAGTAAACCAAACAAAGGATCACAAATAATGCCTATCTTAACATAACATAGCATCAATAATAACCATCATCATATTTAGCAATATAGACCAATAGCATGTTCATAAATAAAACTAACATCATATAGGATCATCAACATGTAAAGTCAACATAAGCATAACATTTACTTTATAAAATCATTATATCATAATAACATCCTTCTACGACTTCCCTCAAAACCAACTAGTGCAATGCCCTGGTAGAGTCTCATACCCCTACCTAGACTAAGCCAACCTCTATAGTCACCCTATCTAGAGTTCACATCATTACTTCATTTTAATTTCGGGAATATTTGCCTTAACCGACATAGACCACAAGAGCTAAGGTGTGGAATCAGATGTTGTAAAACCTTACACCGATGGAAGGCGGTCTACCAGCCAAAGTAGAACCAAACATAAACGTAGCTTTCTAGGTTGATCCACTAGCTAGTCTTCCTATGGTGGCAACATAGTTCTAGAACTATGAGATATGTATGAACCCTCTACATGCCTATGACATTGGAGCCTCATCTCATGGGAACCCATTGGGTGAGTGTCCCTCATAGGGGAGTCAACACCTCATATGGAACTATAGGGTGAATCTTCCTCTATGGGAAGTCAACACCTCCTATTGTCAAGTTCACTCGGTGATAAGCTAAGTCCCTTTTGGAATGTCTTTCTTTAACAATCATCTCTTAGTTTAGGTCATAGGGTCTATACCTTGTATAATCATAGTCATTTAGCTCAATAGGTATTGCATGATAATAACCTTTCATGGCAACCCTCACATGTGAGATTAGCATATCATCATCATCATTTCATAACAAGGCACACAGACAAGTCATCACCAACCTTATATCATTTCATCTTAAGCATAATCTCACAATCACATAGTCAAGACATTTCAATTCAACATCATATCAACACCTAGGTAGGCTATTCACAAGGTATACTTCAATTGAACTACATCACCAATCACAAGTCATCATACTTGAAGTAAAGGTTAGAATCATGAAGACTTACCAAATCTCCTTCAAAATCCATCATCATGGTCTTACCATCAACCAACCATTTACATCCAATAATAGGTGTAGTAACATCAATCAATAGTAATTAATACAAGAACTAGGTCAATTGTATCATCACTATCCCAATTAACATCAATTCATAACCTAGGGTTAGGGGAATTAGGGTTCATCATGAATTCATCAAGAAATAGATCAAATTCCAACAATACATTACCCTAGTCAATCATGAATTAGAACAGATAAAATAAGTCTAATAATCAAATCATTCTTCAATTCCCATCAATTCATGACCAAGATCCAAGATTTAGGAAATTGGGGAATGGAACATGAAATTGCATCAATTAAGATCAATTAATCAACAATCTATACTCAATTAGTCATAGAAAATCACAATTTATCATCAATTTGAAGTTTAGAAGAAAACCCATTAGAATTGAAAAACCCCATGGAATTGGATATTTTGAAATAAACTTTGAGAGGACCTCTTGAGGAAACGAATCCCAAGAGTGAAGAACACATACCTTATAGAAGCTTAATCCACAAATTTTAAGTGAAATCCTAGAGAAATTGACCTTCTTCTTCAAGCTTTCTTCCTTCCTCAATGGAGGAATTGGGGAGTGAGAAAGTAGAGAGATGTGAGAGCTTTTAATTTTTGTTTTGGGAATTGGGTTTGGATAAGTGAATAATGACTTAAAATGACCCTTAGGCTATATATAATCACCCCCTAAATTACCCAAAACACCCCTCACTTAAATGGATTTTTTGTGAAGTCAAAATGTCAAATATAATTTTACCGGATCTGGGAAGTGGCTCCGCATCGCGGGGCCAACACACACTTTAATTTTGAAAAATAAATTGAACCAGTGAGGTCCGAGTTGTATGCACGTCGCACAACAGCCCACTGACTTTTGACTTTCACAGGCTGCTTTGGTAGCCTGCCCACCCATGTTGTGGTCCTCCTCCATGACCCTTCGGGGGGTCTTTGGGGTATCATTTTTGGACGTTTAGACCCTCTATACTATACTATACCTAACCAAAGTCTTTTTACAAGTTTTAGACTTCATTTGAACCTCCGAAACCATCCCCAAACATAGCGACGTCAACTAGTTCAATTAAGCTAGTTTTCGGACGTCATGGACGTTCTTTGACGTCTTGGCTCTAAAACTTCTTGGATGACTTATATACATTATTTTAGGTCTTAAAACAGCATTTAAACCTTTAATCACTCATGTTAGGCTCTATATTAGGTCTTGACTTTTCGGAGTGTTACATTATCCCCCCTTAGGAACATTCGTCCCCGAATGACACTAAACTTTTAAAAGGGAAAGGATAGACTCAAGACTAGCAACCCAACCAACAATATACATCATCAACATGAGTTACAACTTAATTCAACATAACAATATGACATTTACATAATGACCCAAAATATCAATTTTACACATAATGGCTCAAAGTCACAACATGAAGAATTTCCTTCTCATAACAACAACATGAGCTCAACATATCATAAAAGAGTCAATTATGCCAAATTTCCTTTCTCAACATATAAACATGTTCACTATCACACCATGAAGGCAATAATATACCAAATAAACAAATAAGTGCAATTCGAGCAAAAGAGCATTTTTCCATGATAAATCATTTTAGCATAAATCTTTTTACCATAAATATACACATCTTTGCAAAACAAGTCAAAATCATATTAACTAATTATTTTCATTAATAAGAAGAACAACTAACCTTAATTAGCAAAGAGATGAGGATAACGGGATTTCATGTCGGCCTCGGCCTCCCATGTTGCTTCCTCAAATAGGTGGTTTCTCCATAACACTTTTACGGAGGCCACCTCTTTGTTGCTCAACCTCTTCACTTGAAGATAAAGGATTTCAACCGGAACCTCCTCATAGGAGAGGTTCTCCTTCACACCAAGACCTTCAATAGGAATAATGGACTCGGGATTACAAATGCACTTCTTAAACATAGATACATGAAAAAACGGATGAACCAAATATATTTCACTAGGAATTTTCAACTCGTATGCAGTCTTACCAACCCTTTGCAAGATTTCATAGGAACACACATAACGAGGACTTAACTTCCCTTTCTTGCCAAATCTAACCACCCCTTTCATGGGCGAAATTTTCAAATACACCTTATCTCCTTCTTCAAATTCAAGGTCTCTTCTCCTATGATCGGCATAAGACTTTTTTTTTTAAATACACCTTATCACCAACCTTTTGCAAGATTTCCCCCCCTTTTTTCTTAAATTGAAGCAATACAATTGCTTCAGGTCATGATACATCTTAGTGAAACCGGGGTGCATAATATATCTAGAGTTGTGAGCTTCTTCAAGAATAACTCGTCTTAACCCACCCCTGTCTGGTACACACAACCTATTATCTAGTCGAAGCATACCAGCATAGTCAACTATCATCTGCTTACTTTTACCACTTATGACCTCATCTCGATATTTGCAAAGTTGTTCATCCTAATATTTAGCAGTCTTAGTGCGCTCCACTAATGAAGATTTGGTTCGCACTCAAGCTATCAATATCTCTGAACTTCCTACAGTAAATCTCACACCTGTGCCCTCAAGTTTCTGCACATCTTTTGCCAACTGTCTCTTTTCAGGAACTATATGTGCTAAACTACCCATAGATTTCCTACTCAATGTATTAGCCACAACATTAACTTTTCCAAGATGATACAAAATAACACAATCATAATCCTTGAGCAGCTCCATTTATCGTCGTTGTCATCTCTCTGCTGAAAAATATACTTTAAGCTCTTATGGTCAATATATATCTCACAAGTTTCACCGTATAGATAATGCCTCCAAATTTTAAGAGAAAATATCACTGCAGCCATCTCCAAATAATGTGTAGGATAGTTTTGCTCGTGCCTCTTCAGCTGCCTTGAAGCATATGCAATAACATGACTATTTTTCATAAGAACACATCCTAAACCAACTCTCGAAGCATCATAAAATACCGTAAGACCTCTAGAACCCGATGGTAATGATAGTATGGGTGTTGTTGTCAAACATATTTTGAGTTTCTGGAAGCTTTGCTCACATTCTTCTATCCAGTGACATTTGGAATTTTTATGTGTCAACTTAGTCAATGGAGATACTATTTTGAATAAATCCTGCACAAAACGCCTGTAGTAATTTGGCAAACCCAAAAAGCTTCGAATTTCTGTAGGAGAAGTAGGTCTAGGCCATTTCTACACAACTTCTATCTTTTTGGAATCCACCTTGATCCCATCTTTGGACACACATGCCCCAAAAATGCTATTGAGTCTAGCCAAAATTCACACTTTGAGAACTTAGCATAAAACTTATGTTCTCGCAAAGTCTGTAACACCGTCTTTAGATGATCCTTGTGTTCTTCCTGGCTACGAGAGTATACCAAGATATCATCAATAAACACTATCAAAAACCTGTCGAGAAACTGCCTAAACACTCTATTTATTAAATCCATGAATGCAACTAGAGCGTTAGTTAATCCAAACGGCATCACAAGGAACTCAGAATGCCCATATTGAGTTCTGAATGCTGTCTTGGAAACATGTTCCTCCCTGATTCTGAGTTGATGATAACCAGATCGAAGATCAATCTTTGAAAAATGGACAGCCCCATGTTATTGATCAAATAGGTCTTTTATACGAGGTAAAGTATACTTATTATGTATAGTTACCTTGTTCAACTGCTTGTAATCGATGCACATTCAAAGATACCCATCTTTCTTCTTTACAAATAATACTGGTGCGCCCCACGGAGATATACTCGATCGGATGAAACTCTTATTGAGTAAGTCTTGCAACTGTATCATGAGCTAAGTCAATACCAAAGTCTATCTATCGTATAGGAGGTAATCCAGATAAATCCTCAAGAAATACATCATGAAACTCATTCACCACTGGTATCTTCTCCAAGCTAAGTATTCCTTCTGTTGTATCCTGTAACACCCCAGAAATTCTTTTCGAACTAACACTTGAACCTTTCATCATAGTGAGTGAGATTGTACCAAGGAATTTAAAATTTCTTAAGTATTTAGGTGAGTTAACTAGATTTAGCACAAAGAGTTCCAAAAAGAATTAAATTGGAAATAGGAAAAATCTGAAAATTTGCAAGTTAAGTTAAGTATGAGTTCTGGGTCAACTTTAAAGGACTATAACTCCAGCACAGGATGCGTTAGGTGTGATACAAGATACTATTGGAAATATCTTTGAATTATCTTTCCAAATCTACTGAGTTTGCTAATTTTTGAGTTCGGATGAGTGAGATATGACCTTTTGAAGTCAGGCTGTCCAATTAAGGAAAGCTAGCACAAAATAGTGAGGGGTATTTTGGTCCTTTCCTTACCCATCAGATTTAACTCGTTCTTAGTAATATTTTAGGGATATAATCCTTTTAGGTTCAGTTTTATAATCCTAAAATACGCTTAGGGTTTTAGTTGAGAGTTCAAGAAGAGGCATGAAGCGAAAAGAGGAGAAAAGGAGAAGATCAAGCATTCGTCGAGATTCTTGTGTCTTGTTGCGGAATTTCACCATGATTATAATCCCTAATAGGTATGTAAGCTTACATAGTGTTGGGTTAGTTCACATACACGCCAATCATGTATTTTTTCAGCGAAATTTCATGCTTAAAGTTTAAAGATAGAGTTCTTGATGAGTTCTTGAAAGGTGTTCTTGAAGTTCATTCTAAATCTTATTGTGTTGGAGTTTTGATGATTTGTTGAGATAAAATTGAGTAAATTTAGTGTTGTTTCCAGTAGATTAGAGTGTAATTAAGTTAAGTAATCGAATCCAAGTGATAGTACCCAAATTCATTGGGGAATTTTCTTAACTTGTTAGTCTTCAGTTAGAAGATGCTGCAATTGACAGTCCTGATAAGTATTAACGTTCCTAGATGTTTTAATGATATCCTCAAGATTGCAGGGACCTGGTCCACTGCAGAGTATGCTCGTCACGTGTCATATGTTGTACAGGTGTAAAAGTTGTCTGCGTCAGGAAGTTGGTGAAGGTCCAGAGTACAGCACCAATCAGAAGCGACGACGTTTTTTGATCGTTAGATAATAATTCTTTATGATATATATTATATGACAAACAACAAGATGAAACATTCATTTAAAGAGAGACATTTTCAAGCTTTAAACATCAGGGAACTGATAAGAGTGCTTCGTTTGCTTTCTGTACTAGTTATTACTTTGTAGCTTGTAATTGTGCTTATATTGTAGGATTTGTTTTGCTTGTGATATAAAGGTTTCAAGTTTGGGTGAATCATTGTAAGAACTAGGTTAAGGTTAACTTAGTGTCTTACTCTAAAGTCTATATTAATTAGTCAGGATTAGCAAAGTGGGCAGTGTTGTATCTGCTCTTGTAGAAATTTTAAGAGGAATCAATAACAACATGTGTACCTTGTAATTCACAGTGGAAGTTGTCGATCTGCTTCTTTGAAAGGCTAATCACTAGGAAACAAAGATTTTATTCACAAACTAGAAGTCTGATTTTGTGTGTTGATAAATCTGCCTGAGAAACTCAATACTTTGTTTCTAGACTGAACTCTTGGTTTTTGATTTTCTGTTTCACTGGTTTTCCTCTCTCTTTTCCACGTTTAACGTTCCAGTTCTCACGTCTCACGTCTCTTAGATAATGCACCCACTAGGAGTCTTTTAAAGAGGGGTTGAACAGTTAGAATGTAACTGTTCAGTCTTATCCTTTAAAATTTTTATCCAAATTAATTAACTCATTAATTAATTAATTATATAAGACATTAAAGCAGATTGGGTCGGGTCGGGTCGGTCCACATGGGCGACCCACGACCCAAAACATACATCTCCCACTTTGCAAATGGTGGACAAGACCCAAGTCAAAATTATATCAATCAGACACACAGTTCATACGATAAATAGTTTGTGCGACCTGTGAGCATGAAGAGCTTATCATTAAGGTTTTACAAGCCATATGTATGAATTTAATCACATGTGGAAAGAATTCACTACTTCCAAAGAACACTATTACTCACAATACCCCAGACGTTATTCACTACTTCAGTAGTTACTTATTCGATCCCTCAACCTCTTATAGAGGTGAACTCGAGTTCATGTTTAACTTTATACACACAATAATACTTGTGTAATAGCAGGCTTATGTGTACAAGTTGAATTGTTCATTCAATTATCTTCCCTTTCTACTCGAATCTATCTGTTCCATATCAACTGCTTTCCTAGACATGTATTACATTGCCGAATCACTCATAGCTATTACTAACATGCTAAAGTAGCAACACCGATTGAATCTTCAAGAAACAACAAAAGGTCAAAGGGTATTTCATTGAAAAGTTAATTTAACTTTTCTGGGTCTCACACAATGAAGAAGCAGGGAATATTCTTTTATTGACCCATTGATCGCTAGACAAACGTGGTATGAAACACGTAATATGGTGTTTACACCTCAAATTGGTGTATGTGTCTCATTCTATTGATTATTCAACATCGTACAGATCTTGGTCTAAACATCTCCAGATATTTAACCCTAGTTTCTCTCTTCAGTGATCTTTAAGCTTATTTCTTAGAGAAACTTTTGTGTGGATCATAAAATAAGTCATAAAATGATGGTGAAATTCATCTCTTCACGTTCCACGACGTAAGAGGTGATTGTTCGTATGAGAGAGCCAATCTCGCGACTTGTTCGATATATTATATATCTTACATATTATCACATGCATACTATATTTGAACATAAATTCAATAGTTATATATAAAAGAGAATATCATAACAATCAAGAAGTCAGTTTACAATACTGAAATATCATCATACTCTACGTAAACCTAGAGCCTTAACATATTTTCAAACAAGTCTCTAAAGATGGCCTTCCAAAAAAAAAATCAGCTATCATTTCACGTGTATGAATGTATTGTAAAGTTATTTCTCCACTTTCCACTGTGTCTCTCACAAATTATACTTGATGTCAACGAGTTTGGTTCTTACGTGATACTTAGGATCCTTTATGTATGCGATAGTCACTTGACTATCATAATATAGAATCTTTGGACCCTTAGAATTCTTTGCAATATTCAAATGTTCTAAGAATCTCTTTGACCAAATAACTTTTTGTAATACACACATGCCACAAATTCAGATTCCATGGTTGAAAGAGCTGTACAATTTTGCTTCTTACTTTTCCATGAAACAGTACCACCATTTAGTAAGAAAGTAAAATAGGATGTTGATTTCTATCATCCCGGTCACCAACCCAATCAGTATATGTATAACCTTTCATGAATAAATCAGATCCACTATAACATAGTATATGATCTGAAGATAAAGTTCTCTTTAGATATCAAAATATTCTCTTTACTGCTTTCCAATGATCTTTTCTACTATATAGGATTGATATCTGCTAACTAGACTCATGTCATAACAAATGTATGGGCGAGTACACATCATAGCATACATCAAACTCCTGATCGCACTAGAATAAGGAACTCGAGACATGTCTTTCTTTTTGACCCAATGAATTTACATTTAACTTTAAGAATTCATTTAATCCCAATAGCTTAACGTTCCTTAGGAGGGTCAACTAGATTCAAGACTTTGTTTGTTTTTCATCGCTTTCAACCATTCATCCCTTTTAGGGCTTGATAAAGCCTCTGTTACAGAATAGGTTCATCTAATTCTGTAGGAGATACCAAGAAATTATAATCCTCAATCTCATAAGATCGTTTAGGTACACCTTTTTCTTGTACTCCTTCAGATTTGAAGTTCAGATTCCTCTATAGGATTTTGGGATTCATAACTCCCACTTGGACCAGGAATTATTTCTTGATCCATTGATATCAAATATGTTTGGCAACATTATCTGATCTTCTGTATTCAATATTTTGTACAGAGGTTCAACTTCATTCATATATCTTTTAAAGAACTTAAGTGATTTAATGAAGTATGAAGCACCAGACCTTGCTTTTACATTCATTGGACCACAAATATCATAATGAATTAATTGAAGTGGGAAGTCAGCTCTCTTAGCCTATCTAATAGTTTACGCATAATCTTTTCAGCAACACAATTTTCATAAGTTGGCATTTCAATTTTAGTGAAAGAACTTATATGCCCTTCTTTTACCAACTTTTATTTTATTTAATCTTGCCCTATGTGACCTATTCTACCATGCCATGTCTGTTATTGACATATAAATAGAAAAGAATTTTAATAATTATGCATGTGACATACACATTCAAGCAAATCAATTCTCATGAAGGTTTCATATTTAAATATAAAATTGAAAAGACACTTAAGCATCCATTCATCATTTACGAATTAAATATTTAACCAATATTTAAAATTAACTTCTTAATGTGTGTACTAATTTATTTTAGACTATAATCACACAGATTTGTATGTCTAATCATTAATCACCATACAATATTGTGCAATAGAATAATCATTCACTCATCCAAAATAAAAGAGAATAAAACTCAAAATATTCATATTAAAGCACAATTAAAGATGTTCACTTCAAGGTTTAATAAAAAAACTACAATAATAAAAAAAATATTCTGATAAAGATGGGAGTATGTGGATACACCGTGGGTGAAGTTTTACCCACTTAACTGCTACTTTTACATAGTATTGCCATAATTTTTTATTATCCCCAATTTCAATTCTAAATTCATTCAGTTCATTCTTCCAGTATTCTGGCAAGGAATGATGAAAACATCTTACCCTTCTCTCTCTAAAACTTGAATTCCATTTTCATTAAGCTTTTCAAATTTTTTGACAAAGATCTGGAGAAATCCTATTAAACAACCAAGGGGATCCATCTTTAAAGACTTAAACTCTCTTAGATCTTTTTCTCTTTTTCTTCAAATGGTCTTTTCATTCCTTAACGTACTTTGTCTCTTTTGGGACACCAATCAGTACGACTTCTCGCCCTCGAAAACACATCTTACGGCGGGTTTCTCTTCGACCTCATCCTTTTGCTCTACTTTAAGAACTTCCACTTGGAGTAATTTGAGCATGTTCCTTTTTAGTCATATCTTGAAATTGGAACAAAAAGAAATATGGTTAATCCAATTAATGTCACAACATATGTCACAAATTTCTCATAAAAGGCAAGCATCGGTTTAAGGAACATTAGGACTAAACGAATACACAAGACCAATAAAATACTAAAAATGACATATAAAAATAATTCTGAATAGGACTCTAATCTCAATCCAATAAAAAAAATTATTAAAAAAACATTTTTTTCAGCCCAACTTAAAAAATTCATATCTTACTAGTTGTAAGTTTGTTTCTCTATTATATTTTTGGAAAGCTTAAAACAAGCATATCATAATAAATTTAAGCTTCCACCCAAAAACTGCACAACAAATTTCCAGATTGCTCCAGAGATATTCAGTGTTTTGGAAAACTGTAAAAAGAAAAGGCAATTTTTCAACAATCTATATCTAACTCGTTTAATTTCGTTTTTCTTTATAATATTTTTTTGGAAAGATATGCACAGTCAGGTTATGATCAATTAATTTCGATCAAAAATATCTTCTAATCATTTTTCAAATCGCTATTAAACAGAAACATATTTTTAAAAAAATTGCGAAGTTATTTTCATAGTAGGACAAGTAATCATATCTCTTTCATGATTCACAATCAAATAGGATTTATAATCCTATTTTCCATATTATTAATCCATAATTAAACGTCAAATAAAAATTTAACTTTTTTCAAACTTTTTCTTCTTCTTTCTATTCACTTATTTATTTTAAAAAATATACTCAATTTATTCTCTTATAAACATACAAAGTGAATACCCAAGAAAGCAACGTATAATGAGATTAATAACAATGACTCTGATACCATTGTAGGAATTTTAAGAGGAATCAATAACAAGATGTGTACCTTGTAGTTCACAGTGAAAGTCGTCGATCTGCTTCTTTGACAGGTTGATGCTCAAGTCCATCTTTGAATCACTAGGAAATAAAGAATTTGTTCACAAACTAGAAGTCTGCTTTTGTGTGTTGATGAATCTGCCTGAGAAACTCAATACTTTTGTTTCTAGAATGAACTCTTGGTTTTTGATTTTCTGTTTCACTGGTTTTCCTCTCTCTTTTCCACGGCTAACGTTCCACTTCTTAGATCTCTTAAAAAATGCTCCCACTAGGAGTATTTTAAAGAGGGATTTATCCTAATTAATTAACTCATTAATTAATTAATTTGATAAGACATTAAAATAGATTGGGTCGGGTCGGTTCGACCACATGGGCGACCCACGACCCAAAACTTACATCTCTGGCTCATCAAAGTAATAGGAGGTATTGCTTAGTGTGGAGATTATAAGGTTAATCTTATTTTATAAACTGTCTTTTACTTTTGCTTTGAGAAGATTAGTGGAGGCAATTTGAAAAGTCCTGGTAGACACGTCATGGTTTTACTCCCTTGAGCAAGGAGGTTTTCACATAAAGTTATTTGTGCAATCTTTACTTTCAATACTTATTTTACTGTTTGTTATTATAACTGTGCTGAAGACCTGATCCCATCGAAACCTATGGATGTTGACATTCCAACAAGTGGTAGATCTTGAATTTTCATATAGGTTAACACCGAGAAAAGAAAATATCCAAAAGGAATGACTGCTCCACCCAATATGGAGGAAGGTTAGTCTTCTACCGAGCCACCTCATTTTAATTGTCAATACTAGGGATGGTGGAAGAATCGAATTCACGACTATATTAACCTTGAGGATACTGAGCTGTGGGACATTATTCTTGATGGACCATAGATTCCTATAAAGGAGGTGAAGGATGCAGATCTCACCACAACATCTTTCAAAACAAGAAAGGAGTACAATGAAGCTGGTAAGAAGAAGATATAAAAGAACTACAAAGCAAAGAAGATTTTGGTGTGTGGAACTGGAGAAGACGAATATAACAAAATCTCTTCTTATGAGACTACAAAGGAGATAATGGACTGTCTTCAAACAGCCCATGAGGGAACACAACGACAAAAAGAATCTAAGGTCAGTATGCTTATGACTCAGTACGAGAATTTCTGCATGAAGGTTGGTGAAACTATCTTTGATATGAACTCAAGATTAACCTGCACAACCAACAAACTTAGTTGCTTGGGTTAGCATATTTCTGTGAGCAAACAGGTTCGAAAAATTCCCAAGGTGCTTCCCAAGTCTTGGGAAAGCAAGGTGGATGTCATAACAGAAGTCAAAGATCTAATGAATCTTCTCATTGATGAACTGATCGAAAATCTTTAGACCTATGAGTTGAACAAAAAATAGGGTACGACTGTGAAAGAAGGAAAAATGGAGAAATCTTTCACCTTGAAAACATCTCAAAATGATGTTGCTGAAGAAGAGGGTGAGATGGCTCATGTAACTAGAAGATTTCAAAAAACCGTAAAGAAGAACAGGGGTTCCAAAAATAAAGCTTCGACCAGCAGAACTGCTACCACAAATGATCTTTGCCATAAATTTGGCAATCCTGTCCACTTTATAAGGGATTACCCTAACCAGAAGCAAAAACTCAGGATATCAGACCTCGCAGGAGGGACCTGGTCCCAGACCATGCTCAGAGGAAAGATTATGATGATCAATTGGTGAGAAAAGCCTTGGCTGTATGGGGAAATGAGTCAAGTGAATCTAAAGAAGATGCAGAAAGTCATGAAGATGTTCCAGTGATTGTTATCAAAGATGATGAAGATATCTTCAACTCTATCTTCTCATTAATGTATAAGTCTGATGATGAAGAATATCTAAATGAGGTAACTCTTTTTTATCTGAAAGACTATTTAGATATTTTTCCCAGTAAAAACCTAAGGAAACTTGTTGCATTGCTTATTGATTTTGTCGATGAACTAACCACTTAAAACATAATGATGAAGGATAAATTAAGTTTATGTGAGAAATCTTTGCTCTTGTCTCTCCAGTTTCTAAAATGAGTGTTAGGATAGGAATTATATAGACTGGCAATGTGACTCCTGAGGAGGATCCTAGTACCTCGGAGGGTGGAAAGCGAAATCTTAGTATTTTTGAGGAAGAGCGGGAAGAAAAACTTAAAATCTTGGAGTCTTAGCTAGTTGCCTCGCTCGAAAAAACTCACGACTGAGGAAGGATTTGGGTAGAGTCAAAGAAGAGTTAAGCCACTCTCTAAAGTGGACTGACTCCTCTAAAATGCTCTCTAACTTGACCAGTAAGAGCTTCAATGGAAAGAGGTGGCTAGGTTGTAGACCTACAGAACCTCCCTATAATCCTCATAACAAATATATGTCTGCCGCTGAAAATCTCTTGTGTACTCACTGTGGTCATAATGGTCATTTGAAATAAAAGTGTGAGACTTTGAAAAAGGTAAAAAAAAGGCATGTGAAATTTGTTAGAACACAAAAGAATGTTAAAAGAGGACACAAGGTACATGGTCCCCGTTACCATTTCAGTAAGAACACGTTGGATCCTTGGACATGAAGGTTTCTTATTAAGCCTTTTGATAGTTATTGGGAACTTTGTGTGAAGTGGTTTCCTAAATCTAATAAGTTATTCTTGTGCAGAAGAGAGGAAGAAGTTAGTGTTGGTACATGGATAGTGGATGTCCAAAGCACATGACAGGAAAAACTTCAAACGTCCTTTCTTTGAAAGCACACCAGGGTGGTGGTGTGTCATTTTGTGGTGGAAAAAAGGATTCAATTCTTGGTATTGGAAGGATAGGGAAATTTGCTAATAATTCTATAAACAATGTACAGTATGTGGAGGGTGTGAAATACAATATCCTAAGTGTATCTCAAATCTGTGAGAAGGGAAATGAAATCAAGTTCATGGCTGATAAATGTTTGGTTATAAGTTGTGTAACCAAGAGAGTTGTTATGTCTACCGCATGAGTCAGAAACATGTATGTTGCAGATATTGACTCCATTAAAGGAGACAATCTTTCTTGTGTGAGCGCTCAAATTGATGATGCGAATCTATGGCGCCAACGAATGGGTCATGTGTGTACTTCCTTGCTGAACAAACTTTTTCTAGGGGACCTGGTCTGAGGATTGCCAACGTGGAAGTTTTCAAATGATAAGATCTGTGATGCTAGTACATAAGGGAAACAAACAAAGTCGTCATTGACCGAAGGGAAGGTATTAGGCACCCCTCGAGTCTACGAAATCAAAAATTGGGTAAGAAATTTTATTGACCCCACGGAAGGTATTAGGCACCCCTCGAGTCCTGTGGTTCTAGCACGATCGCTTTATTGACTTTTATATGACTTGACATAATTTTGGATAATATATTATTTAGCTTGATAATAAAAATGTTATTTACCCTCATTCTTTGATTTATTTTAAACCTATTCAAAATTACCTTATTTTATCAATATATGTCCATTGATTAAAAATATATATACGTGCATAAATTTATTTTAAAAAAAAGTAAAATTAAAAGATATTTTTACTACCTTTTCATTATTTCATTGTTATTATTAATATGCTTTCAATGCTTCATTTTTTTTGTCTTATTTTTTTATTTTTTTTCTGTTTTTCACGTCTTTTATTCCTCTTTTTCCTAATTATTTTTTTAATTTTTATTTTTTACAAAACGTTTTGGTCCTCCCTTTTAAAAAAACATTACATATATTTATTTTGTTGTGGGTTTTTGTTCTTCCCTTTTTCGTTTTCTTAATTATTGCCCTTTTTAACTCTCTCTTCTTTCTTTTTATTACGTTTTCTCCTTCTTTTAATTTATTTTACTTTTAATCCTCTTTTTTTTTTTTACGTTATTAACATGAAAAGAAACACCTACTAACTAAAATAAACATCTTTAAATAATAAATCTTTATCATTAATTATTCATCATTTCAGTTTATTAAGCTATAACTACACATATCATCATTAAAAAAAAATGACAATAAGAATAGACTTGAACAATAGTGCTACTTAAATATGAAATAAAACTATAGGTTATTTAAACAAGAAATAAACAAAGTTTTGTTATAACAATTTCGCACTAAGTCTAATGATATAAAAGATATAAACATAAAGTTGATATGAAATATTTAAACATACTTCATATTATAATATCAATAAATATAAATTGTTTAAGCACATACGAAATTTAACCGTTTCAATATATTGAAATCAGTTCTTGCAAAATCATGACATAAAACTAATACAAAATAAAATAAAATTAAGTGCTGCCTCTTGTGAAAATTATTTCACTAGAAGAAAGGATTTATGAACTACGAACTTGAAGCCACGAATAAAACCTCGAACTCAACTGGGTTGTATATTTGTCTGTGCGTATTTTTTTTTGTTGTTGTTGCTGACATTTGTTTTTTCTTATGTGGTGCGTGTGTGCATGTATTGTGTTGTCTGTGGGCAGAATATATGGGTTGAGGGGATGTATTATACTGGGGTAGTGGGTAGATGTGGGCTGTGGGGTTGGTTGTAGTGTGAAGTGGGGTATGATTTATTTAGTTTTCTTTAATTAATATATAGCATATAAATTAACATAATAATAAGAATATTATTTAATTATTTTTAAATTAACAAAATTAAGTAGCTAATATAATAATTATAATTATTCTTATTAGCTTATTTGTTAAACTAAAAATAAATTTTATATATATATATATATATATATATATATATATATATATATATATATATATTTTAAAAAATCTTTTAAATAAACTTACTAAAATAAGACAAATTGAAAACATAAAGAAAAAATATTCAAGGAATAAAAACTAGTTTAAATTCTTATGTTCAGTCAAAAATTACGTGTCTACAGTTTGCCCCTCTTTGACTAGAAACACGAAGTGTTTTCAGACAAAGAAGTATACAAAGTTACAAGTTTTGATCGAACTCTAGTTTGAAAGACAAAATTTGTGTGACCGAGTCTTGATTCTGGACATCCTACATATTCCGGATTATAAAAGAATCAGGTCATGTGTAGTTCAAGAGAATGAGGTGATGAGTTGAAGTTAAGTGAGGTTCCATTGAGGATCCAAGTCGCGGTTCCTATAAGTACTTAAAAAAAATGAAAGCTAATAGTCAAAAGGAAAATAAAAGTACAAGCTCCTATCTATGTAGCTTCTCTTGAATCTTCACTCTAGTCTTCACTTTCAGATATCACCTTGAATTTTTGGGTAATATCTTGACCTTTAATTGAATTCGATGCTTAACTTGACACTTATAATGAGTTTTTGGCATTCTTCAAAAGGACAACTCAAAAAAGTCTTGACTGCACATTTTCTTGATTAGAAGCTGAATAGAAATAGATGCCAGAAAGTCAGGCTGCTACATGCATTGAAGAAGCTGGTTCTGGCTATCATGAGATTGATCATTCTGGAAAAAAAATTTGAAACTTTGTTCGTGAATTTCAAATTCATGTTTTGCTTGAAGAAACCTGAAAATCATCGTAAACAAAAGAAATAACCACAAATTTTGCCCCAGTTTTTACTGAAACAATTTGTGAGTTATTAGCAAATGTAAATTAAAAGAAATAAATAAATTGAGACTAGGAAGTGTTTATTCTAGGTGAAAATAACTAAATTCCATTATCAAGGAGGGTCCTGATATACTACGTCTCATTGTTCAGGAGGTCCTTGCTACACTACGTTCCATTGTTCAGGAAGGTCCTTGCTACACTACGTCCCATTGTTCAGGAGGGTCCTGCTAGTCCCATTATCCAGGAGGGTCATGCTAGTCCCATATCGAGGAGGGTCCAGCTAATCCCATTATCCTGGAGGGTCTTGCTAGTCTGATTATCCAGGAGGGTCATGCTAGTCCCATTATCCAGGAGGCTCCTGCTAGTCCATTATCCAGGAGGGTCCTTCTAGTCCCATTATCCAGGATGGTACTGCTAGTCTCATTATCCAGGAGGGTCCTACTAATCCAATTATTCAGGAGGGTCCTGCTACTCCCATTATCCAGGAGGGTCCTGCTAATAATACATTCAATAGATTAATAATACAACCAAAACATTTGCCCCAGTATGGACCATAATTTATTTTTATATTTTTTATGAGTGTTATCCAATTATTTGTTGAACATTCAAGAAAAGTAAATTCAACCTCTCAAGCCATTGCTATTCTGATATATATTGACCAATTTTCATGTAACTAGGTTCCACAAACCTTTATCCTGACGTAACAATTTCCCTTTTTGTGGACTAAATTGAACATCTAGGTTTTTTGATCATTGATCTTGAAACAATTTGTATCCTGCTTCAACAAAGAAAATTTGTGAGTTTAAAACTGTGGTGTTTGGTTTGCGGTTTTGCCTTTTGACGAGGATGCTCAAGTACGCGTCCGATTCTACTTATTTCCAAAAGGTCAGTACTCGTTATTGACTGACTGTATTTTCATCTAAATTTGCTTATTTTGAGGGACTTAAATTCAATATTTGTCTTTATTCCACTACACTTACTGTTTAACCTTTATTAAATAAAGTACTTCTTATGAATCCAATACTTGCCGATAGATGATAACTCATTTGCCTGATGCTTCACCTTGTACAATTTTGAGAGTTGGTAGCGAGTCTTGAAATCCTTTCCTAGTTTCGACACATACTCGACTGAAATACATATGAAACAAAGTGATGAAAAGTAAAAGAAAACTACAAACTATGCGGGAACAGAAGAAAATGATTCGATGAAGTCTCTCTTTTAGAAAGAGGAAAAAACAAAAACTATCCGAGTGTGGGAGCCGACTGTACTGGTCATGACTTGCAATTTGAATTGGTTACCTGACTTGTCTATCTAAGCTATTCATCAACAATTATTGATCATCCAATCTTGATGTCGAGTCCCCACATTCGACGAAATCATAAATAATTTCAAACCCTTATTTGTCTTATGATGTCCACGAGGGGTTTTGCCACTAAAACTCTATCATGTTAATTTCTTCAGCTCACATTCGCCTTATGGTGCCCGTTAGGGTTTTCACCAGTAAAACTCTCTAATTTCTTTCATAACTCACTTTCGCCTTACGTTGTCCACTTAGGGTCTTCACCACTAATACGCTTTCATTTTCATTTCTCTCAACTTACATTCGCCTTATGATGCCCGTTATGGTTTTCACCAGTAAAACTCTCTAATTTTCTTTCATAACTCACTTTTGCCTTACGGTGCCCACATAGGGTTTTCACCAATAATACACTCTCATTTTTATTTCTCTCAACTTACATTCGCCTTATGATGCCCGGTTAGGGTTTTCATCTATAAGACTCTCTCATTTTCTTTCACAGGGAGCCCACATAGGGTCTTCACCAATAAGACTCTCTTATTTTTATTTTTCTTCACTCACATTCGCCTTATGATGCCTGATTAAGTTTTTCACCAATAAGACTCTCTCATTTCCTTTCACAACTCACTTTAGCCTTACGGTGCCCCGTAGGATCTTCACCAATAAGACTCTTATTTATTTATGGTGCAATCGCTCGTACCTTTAGCATACTTACTCTTGACATTTCACAGGTTGATGCAAAGGACTTTCTTTGATTGACTTTAAATGATGGGGTTGACTCTGATCTTTGGGATAAAAGAACAAATGAATAAATAAACGATTTTTGCCTCAGTTTACTATAATATGAAAATTTTGGACTTTTATTTGGCTGGATCGAACCTAACACTAGGGTTGCCTACGTATCTTGCCGAAACAAGAATCAGGTCAAACGTAGTTCAAATCAATAAAAAATATTATTCATTTTCTTGATTCTTCTTACCAAAGACATCTTTTTTTAGAAACGAATCAGTTCGTGGTTTTCTATGTTTTGACTTTACTTGGTACTAACAATTAGTATTGTGCATATGAATCCACTCAACTACTTTCAAGCAAATTTGAGGTCAACTTTGAGTAATCCCTATGATTTCAAATTGTATCTCAAACATATTTAAGTATTTACAAGATGAGTTCATCTGACCTAAGATAAGAGATAAAATTATTCATATCCTCATGTTTGAAATGCCTTCGCAACAAATGAAGTTCTTTTTCACATAATAGAAGTGTTCTGATCTTAGGAAGTTTTAGAGGTCACTCACACTCAAAAAGATGTTCAATGCATGAGATCGAGATATCATATAATTTGCCCTTATATAAGAATCCACTAATGTGAGAACACAAAAAAATTAGATCAAATAGGACTTATCATTGACTTGTAATGTAGGCTTAGGAAAATATCGGATATTCATTTGAGATAAAGTGACTATTTCCTCTTTCAATGTGTACAATCCTCTTAAACTTTTTCATTTTAGCATTTGACATTTATTTTCTTGAAAGCTTCTCCACATTTATTTCCTTTTTCTTTTATTTCCTTTCCTTTTTGTTGGAGATTTGTTCTTTTTTTTGGTCTAGTTTTTCTTTGTTATTTTTTTTAACTTTCGCATATTTGGCCTTTTCATTTAGGCACCGAACAGGTCTTTGGCGCTGTGTATCTAACTGATAGTTTGCTTAGGAAGATGAGACAAAGGAACAGTGTATTTATGCACTCAAAGTTATTTGAATAAAAATATTTTCAGGCTGAAAATGAGAGTTCTATGGATAACATGTCATTCGATAGGCTTGAAAGGTACAATCGAATCAAAGAAAGTTTATAATCCTTTCCCAAATAAAATGTTGTTCAAAATTTCATTTCAACCAATATTCTGGCCAAGTTATCATCAAGGTCATGTCATTAAATTTTATATCTGACGCTCACCACACAATGCACATAAAGCATGATTTCAAATTTATTTTAGTCTTAACTTTAAACAAAACAGATTCTCAAGTATTATATAAATATATTAGGAGATACCAAAAGAAGTTTATTGGTTACCACAAAATTGATTTGTCTTGTCCAATAGTTTAACACTTTATTATTTTTTCTTATGCATAATCGTAAGCATGTTGCTACCAATGAAGTACAAAAAATTTTGCATAAAAAAATCTTTTTTTTGCCCCAGTTTATGTGACAGAATTTTTAGATTTTTTCTTGGTTGGACCGAACCTCACAATAAAGTTGCCTATGCATTTTGTCAAAACAAGAATCAGGTCAAACGTAGTTTAGGAAAATTATAAACACAACATTGTTTTAATAAGAAATACTTTTTTTTAAAATTTTTTAATAAGGATCACCGAACCCGAGGAGGGTTGCCTACATATCTCATCGAATTGAGAATCAGGTGTGCGTAGGTCGTCCAGATTGGACAATGAAATTCTATTTATTTTTTGAAAGATTAGATATATGTTGACAAGTGCAACTATATTCTTTGTTTAAAGTGGTATAAAAACTTTTGAATTTTCTTTTTGTGATCTATGAAAATAAAAAAATTTATTATTATTATTGAGATTTTTGTTTAGAAATAAAAAAATTTATAAAAAAATGAATGAAAAAGAAAAAAGACTTCTTAAGCAAGATTTTTTAAAAAAAACTATTTTTATGTGTTTTTTAATGTAAAAATTCTAAAAAAAACAAAACTTTATATCACCATATATTTGATTTATATACAAAGAGTTTTAAATAAATACATTTTCAAATAGGATAAAAAATAATGTAGGTAGCCGCTAAAATTTGAGTATCTATCCAAACGAATCACATTTCTATATCAAGTCTCATTAAATCAAATGCAAATGATTCAAATGAGTATAACCTATTATGGACAACATATATAGTTTTAATTATACTAAGGTTAAACTCGATGGAGAAAGAGATCTAGGCTGGATGTAAAATGAGTGGACAACTCGAGTCAAGGAGTAGCAACGTATCGGTAACAGCGCTTTCCGGCTTTGTGCATGAGTGGTCCCTATCCTACACATGTGTGACTAAAATTCCTTCACCGTGGATCGAAGATCCACTGGCTACCTTGACAGAATTGGGGTGCGCAATCGCAATTCCTAACTTAGAGGGGTGCCCGAGAGAAAACAGTTTATATGTTGTTCAAATAGTATCAATAATGTAAATAAATAAATAATTAGCACATTAAGACAACAAATATAGTATCCAAAACATAAATAAATAAATAAATAGTCAAACAGAAGTCAATATTATAAGCTCGAATTTTAGTTATCCCCAGCGGAGTCGCCATCTTTCACACCCCTATTGTTTCCTCCAAATTTATTATATTTTGAGATAAAAGAGTTTTTCCAATTACAGTGACATTTTGAAAAGGAATTATTTTATTTATACCGAATCGCCATTTAATTTGGTGTTTCCGGTCACATTTTTTAAATCTTTAATCAAAAGAAAGTTAACTCTTTATTTTATGATCTGCGAAATTAAAAATCGGATAAAAAATTTTGTTGATCGAAATGAAGGTATTAAGCACCCTTCGAGTAAAGTGGTTCTAATACGATCGCTTTATTGATTTTATATGACTTGACATAATTTTTGGATAATATATTATTTAACTTAATAATAAATATGTTATTTACCCTCATTCTTAGATTTATTTTAAACCTATTTAAAACTATCTTATTTTATTAATATAAGTCCATTAATTAAAAACATATATAGGCGCATAAATTTATTCAAAAAAATAGAGTAAAATTAAAAGATATTTTTTACTACCTTTTAATTATTTCATTATTATTATTATTATTATTATTATTATTATTATTATTATTATTATTATTATTATTATTATTATTATTATGCTTCGAATGTTTCATTTATTTTTTTAAATGTTTTTGACACGAGTTCTATTCCTCTTTTTTCTAATTTTTCTTTTTGTTTTTAAAAAAAGTTTTGTTCCTACCTTTTAAAAAAACATTACATATATTTATTTTGTTGTGGGTTTTTGTTCTTCCCTTTTTTTTTTTTTTATTATTGCGCTTTTTGACTTTCTCTTATTTTTTTAATTACGTTTTCTCCTTCTTTTAATATTTTATTTTTTACTTTTAATCCTCTTTTTTACGTTATTAACATGAAAAGAAACATTTACTAACTAAAATTAACATTTTTACATAGTGAATCTTTATCATTAATTATTCTCATCATTTCAATTTATTAAGTTATCTATACATATCATCATTGAAAAAAATATGACAATAAGAATAGACTTGGCCAATAGTGCTACTTAAATTTGAAATAAACTATAGGTTATTTAAACAAGAAATAAACTAAGTTTTGTTATAACCATTTCGCACCAAGTCTAATGATATACAAGATCTAAACGTAAAGTTGATATGAAAGATTTGAACATACTTCATATTATAACATCAATAGATATAAATGGTTTAAACATATACGAAATTTAACAATTTGAATATATTGGAATCAATTCTTGCACAATTATGACATAAAACTAATACAAAATTAAATTAAATTAAGTGTTACCTCTTGTTAAAATCATTTCACTAGAAGAAAGGATTCATGTATTACGAACTTAAAGCCTTGAATAAAACCTCGAACTCAACTATTATTGGGTTGTATATGTTTCTGTGCGTTTTTTTTTTGTTGTTGCTGAATTTTTTTTTCTTGTGTGGTGCGTGTGTGTATGTATTGTGTTGTGTGTAGATGTGGGGTAGTGGGGTTGGTTGTGGTGTGAAGTGGGGTATGTTTTATTTAGTTTTATTTAATTAATATATAGAATATAAATTAACTTAATAATACGAATATTATTTAATTATTTTTTAAACTAACAAAATTAAGTAGCTAATATAATAATAGTAATTATTCTTATTATCTTATTTATTAAACTAAAAATAAAAAATACTTTTTTTAAGAAAATCTTTTAAAATAAATTTACTAAAATAAGACAAATTCAAAATATAAAGAAAAAATATTCAAGAAATAAAAACTAGTGTAAAATCTTGTGTTCAGTTAGAATGTACGTGTCTACACATGGCATATCATCTTTACACTTTAGTCAAAAAGGAAAAAGAAAGGGTTAGCACATTTGATGCACTAAGTATGGATGTCATGCAAAAACCATGAAAAGGGACATTTAATATTGAAACATGCTTTGATGACATTTTGATAAAACCTTCGTCATAAGAGTTCAAGAGACATAATACAAGTCAACAATCACATATAAGACATATTCCATGTTCAACAAGTTATAACCATAATCACATAAAATTCATATAAGCATTTAGACCCCCTACTAAAGGTTATCCTAAGACTCACTTAAGTAAGACAAGAAGAGACCGTCCATACACCCTCTTCAAGCACACCTAATTATCCTTAAGGCTATCGAAAGTAAGGATATTCCTTTTTATCACATAACACTTAGTTCCACATTCAATAAGATAAGCCTTTACATCATTTAGACTCTCTACCTAAGGTTACTCTATGACTCGCCTAAGTAAGACATGAAGAGACAACACATACACCCTCTCCAAGCATACCTGTAACGACCCGAGAGTACCCCCTAGAAGTTTGGGCATTCTAGAATTGGAACACGGTGTACTTGACCTCTTGGAGGTCTTATACAAGCCCTTTGACATCGTTCATTGCATATATGTATGAAAAGTAGTGCGAAATTAAACTTTTTACACGAAATAGTAATACTTCAAAATATCTTTCATAGAAACATATGGAATAAGGCTAAGTCTCAAGTCTCCATCTTAAACACATAAATATCTTGGGAAACGGCCCATACAATCGAAATATAGAAATACTAAGTCTATTACAATACTTTCAATAAGGAAATCTAAACATCAAGATGTCCTCGAATTTAGTGAGGACATACCAACTCTTGCTTGAATGTATACTAATACAAGCTTCAACTTCACGTACTCCTCTCAACAGCCACCTACACCTTTAGATAGACAAAATGTATGGAATTAGTACATAGCATGTACTAAGTAAGGCATAATGCATAAAATATGATAAACGGACATTTGTATAAATCATGCTCTTTTTGAGTGAAACTTTATAAGACAAGTATAAGAGTCACTTAAAAGTCAACATAATCCCATATAGACACATTCCATAATATAACACCAATATCACTTCAAACCATGTAACATAAGACCCTCCTACCAAAGCTTATCCTAAGATTTACTTAAGTAAGACAAGAAAAGACTCCCCATACACCCTCTTCAAGCACACCTAAATAACCCTTAAGACTACCTAAGATAAGATTATTTTCAACATATACTCACCACCTAAGATTACTCTAAGATTCACTTGAGTAGAACATGAAGAGACCGCACATACACCCTCTTCAAGTCTACCTAAGCAACCCTTAAAGCTACCCTAGATAACTACCTTTTCATTAACATACCTTTACTTAAGTCATTATGTTCATTAAGTCGTTTAGAAGACATTCATCACTTAATGACATTCACATAATGGTCTTTGAGAAGACCTAGGACTCACACACTAACATCTTCAAAGCCTAATCGTGCAATGTCTAGATAACGTCTCATTCCCCTACCTAAAATTCATAGTACTTATCCAACACTAGCATGTATCCCACATTATGAGAATAGGCAATAACCGACATAGACCATACTAGATAGGCATGGAATCCGGAGTCATAAACCTACACTGATGGAGGGTGATCTACTTTCCAATGGTAAAACGAGGACTCATCCCATGTAGGCACATGGTTAAGAAATATCGAGGGTTTCTTTGTAGTCTAGCCTACTTATTAACTAGATCTACTACCCAAGCATACTCACTTGGTTCTAGCCTTTGTTCTAATAGAGTAATTCAATAAAGGAGCATATGAAACGGTACCATATCTTGTTCATAACCAAATCACAATACACGTTACCAAAGAGGGTCCACTAGGGCTGCCTACAATGATTAAGATGATAGCACAATGACTTTCCTAAGGATGATTTCATGCCGTTCCAGCCAATCAACCCTAAGACCACCAATCACACAAGAAGGATACCATTACGACTTTCAACTTCAAGTATATCATAACCTTCTTTATAAAAGGTTCCACATAAATGACCTTCTTTGCTATATTCAAGATCATATTCCATTCATACATATACATTCATGACAAAGGGTATTCTAACCTACTAAGTCAAGGATCTATATTCACATGTTATATGTATCAAGTAAGGGACCTAGGTCTACCAAACAAGACTCACTCAATCTTTACCTTATCACATATACAATATCATACAAGAAGCATATAGGGACAACTAAGTATACTTGTTAGTCACCTTACACACTTCTATAGCATTATCAACATAACTCGTGACCATATTCATATAGCCAACTAGGAAGATTCACACTTCAACATCAAGTATACACGTATACGAATCACTATAGCTTATCAAGATCATATTTAATCACTTAGAACAACACATACTTTGACTTCACATATACACATGAGTCATAAAGACCTTCAAAATACTCACATATTCATGTTATAACATGATAATACCATAATTCATAAAGTAACACTGACGAGGCCACATTGTTCCACAATTCATAAGGTAATGCCGACGAGGCCACATTATTCACAAGTAAATCACATAAGTACCACCACCATAAGTGGACCATACCGATCCTCATCATAGTATAAGACCTATACTACACATTATAGAGAGATTTAGGTTAACATACCACCAATTCAATCTCACAACTTCAATCCACAGACAATTCAACCAACTCATTACTTAAAGGCTCTTACCCATAGCCTTGATCACAAATTCAATCCAATAATCTCAATGTACAATGAATCCAAATTAAAACAATATGAATTTAACAATTTAGGACAACATACATATAATTCTAACATAATTATTTCATAATTCAATAGCCCAAAGTAAACTACACAAGAATTCAATAGTATAGAGACATGATCAAATCACCCATAATACAGTCAAAGTAAGGACTACATGATTTGCATGGGTTCATAAGGAATTTGATCTAAAATCATTCAATTAACATCAAATATATCATAAAACATTGTTTCAAAACATTTAATGCAAGAACCCATGGTTAGAGGTTGAAATAGAAGGATTCATGTTTTGATCACCTTTTGAAAAATCATTGGAATTGACTCCTTGAAGAAAGAGATTTCAAGGATGAAAAACCATACCTTAATTTTGATGAAAATCCCACAAGATTGATAGAGAAAACTTGAGAAAATCAGTCTTCTTCCTTGGAACTCCCAAGCTTCAACAATGGAGGTTTTGAAGAGAAGAATGGAGAGGTTTTCTTTTGAGTTGAGGGTTTTGCTTTGATTAGTGATTTTATGGGTATAAAAAGACTCAATAACCGTCAATAAGTCATCCCAAAATTACCCAAAAGACCCCTGCACTCATTTGACAATTTAACCAATTCAAATTTGACTTAAAAACGACGCGACCAAATCTGAGAGCTTACTGCCTGTCACGGAGGCATTTTCAAATCTTGTTTCTGGAAAATTTCGAGACAGAATGACTTGTGATAGCCCCACATCGCAGGGCAAGATTTTGGCCCTTTTTTGGGCCAGCTGCGCGACTCATAACCACTGCCAGATCTTCGATGGCGTGGCAGCTTGGTTGTCCCATGTTTGGGTCCTCCTTGGGGACCCTTTGGCTGGTCCCTGACGTATCGACCCTTTACATATCCGTCTATGCGTAGGAACCATCGATACCCAATTTCACCCTCAATCCCCCCCCAAAACATCACTACAAAACACTATGACACCCTAGTTCAACTTCGACTAGTTTCCGGACGTCTTGGACTTTCTTGGTCGTTTAACCTCCAAACACTTCCAACTTTTGTATACAGCCTATAAACACTATTATTAACAATTTTAGGACTTTAAAACCTTATGACACAAGTGTTAGGCTCTACTTTCACCTAGCTCATTTTTAGGGGCGTTACAATACGTAAGCAATCCTCAAAGCTACCCAAGATAAGAACCTTTATAGTCAACATACTACATTAAGAGAACATACTTTAATTTATGAGAACCTTATTCATTAAAACCATTTGATAGACAAGTATCCAATTAGAGGATTTCACATAACGGTCTTGGAAGATCTAGGGAACTCACCTAGCATCTTCAAAGCCTACTCGTGCAATGTGTAGATAGCGTCTTATTCCACTACCCACACATTGTAGAACTTATCCAATAAATAGAGTGTAAATTCCATATGATGAGAATAGAAATTAACCGACATATACCATACTAGCTAGGTATGAAATCTGGTGTCATAAGGACCCCACACTGTGGAAGGTGTTCTACTTACCAAAGGTAGAGCTAAGACTCATCCCATGTTGGCACATGGTTCTAGGATATCAAGGGCTTTTGGTAATCTAGTCTCATACTATAATAGAGAAACTACCACAAGCATATCCACTCGGTGCTTTGCCTTTGTTCTCATAGAGTAATCATTCCCTAGGTGTATTAGAGAAGGTACAATTACTAAGTCCTACCAACTCATAATACTTTTTCATGGATAGCTTTTGTGACTTTCTTAGAAATGGTTTCATGCCGTTCCAGCAAACCTATCCCTAAGTCCATCATTTCGCTTAAGAAGGCACCATTACGGTCTTGCACTTCAAGTCTTCAACATTAACCTTCTTTTCATATTCAAGGTTACACGTACTTGACCTTCTTTTCTTATTCAAGGTCCTATATAAGTCTTTCATAGAAGGGCACCTCCTTTAGGTCTACCGATCCTAGACATCATTCTTTTATTTATTCACATACATGACAAGGTACCTAAGACTACCAAGTCAAGAGATCACATATTCACATAACTTTCATGTATCAAGAGGAGGAACTTAGGTCTACCAAATCAAGACACAACATTCATCATATCACGCATTCAATATCATTCAAGGACCAAGTAGGGACAACTAAGTCTACTACACAAGATACAACATTATCACATAAGGCTCTTCCTAGTCCTCCATCACCATATAACATCCATTAGAGATGAATCATAACATTAACACTCATACAAGATCATTTAGACACCACATGAGTACTTCACTTCATACCTTCACATTATACAAGATTTCACATGCATCATACCATAACTTCACTATATACCTTAATCTAAGCAATAATACTTTATACATAATCACATTACTTCATATACCAAACTTCAAATTATACTTTCACATGAACTATAACATGATACTACTACAATTCACATAATAATGTCGACAAGACCATGATTACAATCATATTAAACACATAAGCACCGCCACCATAAGTGGACCATACCAATCAATAGCAATTCTATATTAATTCTTCCTTAACTAAGGGAATTAGGTCAACTTGCATTCTTCCAATAGGAAAGATCACCATTCCTTAAAATCTCCATCAATTCAAAATATAATAGTATAATTAACAATATAAATCAACATTACAACATAATATAAACTAAATTCTATCATCATTAGATCATAACTAATTAACCCATGCATAAGCCAAATTTAGAGATTTGAAAAGATCAAGGGTTCATTGAGATTTTCATTGGAAAACATCAATTATACATCAATTACATCATATCTAATTGTTTGAAAACATTTCATGCAAGAACCCATGACTTAGAGTGAAAATTGGGCTTTTTCATCAACTTTGAAATCCTTGAAAATCACTTGAAATTGGATCTAAGGTGAAAGAAAGCCTTAGATAAAGAACTACCATACCTTATTAAAAGAAATTCAAATAGAATTGAATAAGAACTCCATCGAAATCCACCATCCTTGCTCCATCTTGACCTTGAGCTTACATGGAGGTTTTTAGAGAAAACTTTGGGAGGGAAGGGTTTTGATTTATGGGTTAGGGTCTAAAAGAGAGTTTAATCACTTTAATACTCTTAAAGTACCCAACTGACCCTAAAATAACCGTCCTCTCACTTTAAAAGACTTTGGCTGAATTCACCAAAACAGCCCAAGCTTGGCCGCAGCTAGACAACTTTTAAAGACCCCGAACAACGCCCTACAACGACAAATCATCGGTTGGACGACTCTGCTTTTATGGGGTCTGTCGTTTGGCTTAGAGACCCAATTTTTTGCAGGCTTTGCAGACATTTCAGGCTCAATCAACACCCTAGGTTGATGGGCTATCATTTGAACGACTGGCCGTCCCTTGTGACCGTCGTTTGACACTGCTTGGAAGCATCTTGCCTTTGAGTTGGGGTCCTACTCTAGGGCCTCTCGTGGGTCCTATTTGGAGTCGTACCCAGACGTTAAACCCTTAAATATGCTCATCTAGGTCTTAGGGTCCTCTCCTATCAATTAAGACACCAAAAAACTCACCAAACATGCAAAGGCACACTAGAACACACATAAGCACATAGATGACTAGTCGTCGAAATCTTTGGTCGTCCCTTGACGTTTTGACTTCAAACTCAACCAGACTGACTTAAAAACCCATTTACACATTAATTTGACTAGTTAGCATCCCTTAAAACACAAGTGAAGCTCTAGTACAACCTAGTTCATTTTTCGGGTTGTAACAATCTCCCCCAATTGGGAACATTAGTCCTTGAATGACACTTCACAGTTAAAGGGATAACAACCAAAGCAAAAAACTCACACTAATGCATCCAATATCATAAACCATACACATAGCTAGGAGGAAGATCACTCCACATAAAAAGACATCAAACAACTTCATGCAAATTAAGCAAGTAGACCTACATCTACCAACTCCTTATGCATCATTCTTTACCTTTTCATATGATATTGAAGGAACTTCCTTCTCCAAGTCACATCATGCTCATTTAAACATCATATAACACATCATGAAATTTCTAATCAAAGCATAATCCTGCAACATTTCCAATAAGGCACATTTAAACACTTTTTCTCATAAAGGCTCAACATGCAACTTCTCAATAACACATTAGGCATGCTCAACAAATCAATCTCATATAACAATTTAGGCATGCTCATTTTTCACCTCGTGAAGAAAATATACAATCTATACTAAATGCACATGAACATGAGGGAATACAATGCATGAAAACTCATTTTCTCATTTAACAAGAGTTCAACCAAAACATGCATATCTCAAGGAGAATATTTGGAAATTCATTTTTCACAAAAGACTCCAACATAAATCAGGATACTAGGAACTCTTAGTATTCGGCTTGAATAGGCACATAAGGAAAAGATACGGATAACTCACTCCCAGCAACCTCACTACTCACCATACTCCCCCACATAGGAGAAACCCATCTAAGGTCAACATGAACAGACTATAAGGATCTTAATCAAGAAGCCATCAACCTTAAAAACACCATTCTCACCCAACTCTTCAAGTCATTAACCTCCTTAAAACAATATCACAAGACTATCCCATGAAAACTAAATACTCCAAAAATTCTAAACATCTAGCCACAACATCCCCTATTAGGACAAGCTCAAACAACTCCTTCAAACATCACCTCCTTTCTTTCTAAGGTCGGTCAAAACAACTTCAAACCATCTCAACTATCACTCCTTCACATTTGTAACATCATATTTCATCATTTCTTTCAACCCACCTTAAACAAAACATATTTAAGTTGGGTTCTATCAACAATACTCACCTTCATAAGGTAATTCATCCAACATAAGGTCATCAGCACAACCTTCCATATCCCACCTAACAAGTCACACATAACCTCCTTTTTCTCTCCCTCCACCTCTAGAACCAAACTACTCAAAAGCCATACTCTAAGGACCATCACATGAGGAACATGAGAAAGACATCATAGAGCAAATCTTTTTAGGAACGATTAGAAGAATGAAGAAGTGAAACTATCTTAGCACCCAAAAGCCTCCTATCCATAATGTGGTGCACTTCAAATTATGAACAAGACTCTACTAGATGTGGTTTTTGAGACAATCTAAGACTGTCCCAAACCTTATGCTCTGATACCAAGTTTGTAACGACCCAAAGGTACCCCCTTGAAGTTACCTACGTATGAGACTCCGAGAAGCCTCACACATGCCTCTCGTATCAATCATTGCATAATATACTCCCAAAATAAGTAAGAATTTCAAACTTTCTTCACACACGAAGAATACTTTCATTAATACGCAACCAAAAGACTTTTAAAAACATCCAACTTTACAACGCATCATTAAACCATCTAATACTTTGAATATACACCATTGGGACTAAGACTATACAAAACTTGAAATAAAGACTAAATACATAAAAGGAATATGTGGGTCTTGTCCTCGAATCTATGAGGACTCGCCAAAACTTTATCTTCAACCATTAGAAACCTATCCGTCATCCATGGCATATCAAGACTTCCAATCCGTACACTTTAGTCAAAAAGGGAAAAGAAGGGGTTAACAAATTTAATGCACTAAGTATGGAAGCCATACAAAAACCATGAAAAAGGAACATTTAATATTGAAGCATGGTTTTATGACATTTTGATAAAACCTTCGTCATAAGAGTTTAAGAGACATAATACAAGTCAACAATCACATATAAGACATATTCCATGTTCAACAAGTTATAACCATAATCACATAAAATTCATATAAGCATTTAGACCCCCTACTAAAGGTTATCCTAAGACTCACTTAAATAAGACAAGAAGAGACCACCCATACACCATCTTCAAGCACACCTAATTACCCTTAAGGCTACTGAAAGTAAGGATATTCCTTTTCATCACATAAAACTTAGTTCCACATTCAATAAGATAAGCCTTTACATTATTTAGACTCTCTACCTAAGGTTACTCTAAGACTCACCTAAGTAATAAATGAAGAGACCACTCATACACCCTCTCCAAGCCTACTTAAGCAATCCTCAAAGCTACCTTAGATAAGAACCTTTCTAGTCAACATACTACATTAAGAGAACATACTTTCATTTAAGAGAACCTTATTCATTAAAATCCTTTGAGAGACAAGTAGCCAATTAGAGGACTTCACATTACGGTCTTGGAAGACCTAGGGAACTCACCTAGCATCTTCAAAGTTACTCGTGCAATATGTAGATAGCGTCCCATTCCACTACCCAACATTGTAGAACTTATCCAAAAACTAGAGTGTACATCCCATATGATGAGAATAGACATTAATCGACATAAACCATACTAGCTAGCTATGGAATCCAGTGTCATAAGGACCTCACAGTGGAAGGTGTTCTACTTGCCAAAGGTAGAGCTAAGGCTCATCCAATGTTGGCACATGGTTCTGGGATATCAAGGGCTTTTTGAACTTTAATCTCATACTAAAATAGAGCTACTACCACAATCATATCCACTCGGTGTTTTGCCTTTGTTATCATAGAGTAATTATTCCCTAGGTGTATTAGAGAATGTACCACTACGTCCTACCACCTCATAATATTTTTTCATGGATAGATCTTATGACTATCTTAGAGATGGTTTCATGCCGTTCCAGCCAACCTATCCCTAAGTCCATCATTCCGCTCAAGAAGGCACCATTACGGTCTTGCACTTCAAGGCTTTAATATTAACCTTCTATTCTTCTTAAAGTTTACACGTACTTGACCTTCTTTTCCTATTCAAGGTCCCATATAAGTCTTTCATAGAATGCACCTCCTTTAGGTCTACCGATCCTAGACTTCATTCTTTCATTCATTCACATACATGACGAAGGTGTCTGAGCCTACCAAGTCAAGAAATCACATATTCACATAACTTTCATGTATCAATAAATGGTACTTAGGTCTACCAAATTAAGACACAACATTCATCATATCACATATTCAATATCATTCAAGTAATAGGTAGGGAGATTTAAGTCTACCATACAAGATACAATATTATCACATACGACTCTTCTTAGTCCTCCATCACCATATATCATAATTAAAGAAGAAGAATATAATTAACACTCATACAAGACAATATATACATGACATGAGTACTTCACTTCAAACCTTCACATTATACAAGATCACATATGTATCATACCATAACTTCACTATATACCTTCATTACCTTATACATAATCACATTACTTTATCTACAAATCTTCATATTATACTTTCACATGAACTCTAACATCATACTACTGCAATTCATGTAATAATTCTGACAAGGCCATGATCATAATCATATTAAACACATAACCACCGCCACCATAAGTGGACCATACAAATCAATAGTAATTCTATATCAATTCTAACTTAACTAATGGAATTAGTTCAACTTACCTTCTTCCAATAGCCAACATCACCATTTCCTTAACATCTCCATAAATTCACAATAAAGTAGTATATTGAACAATAGAAATCAACATTACAACATAATCTAAACTCAATTCTATCAACATTAGATCATAAACAATTAACCTATGCATAAGCCAAATTTAGAGATTTGAAAAGATCAAGGGTTCATGGATATTTTCATTGAAAAACATCAATTATACATCAATTACATCATATCTAATTGTTTGAAAAAGTTTCATGCAAGAACCCATGACTTAAGAGTGTAAATTGGACTTTTTCATCAACTTTGAAATCTTTGGAAATTACTTTGAAATTGGCTCTAAGGTGATAGAAAGCCTTAGATAAAGAACTCTCATACCTTATTAGAAGAAATACAAATAGAATTGAATAAGAAATCAATTGAAATCTGCCGTCCTAGCTCCATCTTGACTTTCAGCTTCCATGGATGTTTTTCGGGAAAACTTTAGGAGGGAAGGGTTTTGATTTAGGGGTTAGGGTCTAAAAGAGAGTTTAATCACTTTAATACTCTTAAAATGCCCAACTAACCCTAAAATAACCGTCCTTACACTTTAAAAGACTTGGGGTGAATTTACCAAAACACCCCAAGCTTGGACACAACTGGAAAACTTTTGCAGACCCCAAACGATGCTCTACAACAACAGACTGTCATTTCGAGTAAACCCCTTTGATGGGGTCCGTCGTTTGGTTCTGAGACCCAATTTTGTTGAGTATTTTCAGACCTTGCAGGATAAATCGCTGCTCAAGGTCGACGGTCCGTCGTTTTGACGACTGGACGTCCCCTGCGGCTATCATTTGACACTGTATGGCAGCATCCTGCCTTTGTGATGGGGTCCTCCTCTAGGGACCCTTATGGGCCCTAGGTGGAGTCGTACCCAAATGTTAAACCCCTAAACATGCTCATCTAGGTCTTAGGGTCCTCTCCCGTTAATTTAGACACAAAACAACTCATGAAACATTCAAAGGCACACTATAACACACACAAGCACATAGATGACTAGTCGTCGAACGTCTTGGTCGTCCCTTGACATTTTTACTTCAAACTCAACCGGACTGACTTAATAACTCATTTACACATTGATTTAACTAGTTAGCATCCCTTACAACACAAGTGAAGTTGTAGTCCAACCTAGTCCATTTTTAGGGTTGTAACGATCTCCCCCGCTTGGAAACATTCATCGTCGAATGACACTTCACATTTAAAGGGATAACAACCAAAGAAAACAGCTCACACTCATGCATACAATATCATAAACCATACACATAGGTAGGAGGAACATCACTACACATGAAAAGACATCAAACAACTTTATGCAAATTAAGCAAGTAGACCTACATCTACCAACTCCTTATGCATCATTCTTTAACTTTTATCATGATATTGAAGGAACTTCCTTCTACAAGTCACATCATGCTCATTTAAACATCATATAGCACATCATGCAATTTCTGATCAAAGCATAACTACGCAATATTTCCAATAAGGCACATTCAAGTGATTTTTTTCATAAAGGCTCAACATGCAACTTTTGAATAACACATTAGGCATGCTCAACAAATCAATCTCATATAAAAATTTGGGCATGCTCACTATTTAACCTCATTAAGCAAATAGACAATCTATACTAAATGGACATGAACATGAGGGAATACAATGCATGAAAACTCATTTTCTCATTTAACAAAAATTCAACCAAAACATGCATATCTCAAGGAGAATATTTGGAAAATTATTTTTCACAAAAGACTCCAGCATAACTCAAGATACTAGGAACTCTTAGTTTTAGGCTTGGATAGGGTCATAAGGAAAAGATAAGGATATCTCACTCCCAACAGCCTCACTACTCAGCATACTCCTCCTACCCCATCTAAGGTCAACATGAACATACTATAAGGATCTCAATCAAGAAACCATCAACCTTACCAACACCATTCTCACCCAACTCTTCAAGTCATTAACCCCCTTGATACAACAACATCAAGCCTATCCCATGAAAACCAAAGACATTCAAAAGTCTTATCATCTAGCCACAATCTTTGGAACTAGTACGCTTAAGGAAGCAATTATCGCATCTAAAATTCTTCAAAATTTTATTGTAACACCCAGAATAATTTGAGCTAAGGCTCAAACCATCCTTCGCGGTGAGTAAATTTTTCAGAGGAATTTAAATTTTTTTAAAGTATTGAGGACAGTTCACTAGGTTTAATATCTTGAGATCCAAAAAAGAATTACATTGGAAATAACAAAAATCTTAAAAATGTAGAGTTAAGCAAATTATGAGTTTTTGATCCACTTCAAACGACCATAAATATCAGTACAAGATAAGTTAGGTGTGCTACAAGATACCATTGGAAATATCTTTGAATTATCTTTCTAAATTTTGAGTTCAGATGGGTGAGATATGACCTTTTGAAGTTAGGCTGTCCAGTTAATGAAAGTTAGCCGAAAATAGTGAGGGGTACTTTGGTGCTTTCCTTACCCAATCAGATTTAATTCATTTTTAGTAATATTTTACAGGTATAATCCTTTTAGATTCAGTTTTATAATCATAATATACCCCTAGAATTTTAGTTGATAGTTCAAGAAGAGGCAATAAGAGAAAAGAAGAGAAAAGAGGAGAAAAGATGAAAGGATGAAAGGATGAAGGCGTTCATCAACGATCTTAAGTTGAGTTGCGGATTTTTGCCATGGGTCCAATCCCTAAGATGTATGTAAGTTTCCATAGTGTTGAGTTAGTTCACCCACACGCCAATCATGTATTTTTTTTCAGCGAAATTTCATGCTTAAAGTGTAAAGATTAAAGTTCTTGATGAGTTCTTGAAAGGTGTTCTTGAAGTTCGTTCTAAATCTTGTTGTGTTTTGAGTTTTGATGAATTCTTGAGATAAAATTCAGTAATTTTAGTGTTGTTTCCATTATATTAGAGTGTAATTAAGTTAAGTAATTGAATCCAAGTGGTTGGGGAACAAACCGTTCAAATTTAGGCGATTTAGGGTGAGAAAACGAGCAAAAGTGCTCGGCAGAATTTTCTGGGTTGGGGCCTTGCGCAGTACGCCTGCCAAAACACCCCAAACCAATCTTTTTCCGTCAGGGGTTGGCTCCCCACGCCAGTCATATCCACAGGGTCATCTGCCCAGTCAAGGTTACCTCTGGTAGCTCTATTTGAGTTCGTTTAAAGTGCACCTTCACTCATTTTTGATTCTAACTAATCTATGCTACTTCTAAACACCTAAAATCAGTTCTAACTGATCAAAACCTTGCATTAATAATTCAAATTCAAGGTAGAGTTGAGATTTAAGTTTTGAGAATTCTTTCAAATATTCTAAGAAAGTCCATTTGAGGAATCTTCTAAAACTTCTAGTAACTTGTTTCAATACTCAAGTAAGTGAGCATGAGAGTGAGGAGAACATATTCATAAGTCTAAATATCAGCTAGATGCTTTATGTCATGAACCATAACTCTTGAATTCATAATTCACATTCAAGAGAGAGAGTTAAGAGTAGAGTTCAAGAAAGCCTTTAAGTTCAATTTTGAATTCTTTGAGATCCATCATTGATTTGCACTAAGTTTTTGACGAAGTAAGTAAGGTAATGAGAAGATTCATATACATGAGTTCCATCTAGTTACTTAGAACTTCGAGTCGAGTTGAGTTGTTCATACCCATAATTCCGCAGAACCCTATAAGTCGAACAGTCTTGAGTTGAGAAGTATCTTTGAGTTCTCGAGTTGAGTAGTTCATGCTCATAATTCCGCACAAACCCTCCAAGTTGAAAATCATGAAATCATCCACATGAGATCATTAACCTTGAATCCACATCTAAAAGGGGAACATTGATTCCAAAAGGAGATTTTTAAAGCTAAAGAGTTCAGTAAATTATCTCAACCCAAAAGGAAGGAACTTTTATTAAAAGTATGAGCTAAAGTATGTTTTGGGAGTAGTATTGAGCACCGATGTGGGAATGAGAGTTCAGATAACTCAAGTCTCCATGTAAACTATGTAACCATCATGGGTATTAACGTGTCATACATCACGTAAGTTTAGCTAGTGGATCCACTAGGTAGAGGATGTTTTATGCGAAGGCAAAGTATAAGACAGTTCTGGCAGTGTGGGCAAGACTATGTATCACCACTTACGCTCAAAGTGGTGATTGTCGGTTAGAGATACTCCCACAGTTTTAATTACATGGTTCCTCAAAGGATTTTTCTTAGTATGAATAGGGGTATGAGACTTCATTCATGCATTGCACAAGTAGACTTTGAGAGGGAGCATGGTATGTTTCTTTATGATATTATTATCTTGAGTAAACATCATATTTTTAAATAACTTTTATTTATATTACACTTGTTTTAAACTGCTTTATATTGAAATAAGTTCAGTTAAGTATCATGAGTTGAGTACTTTGAGTTGAGTATCCTTTGTCGAGTCTCATATCTTTGAGTTCAGTATTTAATCTCTGAGTTGAGTATCCTATTCTTCAGTATTCATTGGGTTTCAAGTTTGAGAAGAGGTAAATATGTTTCCATCTTTTTATTCAAGTATCAAGCTTATGTTATGCTTTAGATTTCCCCTTACATGCTCGTACACTCCACGTACTGAGCCAATTGGCCTGCATCTTCTCATGATGCAGACACAGGTATACCGAATCATCAACAGGATTTTCGTTGATATTATATGGAGTTCGAGTTAGCTATGTTGAGCCTCCTTTCTTCCAGAGGATTCAATTTACTTTCAGCAGTTACAAGGTCGTGGGATTTTTCCCGATTTCCATCTTTATCAGTTAGAGGCTTTATAGATAGTCAGTATAGTTGAGGAGTATGTCTTAATCATTTATTTTATTAAATGTTTTAAATAAAGTTGCCTATTTCATGGCTAGTTGAATATAATATTTTATTCAAAGTTGTTCATTCCAGTTTCATGAATTTTATTCAGTTTTAAGCTTTTGTATGCTTAAGTTAGTCTTCCGCTTGTAGTCAGCCAGAATGAGGGTTCGCTTGGGGGCCAACAATGGTTTTCGAGTGCCGGCTACGTCCAGGGTATAGACTCGGGTCGTGACAAACTTGGTACTAGAGCACAGAGTTTAAGTGTCCTAGGGTGTCCATGAAGCCGTGTCAATAGGATCTTATTTATGGTTGTGAGGACCCCACTTCTATGAATGAGGTACTATAGGCATTTAAGAAAAGTTTCCCTTCATTCATACTCTTAATCGTGCAATAGAGATAAGTCATAGAGATCTATTCTAACTCGTGCGTTCTCATATTCATTTGATTACCCATCATACTAGAGGTGGTTGAAAAGTAAAGTTTAAAGACCATTGTCAATGAGTAATTCTTAGCAAAATCTTGAGAAATTCATGAGACTTCAGAGAGGCTTAAGAGAAGTCGAAGAGTAAGTTAAGTGTTCAGTTTCATAGGAATGCACCCAAATTCATTTGAATTGTGCATTTGAGCTAAAAGTGAGATGTACTCTTTCCTTTAAACCTTGTTTAGTTGAGATCCTTTAATTTTAGAGCTTGGGTAAGATTTCCACCCGAAAGGGCTAGCAGTTTAGAGCTTGGGTAAGATTTCCACCCGAAAGGGGTAGCATGAGTTATGAGATCATAAGCAGTACAAGTGAATGAGCCATAGTTAAATGAATGTATGCAGAGGTTTAGTGATCTAAGAAAGGGATATGGTGTTTTGATAAGCTATGCTTCTATAGTCATGAACCTAGTAAGTTAGTAATAAAAAGTTTTCCCTTATGGATAGACTAAGAAGTTATGGCTAGACTAAGAAGTTAAGAGTTGTGAAGATCTCAGGATAGGAGGTAGATTAAGTATTGCAAGTCAACATGAGTTAGAATATACCTTAACTAAAAAGGGGTTATAATAATTTGTCATTGTGTTAGTAATAACCAAGTGTAAGTGGTGAATATATATAGAAGATCCAGAGTATTCATAATGTGGTAGATTAATCTAGGCTTATGAATTTTGAAAGGAGATTCTCATGGTATTAAGAGGATGGTAGAGTTATGGGA
Source organism: Solanum sitiens (assembly GCA_016801875.1). Taxonomy (NCBI): domain Eukaryota; kingdom Viridiplantae; phylum Streptophyta; class Magnoliopsida; order Solanales; family Solanaceae; genus Solanum; species Solanum sitiens. Next base: position 630,876 of record JABWTJ010000332.1, read on the forward strand.
GAGATAATGCACAGTAAGTGAGTAAATAGTACTTAAGTTGTGAAGTTGAATGTGATGGTAATTCTAGTATGCAGACTGACAAGTAAGGATTGACTCATTGTCATAAGGTCCTAGTGGAAAAGTATTCCAAAATTGCCATATTGGTATTGAGGTATAGTATAGTAAGCGAGCAATCATATTGATATTCGGATTTAGTAATAATAATTAAGCTTGAATTTGAGATGAGTTTCATAATCTAAAAGAATGGCAACATGAGGGAGATGATGTTAGTGTAGATATTAGATCTAGTAGACTTGATATAAAGTATATGATGAATTGATATGTTACTGCAATGAATGCGAGTAGTAGAAAACCTAAGCTTGAGATAAGAGCAGTGAAGAGTGGCTAAGTCACAAGTCTAAAAAGACCATTAAGAGAATGTACACCAGTTAGAGATGTGGAATAGGTCCATAGCTTTCAAGTGTTAGCTTTAGACCTAAGAGGGAGATGATAAGATTAGAAAGCAACTCAAGTGTTGCTAATTTCTTAAGGAACTGATTAGTAGGAGTCCATGGAGTTGATAGATTACAAAGATTTAATGTGGTGTTGCTAAACATTAGGTGGATTCTTGAGATGAGCAAGGTGGTGGTAAAGAGTAATTGTGTTGGGATGATATTCCAATAGAGAGGCATACAACCCGAACTTAAATATTTGGGTTAAGCTTGAATATATCAAAAGTTTACCATTAGAAGCAGACCTTAGTAAGAGTAACCCATTACATAGACGGTCCAGCCATCATTCGAGGACGAATGATCCCAAGGGTGAGATAATGTAACACCCCAGAAATATTTTGAGTTAAGGTCAGTTCACTAGGTTTAATACCTTGAGTTCCAAAAATAATTAAATTGGAAATAACAAAAATCTGAAAATTGTAGCGTTAAGCAAAGTATGAGTTTTGGGTCAACTTCAAACGACCATAGATCCCAGCAAGGATGATTTAGGTGTGATACAAGATACCATTGGAAATATCTTTGAATTATATTTCCAAAGCCTTCAAGTTTTCTAAATTACGAGTTCGGATGAGTGAGATATGACCTTTTGAAGTTAGGCTGTCCAGTTAATGAAAGTTAGCCGAAAATAGTGAGGGGTACTTTGGTCCTTTCCTTACCCAATCAGATTTAATTCATTTTTAGTAATATTTTACAGGTATAATCCTTTTAGATTCAGTTTTATAATCATAATATACCCCTAGGCTTTTAGTTGATAGTTCAAGAAGAGGCAATAAGAGAAAAGAAGAGAAAAGAGGAGAAAAGATGAAAGGATGAAAGGATGAAGGCGCTCATCAACGTTCTTAAGTTGAGTTGCGGATTTTCGCCATGGGTCCAATCCCTAAGATGTATGTAAGTTTCCATGTTGGGTTAGTTCACCCACACGCCAATCATGTATTTTTTTCAGTGAAATTTCATGCTTAAAGTGTAAAGATTAAAGTTCTTGATGAGTTCTTGAAAGGTGTTCTTGAAGTTCGTTCTAAATCTTGCTGTGTTGGAGTTTTGATGAATTCTTGAGATAAAATTCAGTAATTTTAGTGTTGTTTCCAGTAGATTAGAGTGTAATTAAGTTAAATAATCGAATCCAAGTGATTGGGGAAGAAACCATTCGAATTTAGGCAATTTAGGATGAGAAAACGAGCAAAAGTGCTCGGCAAAATATTTTGGGTTGGGGCCTGGCGCGGTGCACCTGCCAGAGCGCCCCAAACCCATCTCTGTCTGTCAGGGGTTGTCTCCCCATGCCAGTCATAGCCCCAGGGTCGTCTGCCCAATCCAGTTTACCTCTGGTAGCTCTGTTTGAGTTCGTTTAAAGTGCACCTTCACTCGTTTTTTATTCTAACTAATCTAAGCTACTTCTAAACACCTAAAATCTGTCCTAAAATGATAATAACCTTGCCTTCATAATTCAAATTCAATATAGAGTTGAGAGTTAAGTTTTGAGAATTCTTTCAAAGGTTCTAAGAAAGTACTTTTGAGGAATCTTCTACAGCTTCTAGGAACTTGTTTCGAGACTCAAGTAAGTGAGCAAGAGAGTAAGCATAATGTATTCATGATTCTATAATATCACCTAGATCCTTCATGCCATGAAGAATAACTCTTGGATTCATAATTCACATTCAAGAGAGAGTTAAGAGCAGAGTTGAAACCTTTAAGTTCAATTGTGAATTCTTTGAGATCCATCATTGATTTGAACTAAGTTTTTGACGAAGTAAGTAAGGTAATAAGAAGATTCATATACATGAATTCCATCAAGTTACTTAGACCTTCGAGTCGAGTTGAGTTGTTCATGTTCATAATTCCGCATGAACCCTATAAGTCGAATAGTCTTGAGTTGAGAAGCATCTTTGAGTTCTCGAGTTGAGTAGTTCATGCTCATAATTTCGCATGAACCCTCCAAGTTGAAAATCATGAAATCATCCACATGAGATCATGAAAATTGAATCCATACTTCAATTCAAGGAAAGTTAATTTAGAAGTTAAGAAGCAAGTCAAAGTAAAGTTATAAAGTTTTCTAAAGTAATTCACAAAAGTGTTCACTTTTTTTTAAAGACTTAAAGTTCAAGTCAAGAAAGAGTAAAGAGTTGAGATAAATTCTCAAAATATATAAGGGAACTAAGTTCCCTAAGAGTTAAGTTTCAAGTTAAGTAAACAGAAAGAGTTGAATTCATTTCTCAAAAGCGATAAAGGAACTAAGTATTTCCTGAAAGTTTATAAATGTTTCACATTTAAGTTAAAAGGAAACTATGATTTCCTAAAGAGTTTTGAACTAAAAGGGGAACATTGATTCCAAAAGGAGCTTTTTAAAGCTAAAAGGTTCAATAAATTATCTCAACCCAAAGGAAGGAAGTTTTATTAAAAGTATGAGCTAAAGTATGTTTTGGGAGTAGTATTGAGAACCGATGTGGGAATGATAGTTCAAATAACTCAAGTTCTCTTGTAAACCATGTGGCTATCATAGGTATTAATGTGTCATACTTTTTAGATGATCACGTAATGTTAGACAGTAGGTAGAGAATGTTCTATGCGACGACAAAGTATAGGATAGTTCTGGCAGTGCGCGCAAGATGTTGTATCACCACTTAGGATCATAGTGGTGGTTGACAGTTAAAGAAACTCCCACAGTATTAAATACATGGTTTCTCAAAGGATTCTGTTAGTATGAATGGGGGTATGGGACTTCATTCATGCATTGCACAAGTAGACTTTGAGAGGGAGCATGATATGTATCTTTATGATATTATTATCTTGAGTTAACATCATGTTTTTAAATGACTTTTATTTATATTGCACTTGTTTTAAACTGCTTTATATTGAAATGAGTTCAGTCAAGTATCATGAGTTGAGTACTTTGAGTTGAGTATCCTTAGTCGAGTATCATATCTTTGATTTTAGTATTTAATCTCTGAGTTGAGTATCTTATTCTTGAGTATTCATTGGGTTTCAAGTTTGAGAAGAGGTAAGTATGTTTCCATCTTTTTATTCAAGTATCAAGCTTATGTTATGCTTTAGAATTTCCCTTACATGCTCGTACATTCCACGTACTGAGCCAATTGACTTGTATCTTCTCATGAAGCAGACACAGGTATACTGAATCATCAACAGGAGTTTCATTGATATCACATGGAGTTCGAGTTAGCTATGTTGAGCCTCCTTCCTTCTGGACATCCGCTTGTAGTCAGCCAAAATGAGGGTTCGCTTGGGACCACAATGTTCTTTGAGTGCCGACCACGTCCAGGGTGTAGCGTCACGACCCGCACCTACACCCTAGAAGTTAAGGGTGTTCTTCGGTCATGACACGGCGTACTTGACCTCTCGGAGGTCTTGTACAATGCCTTTAGTATCGTTGATCGCATAGACATAATGAAAAGTAGTGTGAAATTAAAACTTCTCTCAAAACATTAGAATATCTTTAATAACATCTTTCATTAGAAATCATAGAAAATACTAAGTCTCAATCTCATCAAAGGTTAGACACAAGAATACTAGGGACACGGCCCATACATCAAAATATAGAAATACTTAGTCAATTACAATACTTCAATATAAAAGAAACGTAAGATAATTATGCCCTCGAATCAAGAGAGGACATACTTCAACTTCACTTGAATGATGCTATAATCCAAGCCTTTCTTCACAATGATCTTCACCTACCAACCACTACAGAGATAGAAATATATATGGAATTAGTACAAACACATGTACTAAGTATGGCATAATGCATAAAAATCATGAAAACGGACATTTATTGGAAATATGCATCTTTTGATTAAATATCATAATATAATCATAAATACATCATTTAATACCTTAGAAATACATAAGAAATCACTTAATCAATTTATCATATTTTTGGAGACACTTTACAGTGAACTAATTCACTGTAACAGTGAAGTCTCTCAACTTCACCTTGGACAGTTTCTAGCATATAATCATCTTACTAAAAGCTATTCTAAGACTCACTTAAGCAAGACAAAGAGAGACCGCCCATACACCCTCTCTAGGAACACCTAAATGATCCTTAAGACCACCTATAATGAGACATACACTTTTACAATACACAAAACACATGAACATATATGATATGACATTCTCCTTACCAAGGCTATCAAAAGACTTACTTAAGTACTCCTAGAAGAGAATGCCCATACACCCTCTTCAAGGTTACCTAAATAACCCTTAAGACTTCCTAGATTTAGATCATGCCTAAAGAATCAACCAACCTTCCTAACTTGAGTCATTCTCAAGACTTCCCTAGATAAGACATGAAGAGATTATCCCTTATGCCCCCTTAACACTTTAACGAGGAAATCGTTAAAGTTACTCTAGTTTAGGTACTCATTCACTTACATTCTTTCAAACATAAATCATTATTTTATTAATTAATTAATAGACATTCATCACATAGAGGACATTCAAGTAATGGTCTTGGAGAAGACCTAGGGACTCTTACTAACATCTTCAAAGCCTAAAGGTGCAATGTCTAGGTAGCGTCCCATACCACCACCTAAATTTCATAGATTTCTCAAATACTAGTAGGTATCCCATAAAATAAGAACAGGCAATAACCAACATAGACCGTGGTAGCAAAGCATGGAATCCGGAGTTGTAACCTACTCCGATGGAGGGTGTTCTACTTGTCAATGGTAGAACTTGGACACATCCCATGTAGGCACATGGTTAAGGAATATGAAGGGCATACTTTGTACTCTAACCTCATTCTTATATACAACTACTTCCCTTACCATACTCACTCGGTGCTAGCCTTTGTTCTCATAGAGTAATTTACATTAAAGGATCATACGAAGGGGTTCCGTATCTAGTTCATAACTCAATCACATTCACCCTACCAAAGAGGTCCCCTTGGGCTGCCTTACAATGGAGACGAAGATAACTTAATGACTTTCCTAAGGATGATATGATGCCGTTCCATCCAACCAACCCTAAGTCCACCATTCATTACAAGAAGGATACCATCACGGCTTTCAACTTCAAGGTTCATAACCTTACCACTAGGTTCAAGGTTTCACATAAAGGACCCTCTTAGAAACATTCAAGGTCTCATACCATTCATACAAACAAGACTAACAGACTTTAGCATCCTAAGTCAAGACATCTCATATTCACATTCATACATGCATCATGTAAGGGACACAAGTCTACCACACAAGACACACTAAGACTTCACTTTATCACATATAACATATCATACTAGAAGCACATAGGAATAAACATTATCATCTTTAAGTCATCCTATACACTACTATAACATCATCAATATAACCATCATAGACTCATATAGACAAGTAGGAATAATTATACATCAACTCCAAGACTACACACATAAGGACATATTCATAGTATAACATGATCACCTAATATCGATTGAAGAACACATACTTTTACATTGCTTAACATGTAGGTAGACATTATCATACTTCACATAATCAACTACACAAATCATCATAATACCTCAAGTAATTGCGGACAAGGCCATGATCGTCATAATACATAAAGTAACGCCGACAAGGCCACATCATTCACATAACACCGCCACCATAAGTGGACCATAAAAATCACAACATAATTCAAGAGCTACATTATATAAAATTAAGAGAATTAGGGCAACATACCACCAGTCCATTCTCTCCACTTCAATCCTTAGCTAAATCATCCAATTGAATACCAATAGACCCTTACCCATGTCCATGATCATCAATTCAATACAAAAAACATAAAACTCAATGAAACTAGGTCAATTCAATATAGATTTATCAACCTAAGACAACCTATATATCAATTGAATATAATTCTTACATCATTCAATAGCCCATAGAATATCACACTAGAATTCATAAGCATTAAGACAATATCAAGTCATCCTCAAAGTAATCAAAAACTAGGGTTCATCAATTACATGGGTTCATAGGTTAATTGTGATGAAATCATGTAATTAACAAAAATTCAATCAATATATAACGCTTAAAACCTATAATACAAGAACCCATGGATAGATCATAAAATTGGACAATTTCATCTGTAAAAAACTTTAGAAATCTCTTTGAATTTTTGGATCCTTGATGAATAGGGTTTCAAGGATAAAAAACCATACCTTTATTGGAGAAATCCACAAAATTTGGTGAAGAAATCAATGAAGAACTTCAATCCTATCCTCAACCTTACACTTATTTAAAGAATCTTGACAAATCATAAATTTTCTTGAATGGAGTCTTCTACTTTGATTTTTTTCTTGAGGTTTTGCCCTAGGATTTGAGAGAGAACAAAATGATGAATTTAAAGTTTGAATTAGGTTTTTTAGGGCTTTATAGGACTTGTGAAACCCGTTTTTTAGGTTTTCCTAGTGGGAAAAGGAGAGGAAATTACCTTAATTATTATTTTCCCGCGGCCAAAATGGAACGACACTATACTATTCATTAAAATGGTCATATCTTTTTTCTCGAAAACCAGATTGATGTGAATTTGGTGGGTTGGAAAGAGGATTCAAATACCTTTAATTTCATAGGTAATGTCTCACGTAGTTCTTTATGTTCTAAGAGATATGGTCGTTTGAAGTTTACCCAAATAAAATCTTATGTCTAAACTTAATTGGTAAGGAAACTTTCAACTCTACTTTGTGCAAGCATTTTCTATTGACCTTAATTGATATTCAAAATCGTTCACACACTAAGAAATTCACCTTAAAACCTAAGAAAATTAAGGGTCACTCAGTATGACCTTACACGAAAATTTAAGAATTATTTGGGCTTAACTTAGAAATTTTCGGGATCTTACAATCTCCCCCACTTAGACAACATTCGTCCTCGAATGGCACTTGCCACTCTCCGAACACTTCCAAGGGTAAAGATTCAGTTAACAACTCTCAACCATACCACATAACACATTATACAACACACAATTGAGGAGAAAACATCAATTTTACATAGTTAAGAGAATCACAACACAACAAGAAGTTACAAATAAATCTACAACTCATTACGCCATAAAACTCACATCCTTCTTTCCAAATAGCAAAAACTCCTTTTATATTCATTATTATGCTCATATACATAAGTTCTAACCACATTACAACAATTTTCAACCAAAGAATGAATTAGTCAATTTTGCAAAATCTTCAAAGTGAACTGACAACTTTAAAGTGAACTATGCCATAATTGTCAAACAATGCAACATTTAGGCAACTGGTGATAGAAACATACTAATATGCTATGTAAAACCATATAAATACATTCTTTAACATAATTATAACTTCATGAAATGTACAATGCAAGGAACAAATGAAATTCAATTCCAATAACACTCCTAAACACCATGCACATGCAACATGCTTCTATGAATTTCTAGCCCATCTACTAACCATACTCCCCCACTTAGAAAAAACTCATATCACTAAAGAAATATAAGAACTTACCATCATAATCATCACCCTCATCCGGCTTTAATCCTCTTGCCCGGAGTGCATAGAAACGAGCCTTTGCCTTTGGAACATTAGGAGTCACTTGCTTACCCTCTTTTCCTATAGAAGCAATATTAGGACAATCTTTCACTTTGTGTCCATCTTTAGAACAACCAAAGCAATTACCGGTACCCAATAGGCATTCCCCGTAGTGTCTCTTCCCACAAGTAGCACATGTAGGCTTGCCATTTTGGGAACCACCTCCTTTCTCAAATTTTACCTTAGAACTCCTAGGTTCATCTTGACTTAAAAACTTCTTCTTGGACCTAGGTTGACCTTGATCACTAGACCCACTCCTCTTCAAATTTCTGGCAATCCTACCAAATTTAGACTCCTCAACTGATTGAGCATAAACCATGAGTCTAGATAGGGTCATATCATCATGTAGCATGGCTGTATGACATTCTTCTTTCACTAGGTCGGCGACCCCGATAACAAACCTACTCATCTCATCCCTAGGATTAGACACTAAGGATGGAGAAAACCTAGACAACATAGAGAACTTCAATGAGTATTCCTCAACACTCATATTGCCTTGCTTGAGATTTATAAACTCCTCAACCTTGACCTCCCTCCTCTCACAGGGAAAGTACTTTCCTAGAAAAGCTTCCTTAAATTCTTTCCACTCAATAGGACTCGACTCAACCGGCCTATTATCCTTCCATTGAGTGTACCACATTTGAGAAACATCCCTCAATTGATACGAAGCTAACTCCACCTTTTACCTAGAAATAACCCCCATGGCACTAAACACCTTATACACACCATCTAGGAACTCTTGGGGATCTTCTCCCACCTTAGAGCCAAGAAAGATAGGAGGATTCATTCTCACAAAGTCTCTCAACCTAGAGGTGATAGTGCTCTCCACAACATTCACCCTAGGCTCCATACTCCTATTCACTTGAGTAGTCATGGCTCGGGCTAAAGAAAGCAAAACCTCTCTAATCTCTCTATTAGTCGATTCCGGGAGAACCACTGGAACATCATTACCTCCTTCCACAATAGGGACTTGATCACCTTGGGGAGGCACTTGAACATCTTGAGCACCTTGGAATCCTTGTCCATCTTGATGAACTTGCTTAACTTGAGGAGGAATTTCCTCATTCACCCTTCCCTCTTCCAACCTTCTAGCGGCCATCCTTCTAAAATTCATCTCCTAGAAACACAAGGAAACACATTAAGAAGGATACTCATAACTTTTAATCTACGGCATGACACAAGAGTAGAGAAAGAAGGAAAACTCTATCGTCCGATAGCCTCTCGTTCATAGGTGTGTCGCGACTCCCACCAATGAACAAGACTCTACTAGACGTGATTTGATGAGACTTTTTGATTCCTAAGACTACTTTCATAACCTATGCTCTGATACCAAGTTTGTCACGACCCGCACCTACACCCTAGAAGTTAAGGGTGTTCTTGGGTCATGACACAGCGTACTTGACCTCTCGGAGGTCTTGTACAAGCCCTTTCGTATCGTTCATCGCATATACATAATGAAAAGTACTGCAAAATTAAAACTTTTATCAAACCATTAGAATATCTTTAATAACATCTTTCATTAGAAATCATGTGAAATACTAAGTCTCAATCTCATCAAAGCTTAGACACAAGAATACTTGGGACACGGCCCATACATCAAAATATAGAAATACTTAGTCTATTACAATACTTCAATATAAAAGAAACCTATGATAACTATGACCTCGAATAAAGAGAGGACATAATTCAACTTCACTTGAATGATTCTATAATCCAAGTCTTGATTCGCAATGCTCTTCACCTACCAACCACTATAGAAATAGAAATATATATGGAATTAGTACAAAAACATGTACTAAGTATGACATAATGTATAAAAATCATGATAACGGACATTTAATGGAAATATGCATCTTTTGATTTAAATATCATAACATAATCATAAGAACATCATTTAACACCTTAGAAATACATAAAAAATCACTTAATCAATTTATCACATTTTTGGAGACACTTTACAGTGAACTAATTCACTGTTACAGTGAAGTCTCTCTACTTCACCTTGGACAGTTTCTAGCATTTAATCTTCTCAAAAAAAGTTATCCTAAGACTCACTTAAGTAAGACAAAGAGAGACCTCCCATACACCCTCTCTAGGCACACCTAAATGATCCTTAAGACCACCTATAATGAGACATACACACTTACAATACACAAAACACATGAACATATTTGATATGACATTCTCCTTACCAAGGCTATCAAAAGACTTACTTAAGTACTCCTAGAAGAGAACACTCATACACCCTCTTCATGTTACCTAAATAATCCTTAAGACTCCCTAGATTTTGATCATGCCTAAAGAATCAACCAACCTTCCTAACTAGAGTCATTCCAAGACTTCCCTAGATAAGACATGAAGAGATCATCCCTTATGCCCCCTTAACACTTTAACTAGAAAATCCTTAAAGTCACTCAAGATTAGGTACTCATTCACTTACATTCTTTCTAACATAAATTATTTTCATTAATTCATTAAGAGACAATCATCACATAGAGGACATTCAAGTTATGGTCTTGGAGAAGACCTAGAGACTCTCACTAACATCTTCAAAGCCTAAAGGAGCAATGTATAGGTAGCGTCCCATACTACTACCTAACCTTCATAGATTTCTCAAGCACTAGTAGGTATCCCTTAAGATAAGAATAGGCAATAACCGACATAGACCATGGTAGCAAAGCATGGAATCCAGAGATGTAACCTACTCCGATGGAGGGTGTTATACTTGTCAATGGTAGAACTTGGACACATCCCATGTAGGCACATGGTTAAGGAATATGAAGGGCGTACTTTGTACTCTAGCCTTATTCTTATCTAGAGCTACTTCCCTTACCATACTCACTCGGTGCTACCATTTGTTCTCATAGAGTAATTTACATTAAAGGATCATACGAAGGGGTTCCATATCTAGTTCATAACCAAATCACATTACCCTGCCAAAGAGGACCCCTAGGGATGCCTTACAATGGCGACGAAGATAGCTTAATGAATTTCTTAAGGATGATATGATGTCGTTCCAGCCAACCAACCCTAAGTCCACCATTCATTACAAGAAGGATACCGTTACGGCTTTCGACTTCAAGGTTCATAACCTTACCACTAGGTTCAAGGTTTCACATAAAGGACCCTCTTAGAAACATTCAAGGTCTCATACCATTCATACATATAAGACTAAGAGGCTTTAGCATCCTAATTCAAGACATCTCATATTCACATTCATACATGCATCAAGTAAGGGACACAAGTCTACCACACAAGACACACTAAGACTTCACTTTATCACATATAACATATCATACTAGAAGCACATAGGAATAACCATTATCATCTTTAAGTCATCCTATACACTAATATAACATCATCAATATAACCATCATAGACTCATATAGCCAAGTAGGAATATTTATACATCAACTCCAAGACTACACACATAAGGACATAGTCATAGTCTAACATGATCACCTAATATCGATTAAAGAACACATACTTTCACATTACTTAACATGTAGGTAGATATGATCATACACCACATAATCAACTACACAAATCATCATAATAACTCAAGTAATTGTGGATAAGGACATGATCTTCATAATACATAAAGTAACGCCGACAAGGCCACATCATTCCCTTAACACCGCCACCATAAGTGGACCATACAAATCACAACATAATTCAACACCTACATTTTATAAAATAAATAGAATTAGGGCAGCATACCACCAATCCATTCTCTCCACTTCAATTCTTAGCTAAATCATCCAATTGAATACCAATAGGCTCTTACCCATGGCCATGATCATCAATTCAATACAAAAACCATAAAACTCAATGAAACTAGGTCAATTCAATATAGATTTATCAACCTAAGACAACCTATATATTAATTGAATACAATTCTTACATCATTCAATAGCCCATAGAAAACTACACTAGAATTCATAAGCATTAAGACAATATCAAGTCATCCTCAAAGTAGTCAAAAACTAGGGTTCATCAATTACATGGGTTCATAGGTTAATTGTGTTGAAATAATGTAATTTACAATAATTCAATCAATATATAATGCTTTAAAACGTTTTATGTAAGAACTCATGGATAGATCATAAAATTGGACAAGTTCATCTTTAGAAATCTTTAGAAATCTCTTTGAATTTTGGGCTCCTTTATGAATAGAGTTTCAAGGATCAAAAACCATACATTTATTGGAGAAATTCACGAAATTTGGTGAAGAAATCAATGAAGAACTTCAATCCTAGCTTCAACCTTACCCTTATTTAAAGAATCTTGACAAATCATGAATTTTCTTGAATGGAGTCTTCTACTTTGATTTTGTTCTTGAGGTTTTGCCCTAGGGTTTGAGAGAAAAGAGAATGATAAATTTAAAGATGGAATTACGATTATTTAAGGCTTTATAGGACTTGTGAAATCCGTTTTTTTAGGTTTTCCTAGTGGGAAAATGAGAGGAAAATTACCCTACTTACTATTTTCCCGCGGCCAAAATGGAACTGCACTATACTATTCACTAAAATGGTCATATCTTTTTTCTCAAAAACTAGATTGATGCGAGGGCGTTGGAAAGAGGATTCAAATACCTATAATCTCATAGGTAATGACTCACCTAGTTCTTCATGTTCTAAAGGATATGATCGTTTGAAGTTTACCCAAATAAAATATTATGTCTAAACTTAATTGGTAAGGAAACTTTCAACTCTAGATTGTGCAAGGGTTTTCTAATGACCTTAATTGATATTGAAAATCGTTGGTACACTAAGAAATTTACCTTAAAACCTAAGAAAATTAAGAGTCACTCAGTATGACCTTACACGAAAATTTAAAAATTGCTTGGGCTTAACTTAGAATTTTTCGGGATCTTACATGTAGGCTCAGGTCGTGACATTTATGGTGCAGTTCTAAAAGACAACATCAGAGCTCTTGGATGCAATAAGAAAAGTTAGAGATGAACTCATTAGCTTTAAATTTTAAGAAAAACAGAACACAACGGAGTTATATTTCACTAAATGTTCTTAGATGTATTTGTACTGTTGAAGAATTATAAATCTATGATACGGAAGGGACTATTATTTATATAGGGTCTTCTGGAAATATATTATCTTATTATCTTATAGAAATTGGTGATTTTTTTCATTGGCCCAAGCCGGGACCGGAGGAAAATATTACCTTAGAGAGATTATTAATTTACTGAGTAATAATTTATGAAGGTTTTACTCTAATAGATATTCCACTTCACGAGGTTGAAAGAAATATAAAATATGAACAAATATTAATATTATAATTTTTGTAATATACTAATTAAACATATTTTTCATTATTATATTTAATATTTGAATCTTTATGTAATTTATAGAATATGTGTAAACATCAAGATTAAAAATGAATTTATTTATTTAATTCAAAATATATTAACTGAAATAAAAAAATTATGTAAAAATTGATAATGCAAACTTAAGAAAAAGTATGTTTGATCTAAGTATTCATAAACAACAAATTTTAAAAATATTGAATTATTTCAATGAACGTTTTTTAAAAATAGATTACTAAAAAGGATATTCATGTCAAGTGATCATTAATTATAATACTTCAAATCTATCCATCATAATTTTCTCATTTTCTTCTCATTTTTTACACTATTTGATTTTTATCTTTACTCGTGCAAGGAGTAATACATTACAAAAATTGATGCAATACAATATGGGAATTATAAGTAAGTAAATTAAAATTCTACATATTACGTTCTTGCTCAAAATTAATATAAAATATCAATAACTATTTTACAGAATGAGAAGCTTAAAAGAGTAAAATTATACACAATATCTTTGTTATTAAATATTGCTTTAGTGCACAATGAAATATGCACAAGGACACAACGATTAGAGAATTGCATACCTAAAACAAAGAATTAAAAAAAATATAAAAATTAAAATTAGGATATCAATATGTACATACAACTATTACAATAATTAAGTATTCATTGAAAAGCGTGATATTTAATTAAGCTTTACTGCAAAGCTATGTCTTTTAAATTTTGTTAATGAATATTTCATGTATGAGGTCTTTTTAAATCCAATTAAATAATAAATTATTTAGAAAAAAATGATTTTGTAAATTCAAAAACAATCCTAAAAAATTGTTATGTAATTGGATTTTTGTAATTATTTAAGTCAAAACACTCTCGAATGCAGTCACCTCTTTTTGAGATGAAGTATCATATTATATAAACTAGTAAATAGGAGTAATTGTTTAACTTAAAAAATAATTTTGAGTTATTTATTAAAAACACTGGAACCCTAACGCCACCCCCAAAATCTTAAATTATCCCCTATTAAAAGGTCAACGGTTTTTATGTACTCTCTATAAACTGAATCAAATCAGAACAAGAGATCCATTCATCTGATCAGTCAGCAATGACGGTAAATCCCAATTATTCATAACAAATTTATATATTTCTACTTTTCTTTCTCTCAAACCCCTGTTGTTGATTAAAAAACTTATCTGCTCTTTTCATTATTATTTTTTTGGGGTGGATCAACGTCTGAACAAGTTTCAAAACAAAAAGATGAATTCATCATGAATGAAAGCACCGGAAGAACAAAAATCAATAATGATGAATGTTTGCCACTTTTTGATGAACCCTATGTTGATATGATTCTTACTAAGAGCAGTGTCATCTACAATTTGGTAACTCTCATTTTCTCCCTCTTATTTGTATATAAAACTCCCTCTTTTTGTTAGTATTTATTAACAAATTATTCTTTGTAGTGGTGATTCTCATCCTTAACTAGAGGTTTTGTGGTGATACAAAATCATCTTTGTTAGGATGCTTCATAAGCTAGTGTTTGGTTTTTGGGTGTGGATATGGATTTAGTGGTACTATGGGTATTGAATGGAGAATTTAACTTGTCCGGTGTACATCTCGAATTTCACATGTCTATGTTGAAGAGATATCATGGCGACGGTGACTATATCATTATGTGAGACTCAATAGTGCTAGACAAAGATCTCCAATTTGAGGAGGAACCGATTGCTATTCTTGATTGTGATGTTCGTAAGTTGAGGACCAAGGAGATTAATTCCGTGAAGGTTCAATGAAAACATTGTACAATTTAGGAAGCTACTTGGTAGAATGAGAAGGACATGCGAGACAAGTATCCCCAATTGTTCGTCGAATCAGGTACTACCTTGTTCCCTTTTAGCCTACCTTTCTAAGTTGATCACTCGGGGAAGAGTAATAGGTAAATTGGTATCTACTTTAACGACTGGATTTCGTAATTATAGAATATCAACGAGGAAAAATTGGGCCGAAAAAACTTTTTCGTAGTATTTAGGTTTTCCCAACCTTGTCCAGATTTGGAGGAAATCAAAGTCATCAAGATGTAGAGAAATATTGTAGCAATCGTGTGGATTAAATAGGAATTTGATTACATAATTGGTTAGATAACTCGTTAAGGAACCCGTACGAATTTACTGAATTGAATTTGAATAAATAGATCTCCGGGAATCGATTGTAGAGTTAAGGGTATTTTCGAAGCATAGCGGGTTAAGAGTATGTTGTGAAAGGGGGAAATTGAAAATCCCTTAGGATCTCACTACCTCACTTCATGCCGCTGCAGCAGGATTATTGTCGCTGCAGCGACACCGCTATAGCGGGATGGGTGCCTCTATAGCGGATGAAGCAGAGATTAATTTATATAATTTTTGGGATTTATTAAGACAGAGATAACTAGTTAAAAAGGTGCCGCTGCAGCGAAAATTGGTTTCGCTGTAGCGGTATGACGGGTTTATGATTCGTATATAAAACCCCTTGTCGACCATATTTGGCACTTTTTGACTTTTAGAGCTAAGAAACGAATCTTGGGCGATTTTAACTCGGTTTCCACCATTCTTAAGGCTAAAAGTAAGGTTTTCACTCCCCGTTTTCATTTTTCAATCCGTAGAACATTTTAGAATGGGTCATAATTGATGGGGAAGGGTTTCTTGATAGAATTCATGGTGGAAACACAACCAAAGTTTGGCTAGTTGGGATCATAAGTTTGACCTAGGATTCATGAATTTGTTAGAATTCCAGGAAATTAGTGATTTATTTTTTGATTATCGTATATTGTTTATTGTTTGTAGACAAAAAAGAAGTTAAACGAATCAAAAAAGGGAAGGATCAAGTTTCTTAGGGTCCAAGCTTGTTTCGAGGTAGGTGATGGTTGTGATTATATGATCATGTGATATATACTTGTTCTCTCGTCATTGTTATACGTGTATATGTGTGCATGTTTCCATATAATCATAGAGGTTGAAATGAATCATGACTTAAATGTGTAATCTTGATGTATTATTGCGATCTGTGATTGAGATCGTATTTCCACGTTTCAGCATGCTAACTTTTGGATCAGATTGCCACGTTCCAGCATGCTAACAATTTGGGTTTGGGTTCTATGAGAGAACCAACTATGTGATTAAGGATATGAAATGTGTTGTTGACTCCTTATGATGATATTGAGTATGTTGATATATATGCATGATATTATAATGTTGCTTGACTTGTTATGTTACACTAGTGGGATAGTTGCGCGATCCTATCGGTACACGGTGGTTGTGTACTCATCCTGCACTTATTCTTATTTTTGTTGAGTACATACATCTTCACGCGACTGTTGATAGCCCTCGCCTAGGAGATCAGTAATCTCTTCGAGTTCAAGGGTGAGCCACTTCGTTCGGGTTGCCATGAAATTCTTCTTGTTTATGTCCAATCTTTCTGGACTTAGACTTTTATTTTAAATAGCTCAATAGAATTCTTTGTTAGAGTTGATTGTCATTTCTAGTTTTGGTACATTGACTTTCAGATTCTAAGTTTATCTTCCGCATTGTTAGTTAGTCGTTAGATCTTGATTTAGTAATGAAACTTAACTTAGTTATTTAACTTGCTTCCGTAACTTAAATGCCTTAGTTTTAGATTTCTTGCATTTGGTGGATGGTAGTAACAGTTTTCCCACCGAGTAGGTAGTGTGGGGGGAAATAACGACGGTCTAGATCGTAACAGTTTTATATTGCCTATATGTTTCTATTGCTTCATCCTTATCATTTAATAAATATACATAATTGTATATAGTGCAATTGTCAATAAATCTATGAAGCATGTTTTCCCACCACGAGATGATGTTAACTTCATATAAAAAATGTTAGTGTAAATCAATTCTAAGGGATTAAAATTCTTTTCAAAAACACACACTTGACATTTTGATTTATTGCACTAGAAGTAAACAAAACTTCTAAGTTGATTAGTTTTTCCAAGGTTTCGTAATTGACATGTCTCAAACCTTAAAGTCACAAACAGTTTGATCCCAGGAAGTAAGAACAGACAAAAATACTAAATTAGAAAAGACCTTCTGTGAGGTAACTTTTTCTTACAAATATTTTATTCTTTACTTTTTATAACTTTGTCAAATAGAGACATTGTTTCAAAATCAACATCTTGCCAGATGACCTTTTCAGAAGGACCTTTTCATAACATTCAATTTGTTAAAATTACCCATGACCATAGTCTTATAGGTCTAATAAAGGCAATATTATCCAAATATTTGTTTTACAACACAAACATAAAAGATCACTTTTCACCAATGTTCATGTCTATACAAATAAATTTGTTTTAATAGACTTATCTATTTATGAAAAATCACAATATTTTAAGTGACATTTTTTTATCAAAGAATACAATTATTTCGAACGAGTAGTATAATTTTGTGGTTTTATACTAGTCATATCATATATACTAGTATAGAGAGACTCAACGACCAAAATATCAAATATACTCCAAGAATTTTGTGGGTCTAACATATTACAAGAATGTCATTATATTTCATATCATGTTCTTTCAAATTTTAATTAGATAGTAAGTCTAATTTTGTCTTTATCACAAGTAAAAATAACCCCACATTTAAAATATGTTCTCAAAAATATTTTCCAAGTATTTGAAATTATTTTTCACATATTTTTTTCATTCTTTCAAATTGTATACCATCAAATACACATTGGCAACCCAAAATCTTTTTTTTTTTTGGAGATTTGATCCATAGAGACACCCATTACAGCACCAAAATCACTAATTTTCTGCCACTAGTATTTTTTCCTTTCTATCACAATTAGATAAACCACTTAATATTTAGAATACTAACAATAAATTTTCAATCTGTATATAAATTGTTTGTAGTTTAACGATGAAATTATTATATTCTTCTAATCGTTAACCGAATGAACCTAGAATTCTGATGAAATTTTTGTATTCTTCTAATCAGAAAATAGAAGTAATTTCCTTAACACAGAAAATACCATCAATATTAAATTTCTTAAGATTGTTATCTCATGTACTCGGATTATCAAATCAAAAATAATAAAAGATGAAAATAAAAATACAAGAACTATCTGAGTCCAAAGAACCTACCATGTGTCCTTAAGAAATTTAATCCCCTCAATTATCCGAGGTTGCAGATAAATTCCTCCCAAGATAAAACAGATTAACCATTAAAGAAGTAGCGGTACCTCAAACTTCGATACTTTCAATGAACTCAAAATAACAGTAACAAATCACACTCACAGACACGATCAATCGATTTTGTTTTGTAAGAAATGTATGCAAAAGAAGGAAAGAATTCAATGTAGAAAAATGAGTGAAACCCTTTCCATTTATTGCCAACAAAGGGTACAACAACTCTTTGGAAATAAGACAACCTTTCAGAAAGGTCACAACCCTTTGGAAAAGGAACAACTATTCAAACGGTCACAACCCTTTAGAAAATACATAACTTTTCATAAAGGTCACAACATTTCGGCAAAGTTACAACCTTTCATTTTTTGTTCAGACCTTTAGAACCCAACAACAAATAGAGCATAGATCACTAGGGATCCACATGGATTGAGTAAGACTATCAATGGTCTGCACAAATCCAATCTGATAGTGTCACATTAAGTTATAACTTATAAATGATTAGACAAATTAATTCAACTGTCAATTTCTTTTTTAAGAATTTGATTAAATTCAATTTGTTTTGCCGTTGGGATAACATTCTGAAAAGCTCAATCGATCATATTTAAAAATTTTGCCATTATTTTCCTTTTTTAAAACAAATTAATACTAACCCTCACCGCATTCTTAATCACCCAATTACATTTTAAAAATATATAATTAGCTACCCCTTGAATTTTCAATATTTACATGGATAAACTTCCTACTAGTTGAAGACAAGAAAAAACCAGTCTCATGTGACGATATTTAAGAAATTAAATGATGATATGATTCAATGTCTAAAATCTGATAAAACATATAAGCATAAATTCACATCGGACTATACTGAGGATGTCACTTTTTATCATAGCCACTTTCTTAGGCATAATCATTCAGTTTCGGATGCAAATCATTCTTAAAATTTGATGTTTGAATTAGTTAATGTAAAATGGAAATTTTAGGTTTGCATGTTTTTAAAAATAGAAATTTCAAAATTAATTGCATTGAATACTAGCATTTAATATATTACTATCGCTGCACATGTGTTGCGTAATAATGTAATACATATTTTTATAAATAATATCAATATTATTAAACCACATAACCCAAAAAGCAGTATTGATAAAATGAGGCAAACATCAGACATGAAACTATTGGAATTCATAAAGCTTTTAGCTTTTGAAATTGAAACTACTGGAATTGATAAAGTTTTTTTTTTCCTGAAAATTGAAATTTCTACTAGAAATGATAAAGTTTTTAATCAATTATTATTGAGTTGTCAGTGTTTATACCCTCCACATCTTCAGGAACCAATTCAGTTGGAAAATCTTCTCTTAGAATCCGAATTTTGAATCCGATTTTGTCAGAGTTGCACTCTGAGAGTTCAAACACAAGTCCATCTTCCTCTTTTAGATTGTTATCGTCCGCAAATTTTTTCCATCCAGTACGAAATTTGTATTTATTTTTGGCTTCACCATAAAACAAGTTCAACTTCTTTCCACCACAAGTAAGGACTGCAGGGGCTCCAACAAAAGGAAGTTCTTTGTTCATTTTCTTGGATAAGTACTGTCAAACATCAAAGAAATTTAGCAAAATAAAATTCAAGAATCCGGAAAAATCCTAAGTGTCCAGCTCTAACCGTATAAGAATATATATTTGAACCTAAACATTAAGCCTAGAACCGAGAACATCTAATCTTGAATGCACCACTCAAACACTAAACTTCTCCCCCCCCCCCCTCCCACGGTATTCTATAACACTCTAGAAAATGCTAGGTTGAACTAGATCCTAAACATAAAATTCAATTCAATAAAAATAATTTCCCCTAAGTTAGTAGACCATCTAATCCTTTTAGGGGGTTTAGGAGTCAAGTCCTAATAGAGGAGTGTCAAGAAAAAGCGGCAAGCTAAGGCCAAAAGCCAAGGCTACCCCAAACTTGGAGCTAATGCCTCAAGTCTCCACAGCCACCACCACAGCTCGTGGTCAAAACAACGGTCAGTGAAAGGATTTGTGGAATTGCCTTGGCCAAGAGAGAGGAGCCCCAAGTTTCCTAGACATTGCCCCAACCCTCACAAGGGGACAACGGGTCAAGGTCCACTACACGACTTGTGAGGTGGGGCCAGAGACTCACTAAGTTTTTGTAGGAAATGGGGCATTTAGGGGATCTACTGCCCAAAGCACCACGAGAACCATAACGGGTCGTGGTGCACTTGACGAGGGGAAGGGGTGGCTCAAGAACTTGACTTAGTTTTTCTAGGAATTTAAAAGCTTGAAGAGGATATTGACTCAATCCTCACGACAAGCACCACGATTCGTGGTGCTCCTTACGGCTCGTGAAGTGTGGCTCGTGAACCTGGACGGGTTCTTTTAATGAAGGTTAGTTTAGTCTTTTACTTCTAAATCCAATTAATGAGGGGGTGTTTTGGGTAGTTTAGGGGTAAAATATAAATAGGTTTTAAGACTTTTTCATCCATTTACAAGACTCAAACTCAAAACCCAAAATATTCTCCCAAACAAAATTCTCTCAAATATTTCTCTCTACAAATTTCCTCCATTGAAGAACATCAAAAGCTTCAAGGATAGGGTTCAAGCTCCAAGATTCTCATCCCAATTTCGTGGTAAAGCTTCAAACAATGTATGGGAACTTTCATTCATGAGATTTCTTTCCCCGTGAAGCCCTTCCTCTACTATTTTTGAAATTGGGAATTCATTCAAAATTAGGGTTTTGATTCTAACCTTGGGTTCTTCTCAAAAACGTTTTATTTTTGTTGGTTATCGTATATTATAAGGAAATTGACGTTTAATTAGGGTTTTCATTGCTAAATTTCCCTTGAAACAATGTGTTTTCCCATGCCCACAACTTTATAAAAATTATGAAAGGTTTGTTTATGAATATGAATATGTGGGATAGTACGTATGTGGATTTCCATGCTTATAGTAGTAATTCTAAGTGTGATTTAAAGATATGATCTATGACCCTTGAAGGGTAAATTGTAAGTGTTGAATCTTGAATTATGGCCTTGAAGGCAATGTATAAAGGTAATCCTATGTCCAAGATTCTTATATATGAATTATTTGATCCACTTGAAAGGAGGAGGTGCTTACTTTAATGTATTTATGTATGAAGTTATGTTCCACTTGAATGGTGAAGATCCAATGACTAAGGTGTGAGATATGGTATTGTCTAAAGACTAGTTTCCTTTACTATTACACATGACTATGTATTAATTTTCTAGGATGATTATATGATGATTCTAAGGTGAAGGTAGTTCTCACCATGGTGAATCCATGAGCTATGTATGAGTTGGGTTGAATGAAGGTTAATTTACTCCTTCACATATAAAATTACAATTCACCTTAACTATGTATAAGTTGGATAATAATGCTTTGCACCAAGCGGATATGGCAAATGAGGTAAAGACCTTCCCTCCAGTTTAGGTCGAGTCTTCTAAATATGCTCTAATGGGATGGAAACTCTCTTGCTAGTTCAATAGGACGGGTTTCAAGAAGTAATCTTCCTATCCCATAACTATGTCCCCGCATAGGTCTTAGATAGTGGATCCACATTTTAGCAATTTATGTGTTGTTATACCTTAGGCAAGTAGGACGTATTCTTTCAGTGTGTGGTTATATGACACTGGATTCCATGTAGCTCACATGGTCTATGTCGGTTAAGACAATTCTTCCTATGTAATAAGATAATGAATATGACTTGAACCATACTTGTGATTTCCTTATAAGTCTACTTAGTAGGAGCGGGGGTATGAGACTTCACCTTTTACGTTACACAAGTAGTCTTTGAAGGAAATTATGGGTGGGTCCATGATGCTATTGTAGGACAAGAAGGTATGATATACGTTGATTGGTTTGTTGTTAATATATGACTCTCCTTATGTATATGTGATGAACATGGTTATTCACTTATGTATGATTGTGGATTATGATGGGATCTAAAGTTGATATGTGTAACTAAGGTGATTCTAAATGGATACTTAGTATAGTTGGTATTATGGGATGCCAACTACGTATTGCACAAGTATCCTTTTAGGGTTGCTAAGGTGATGACCTTACTATGTTACGAAAAAACATATATGAGAAGGCTATTATGACTTGTATTATGTCCTTAGGTGCATAAATGGTTTTCCAACTTAATAAATGCATTATTTTCACTAAAATGTCTTTTTTTTAAAAGCATAATTAAGTATTTTATTCATGTTTTCATAGTTCTTTTGTAGTAACCCCTTCTCTTTAACATCTCCTATTAGTATAGGTTTGGGCTGTTGAGGTGCTCTTAGTCCATTCTTGAAGAAACCTTGGGTTGCTACCTCCAAGTTTCAGTGAGTCCTCAATTCCGAGTACGGGATGTTATTGATTCTAGTTCTAGTTTACTTTCCTTGTTAAGGACTATATTGTATTTCCTTATGATAAGACTTACTATTGATGTAAGGGATGAGTCCTAACTTTCGTGCTCTTATGTTTAGATGGTGAAATGAGACAAGTCTAGCTTTCTGTTTTTCATATATGAAAAAAGTTGTACTTCTATTGTAAAAGTCTTAAATTTTTTTGCATTATTCTTATGTCTTATGTAATGATGATACGTTAAGGGCTTGTATGAGACCCTTTCAGAGTCAAGTACGTTGTGTCACTCCTAGGGGGTAGCCCAGGTCGTGACATATTCAATACCATGAAAATGAGATTTCTAAAATTGAAAAAGAAAAAGAAGAACTTTTTAGATAATGAAATATCTCTTATTTATAAAAATGAAATTCTTACTAATAAAGTTTATAATGGGATAGGAAATCATTTCTCCATCCAATACCCATAGTCCCACTAAATTCATATCCACCCTAAAAAATCCAACACGAGTTTATGAAGCGTCTTAACAAAGACGATTTTGTATCACCAGAAAAACCTCTAGTAAAGGATGAGAATCAGCACTACAAAGAATAATTTGTGAATTAATACTAACAAAAAGAGGGAGTTGTATATAGAAATAGTAGGGAGAAAATGAGAGTTACCAAACTGTAGATGGGCTTGACACTGCTCTTAGTAAGAATCATACCAACATAGGGTTTATCAGAAAGTGGCAAACATTCATCTTTATTGATTTCTGTTCTTCAAGTGCTTTCATTAATGATGAATTTACCCTTTTGATTTTAAACTTGTTCAGAAGACGAACCACCCTAAAAAATAATAATGAAAAGAGCAGATAAATTCTATAATCAACAACGGGGGTTTGAGAGAAAGAAAAGTAGAAACATATAAATTTTTTAAGAATGATTGGGATGTACCTCCATTGTCGACTGATCAGATAAATAGAGCTCTTGTTATGATTTTATTCAGTTTATCGAGAGTACATAAAACCTTTGAACTTTCAAAGGGGGATAATTTACGATTTTGGGGGTGGCGGTAGGGTTTCAGTGTTTTTAAAAAATATCTCAAAAATATTTTTTAAGTTAAATAATTAGTCCTATTTATTTTTTTATATAATATGATACTTCATTTTAAAAAGAGGTGTCTGCATTCGAGATCGCTTTGACTTAAAGAATTACAAAATCAAGACTGTTTTTTAATTTTAACACAAATAATGTGGGAGCACTTTGTTTGCTTTTTAAGCTTTTAGCATAAATAATGTGGGGTTTATATCTACTTTTCAAGTTTCTAAGCTATGCAAATTAATTGTATATCTTTAATGCAATTATAATTTAATATTTCCTAAAACTTTTTAAGTAGTATTTAAGAATTGTAAGGAAAAGGAAAATATTATACATTGTAAATATAAAAAAAATTGTGATCTAAAAAGCTATTTTTTTCGTCGAACGAAACTCAATTTTTATCACATAAAATCTATATATAAAATAAAACTAACTGTAGAGGTTGATGTGGCATGCTTCTAAAGCCAACAATGCATTTATCTTTTTTTTCCTCAACTTTTTGACATTTTTTCAATTATTTTCTATTTATTATATGATATATTAGAAAATCTTTAAAATGTTTATTAATTACATTTTTTAATCATTATCTCTCAAATCAATCTACATTACTATTTTTTTTGCATTTACTTAATCTTAACTATCACTATTGTGTTTCACTCTGTTTAGAAACCTTTTGAAATTATTTTCATTTCGGTTTGAAAAATACACCAACCTATAAATATTACTTTTTTGTTCTTAGTTCTAACTCATATAATACCATAGTCATTCCAACAACCAATATACATTTTTATCTACTCTTCATTTGTGTCATTAACTTTTTTTTGCTGTGATGTAATATTATTTACCTTATTTTTGCTTTTAGGTAATTTATTGATATATTATATTTGCATGATACGAATTTGTTTAAATATTCTTTCATTATAACTTCTAAGTTTCAGATTTAGTGAATGAAGTTTTATTTGACAGATTATATATGTTCTTCTTAATTTATGTGTATGAGTATACGTAAATAGATTAAATTTTGTTATTATTTATAAATGATTATTATTTTATTTAAAATATTCTCTTCTTCATTTGATTATTAAAATAATGAAAATATCTAAATATATTCCTGACTCATTTCTTTCTAAATAATTTATTGTTTAATTGGATTTAAAAAGACCTCATACATGAAATATTTTTTAACAAAATTAACCCACATAACTTTGCAGTAAAGCTCACACTTTTCAATGAGTACTCAATTACCAATAGTTATATGTACATATTGATGTCCTAATTTTACTTTTTATATATTTGTTTATTCTTTTTTTTTTGGGTATGCAATTCTCTAATTGTTATGTCCTTGTGCATATTTCATTGTGCACTAAAAGAATATTTAAGAACAAAGATATTGTGTAGATTTTTACTCTTTAAACTTCTCATTCTGTAAATTAGTTATTGATATTTCATATTGATTCTGAATGGAATTTTATTTTACTTTCTTATAATTCTCATTTTGTAGTGCATCAATTTTTGTAATGTATTATTCCTTGCAGAAGTAAAGACAAAAATCAAATAGTGTAAAATAGAGAAGAAAATACGAAAATTATTATGGAGAGATTTGAAATATTATAATTACTAGCCACGTGCCATGAATATCCTTTTAGTAATCTATTTTTTAAAAAAATTACATTGAAATAATCCAATACTTTTAAAATTTGTTGTTTATGAATACTTAGATCAAACATACTATTTCTTAAGTTTGCATTATCATTTTTTACGTAATTTTTTATTTCAGTTAATATATATTGATTTAAATAAATAAACTCATATTTAATCTTGATGTTCACACATATTCTATAAATTATATAAAGATTCAAATATTAAAAATAATAATGAAAAATATGTTTAAGTAATATATATGACAAAAATTATGATATTGATTTTTTTTTCATATTTTATACTTCTTTCAACTGCGCGAAGCGGAATATCTATTACAATAAAACCTCCATAAATTAATATTCAGTAAATTCATAATCTCTCTAAAAAAAATATTTTTCTCTGGTCCTGATTTGGGCCATTGAAAAAATTCATCAATTTCAATAAGATAATAAGATAATATATTTTCAAAAGACCCCTATATAAATATATGGTCCCATCAATATCATAAATTAACAATTCTTCAAAAGTACAAATAGATCTAAGACAATTTAGTGAAATATAGCTCAATTGTGTTATGTTTTTTTCATAAAATTTAAATCTATTTGAAGTTCATCTCTAACTTTTCCTATTGCATCCAAGAGCTCTGGTGTTGTATTTTAGAACTGCACCATAAAATTATGAAGAATTCTAGGTGCGATAAGTGTTTCCTTACGCATATTGGTTCCAAACTTATAGTATCATCTTCAACTTCATTATCAACATTATTTTTTTCTGTTGGTCTAAGTTCTTGACCTTTGAACATGTATCACTTTCACCTGGATATTCAGACAGGTTATTGATATCTATTTTACTGTGGTAACTGATATCAATCATGCCTCAAGTTCATGAATGACGTTTTCAGAAGTGGGTTCATTCAAATTCTCTGAGATTGCATCGCCCAACGATTTTTACAATGTCGAAAATAATTTGCTATTGACTCTTGCTGAACATTTGTTGTCAAAACAAGGATTGCAAAATTGATAGAATCCAAAACATTAACCTTTGTTGGATCAATTTGTTCCACTTCATAGCCTTCTAATATCCTACAATAAAACTTGTTACGATAATACATCTTGAAAGTTCGTATTATCCAGCATAACAAGGTTAAAGTTTGGATGTCATGTTGGGTGACAAGAAAAATAATTCAACATTTTGTAGTTCTTCAATATTTTCATTATGAGATGGTCAATTATCTATCATAAGCAAAACTCGTCTACCATGCATTTTGTGGCCAAACCAACAAATATATTCACCCAAAAGCACACTTGTCATGCATGCTCTTTGATTTGCACGATAGTGACAATTCAATAAATATGATACACACAATGATTTTGATATAATCAAAATTAACCTTTATTAAATCTCAAACCTTTCTTGAATTAATAAATATTTATTTATCGATTAAATAATATATCTATACAAAAATAAAATTTTATAGTTCCACCTATATTAATCAATTGACTTTGAAGCTTAGCTTATTTGTTTTACTTTTTTAATTTTACATTTGATATTTTTTTATTTGGATGTCATTTTAAATCAAATGAGTTCATATTCCAAATGTCTAAGGAGTCGTTTGGTGTAAAAAATAATGTTAGATTGAGTACATTATTGATACTGGCATTAATTATGTATTGTTTGGTTTGGTGTATTAAGTTGCATGCATTGCATAAAAATGTTAATTTACAAAAAACTCTCCACAATTATAATGGAAAACATGTAAATAGAGTTTTGAGGGGTACATAATTGAGTCTTTAACCATGCTAATGCATGCATTAAATCTCTTGTATACTAATACCCAAAATTCATGGTATTAATACACACCTTAATATACAATAGCATGTATATTAATAATGCAAGTATTACTTATATATAGGTTTAAAAAGTATACCAAACAAGATACTAGTAATAAATATAGTTAATGCGTGCATTATTTGTCCTAATACAATCTATCAAACGACCCATTATTTATAATGGATTGATATTTATCAGTTGTCACTCCATCTCAAACTTTAGTAGTAATTGATCTACTTACCTTTTAAAAGACTTTCACTTGATATATGATATTCGTTTTGAGGTGCGATAATCCGGTGCACATTTAAAAGCCTACCTTAAGGGTTAAATATTTTTTAACCACAAATAGTTTATGTGCCTTTCCATTATATAGGTTGCAATATAAATATATTGATCATTATAGCGATTACGTATTATGTTCTAGTGATAAGAACGTGATGTCTGAATTAGATACACATCACGAGTTCAAAAATAATACATCCAAAGAGGACCTGAAATCGTATGACTGAGCAGACAAAAAATGAAGGAGATACATACCTTAAAGAGACAACCAGGGTTAAGCACCGTATTAATACTTGGGAGAAACAAAATATCCTAAAATAGAATATAAAAGAAGTATGTATTTATTATTATTATTAATTTAAATGGAGAAGGGTCTAAAATGTCCCTCAAGTATTTGAATTTATACAAAACTACTCTCCATCGACCTATTTGCCCAACAATACCATTGATGTCCACCTTTCGGCTCAAAAATACCCTCGCTGTTAATCCTTTGACTCATATTTGCTCTTATTTTTAATAGCTACCTTTAAGTAGAATTATTAAATATTTATTTATGATATTGCTTAATGTGATTGGTCCAAATTTAAACTCTTCTCAAATAAATAATAAAATTGATATTTTTGAAAATTCTATTTTTCTATAAAACCACTTATGATTCATATTTTGACTCGATATATTTGAAAATAATATTGAAAAAATAATTTCACGATATCTATCTATTGACCTATTTTAAATCAACCCCAATATATTATAGCGTAACCCAACTCATAAATGGGGATCCAACTAAAAATCATGTTTACCCCGACTGATTGTCCATCTAAATATATTATTATTTTCATTAACATAATTGTTTCTCTAAATTATCACAATATCTTGTTCTTTATCATTTATTCCTTTTTTTTTAATCTCTTATTCTTAATTAGGATATTAGGGACTCAAACTTGAAATGAACTCACATACTTATATTCTTTTAATTAGCATTATTTTCATGATGAGATGAGGATGGGGATAAAATAAATGATTATCTTTAATTTTGTGTACACACAAAAAAATGTAATATTTTTACATATTTGCTTGATTAAGTTATCTTTTATTGAATTTAAACAAACTCAAAATGACATCAATGAATCACACTCACATTCACACTCACGATCGATATATTTTGTTTTATATAAAATTTATGCAAAAGAAGGGAAGAATTCAATGCAAAAAAATGAGAGAAAACCTCTCTATTTATAGCCAACAAAGGATAAAGGTCACAACACTTTAGAAATAAGACAACCTTTTAGAAAGGTCACAACTCTTTGGAAAAGGCACAACCTTCCAAACGATCACAACCCCTTTAGAAAAGACACAACTTTTCATAAAGGTCACAACCTTTCGTCAAAGTCACAACCCTTCAGGAGAGTGAAAACCCTTCATTTCTTGTTCACACATTCATAACCCAACAACAAATACAGCATAACTTACTAGGGATCCATATGGATTGAGTTAGACTATCAATGGTCTGCACCAATCCAATCTGATAGTGTCACATTAAGTTATAACTTATAACTGTTTAGACAAATTAATTCAACTTTTAATTTTTCTTTACGAATTTGATTTTCAATTTGTTCCGCCGTTGGGATAACATTTCAAAAGGCTCAATCGATCATATTTTAAAATTTTACCATTATTTTCCTTTTTAAATTTTTTTAAAAACCAACCATCACCACATTCTTAATTACCCAATTACATTTTTAAAATATATAATTACGCACCCCTTATTTACTTCTCTTTTAAATTGCTATAAATTGTTAACTTTTACAATTTTTTATTTATCAAATTGAATTTTCAATATTTACCTGGATAAACTTCCTACTAGTTGAAGACGAGCAAAAACAAGTCTCATGTGACGATATTTAAGAAACTAAATGACATATGATTCAATGTCGACAATGTGATACAACACATACGCATAAATTCACATCGGACTATAGTGAGGATGTCAATTTTTATCATAGGAACTTGCTTAGGCATAATCATTCAGTTTCAGATGCAAACGTAAAATTAGAAGTTTGAATAAGTTAATGTAAAATGGAAATTTTAGATTTGCAAGACTTTTAAAAAATAGAAATTTCAAAATTAATTGCATTGAATATTAGCATTTAATACATTACTATCTCTACACATTGTGTTGCGTAATAATGTAATGCATATTTTTTTAAATAATATCAACATTATCAAACCTCAAAACCCAGTATTGATAAAATGAGGCATATATCATACATGAAACTTGTCACGCCGGAGCCTACACCCTGGACGTGGGCGACACCCAACGAACATCGCTGGCCTTGAGAGAACCCTTGGCATGTCTTACTCAATTCAGCGGAAGACTATACTCATCTCAGATAAAGAATTAAAAGTATTCTCATCAAATAACTTAAATATCTGTCTTGGCCAAAATGGCACTCAAGTATTAACACTTAAACATATTAAATTATAAAATAAAGGAGACTCCAGAACTGAACTACTAACTATCTATGAAGCCTATAAAGTGACTGAGATGGATGTTGGGACAGACCCCACAACATTCTAATGAACTAAGCTAGGAAAAGACATAAAAGGGATCTCCTCCGGAATGAAAGGAGGCTCACCAAGTGACTGCGGAGTGCTCAACTGGATCAACGATGCGCTGCATGCTGATCCTAGTTACCCGTGTCTGCATCATTAAACGATGCAGGCCAACTGGTATCAGTACATTGAATGTACGAGTATGCGAGTTGGAAATCTAAACGACGACTTAAGCTTGAGGGGATTAAGATAAACTTACCTTGGCTCTGCTCAAACTCAATAATATGCTTAACTCTAAGTATACATATAAAGCAATTTAAAACACATATGATATATATAAAGCTTGTAAAACAATAACACAACTTAGTTAGTTAAACAATGAAATAACAAACTCAACTTTACTTTTATATGAAAGTAACATAACTTTTGTGGGAGATTCTCTAAACGACAACCATCACTTGGAGCCTAAGTGATCATACAACATTTTACCTCACGTTTCTCAAGGACCATCCTATACCTTGCCATCAGTATAGGGTCTTACTTAGCTTAGTTGATCCACTAGATAAACATATGTGATCATCTAAAAAGTATAACCCATGAACTCCCATGATGGCTTCATGGTTTACATGGAGACTTGAGTTAATATGATCTCTCACCCCCACATCGGTGCTCATTACTCCCAAAACATACTTTAGCTCATACTTTTAATAAAACTTTCTTCCTTTGGGTTGAGATAATTTACTGAACCCTTTAGCTTTAAAAAGCTCCTTTTGGAATCAATGTTCCCCTTTTAGTTCAAAACTCTTTTGGAACTCTTAGTTTACTTTTAACTTAAATGTGAAACATTTATAAGCCTTTAGGGAATACTTAGTTCCCTTATAGCTTTTGAGAAATGAACTCAACTCTTGCTCTTTACATAACTTGAAACTTAACTCTTAGGGAATACTTAGTTCCCTTATAGCTTTTGAGATTCTAACTCAGCTCTTTACTCTTTGCTCAATTTGTAACTTGAGTCTTAAAACAAAGTTAAAATGATTGATTAAGACTCCTTTGAAAACTTTAATAACTTACTTTGACTTGCTTCTTACTTTTAAACTTGACTTTTAACTTCTTTGACTTTGAGCTTAACTTTCCTTATATTGGATTATTGTTTCATGGATCGTGATCTCATATTTGTGGATGATTTCATGATGGTTAGATGTACTTTAGAGTGTTGATATCAACTAGGAATTATAGGTAAATCACTTAGGAACTAGTACGAAAAGATATGGAAAGAACGTGGTCTCCAGAAGGTCTTAGCGCTTTGAGGGGTGCGGAGCGCCAGAGCCTGACAGATAGAGGCTGTCCTCAGGCGCTCTGTCTAGCGAGGCATGCCAGGGCCTGACGGACAGAGTCTTTCTTGAGTCTCTGTGGTAGGCACGGCGCCCAGGGCCTATCGGATGAGTTTTCTGACTTTTCTTCTCCGATTTTCAATTCTAAACCTCCCAAACTTCCATGGATCTCACCTCAAACACTTAGGATATCTAAATACTTCATTAACTAATAGATTAGACCCAAAAGAAGTGTAGAAACATGAATCAAATATACTTGTGATACACAACAATTCAACCAACAAGAATTTAACGAACTTTCATCAAGAACTCCCATATTCATCATTCCATATACTCTAACTTGCTGAATTGAAACAAATTGGGTTGGGTGAAAGGACCCAACACTGAATGATCTCACATACCACGATAGGGATCACCCCCAATGAAATCCACGCAACGATCTTGGCGTTATTGCACAATTCTTGATCTTCCTCTTCTTTTCTCTTTTCTCCCAAGCCCTAAAAGTTCTTTGTTTTCCTAAAACTGATTTGGGACTTGGTTTTGCCCCTAATATAACCTTAAAACTAATTAGGAAATACTAGGGTGAAAAAACAACTTTACCCTTACTAATATTTGGATAGGATTTTCCTCAGCTCAACAACCCAACTTCCGAAAGACATATCTACCTCATACGACATTGGATTTTTGCAAACTTGGCGGCGTTGGAAAGATCTTCCCATATAAAGAACTCATCCACACTCTTTCTGATATGGAAGTTATGGCCGTTTGAAAATGACCAAAACTCACTTTTGAAGCTGGAAATTTTCCAGATTTCCCTACTTATTCCCAAAAAGGATTATTCTTGGTTTCTTAGCTTATTCTTAGTTAGTTCAAGTTACGAGATGTTACAATATCTCCCCCTTGGGAAAGTTCATCCTCGAATGAGAACTCTTTCACTACGCTAAGGGTAATAACATCATTTCAGTACTCAACAAATCAAATCAAGTTATAACATGCTTATACATAGCCTTATAAAGTGCTAAGAAGAGAATTTAGTACCTTGATCTGCATTCTCTCCGGATTCAAAGAGATGTGGATATCTCTTTCTTCATATATATCTTCCTCAGCTTCCCAAGTCACTTCTTCAACGAATTGGTTCCTCCAAAGGATCTTGAATAAAGCAACTTCCTTTGTACTCAACTTGCGAACTTGACCATCCAAAATCTGAACTGGAACTTTTTCATAGGATAGATTATCCTTAATCCCAACATTCTCAGTTGGTACAATCAACAAAGGATCACCCAAGCTCTTCTTCAACATAGAAACGTGGAATACCGGATGAACCACTTCTAACTGTTGGGGTAACTCCAACTCATAAGCCACATTGCCCACTCTCTTGGAGATTCTATAGGGTCCAATATATCGGGGACTAAGTTTCCCCTTCTTACCAAACCTCATAACTCCTTTCATGGGTGAAACCTTAAGATACACCCAATCATCTACCTCAACCTCTAATGGACTTCTCCTAACATCGGTGTAAGACTTTTGGCGACTTTGTGTCGTCTTCAATCTTTCTTGAATCACCTTCACCTTCTCCATAGCTTGGTGAACTAGATCTGGTCATATCCACCCTACTTCACAACCTTCGAACCACCCAATAGGAGATGTGCATCTTCTTCTACAAAAAGCTTCATATGGAGTCATTTGGATGCTCGAATGGTAACTATTGTTGTAAGTGAACTCAATGAGAGGTATGTGATCATACCAACTCCCTTTGAAGTCTATCACACAAGCTCTCAACATGTCCTCTGAAGTATGGATAGTATGCTCTTCTTGTCCATCAATCTGAGGATGAAAAACAGTGCTTAAGTTCACCTTTGAATCCAAACCTTTCTGGAAAGATTTCCAGAACTGAGCAGTAAATTGTACAACTCTATTTGAGATAATGGAGACCGTAACTCCATGAAGTCTCACCATCTCTTGAAGGTACAACTTAGCATAATCCTCAGCCGAATAAGTAGTCTTTACCAACAAGAAATGGGCTGATTTTGTCATTCTATCGACAATCACCGAAATAGAGTCATGCTGCCTGTGAGATCTTGGAAAGCCTGTGATGAAGTCCATATTAATCATATCCCACTTCCATTCTGAAAGTTCTATAGTCTGAGAAAAACCTCCAAGCCTTTGGTGCTCTACTTTCACTTGCTGACAATTTGAGCACTTGGCAACAAACTCAGCAATATCTTTCTTCATACCTTCCCACCAATATACCTCTCTCAAATCGTGGTACATCTTGGTGGAACCCAGATGAATGGAATATCTGGAGCTATGAGCCTCCTCCAAGATCTATCTTGGAGTTCATCCTTTTTAGGTACACATAATCTGCCTTGGTACTTCAGCACACCATCTCTCCCTTGTTCAAAAGCCAATACTCTTTGCTTATGGACACTTTCCTTCAAATCAAGAAAAATGGAATCTTGCTCTTGCTTCTCTTTCACCTCTAACACTAATGATGACTCAGCCCCATTGGTCACCACTATGCCTCGTTTTTTTGAATCCATAAGTCTGACTTCCACACGTGCTAGTCTGTGCATATCTTTTCCTAATTCCCTCTTTCCTTCTTCAACATGGGAAGTACTTCCCATGGAGAACCTACTTAAGGCATTAGCAACCATATTACCCTTACCTGGGTGGTATAAAATACTCATGTCATAATCCATGAGTACTTCCAACCACCTCCTGTGTCTCAGATTGAGTTATTTCTGAGTGAACACATATTGGAGGCTTTTGTGGTCAATGAATATGTCAACATGATTACCATACAAGTAGTGGCGCCATATCTTCAAAGAAAACACTACTGCATCCAATTCTAAGTAATGAGTTAGATAATTCTTCTCATGAATCTTCAAATGTTTAAAAGCATAAGCTATAACATTTCCATTATTCATCAATACACAATTCAAGCCAACTCTTGATGCATCACAATACCCCACAAAACCTTGATTACCCTCTGGTAAGGTCAAAACCGAAGCGCTAGTCAATCTCATTTTCAACTCTTGAAAGCTTTTCTCACAAGCTTTATACCATTGAAACTTGATGTCTTCTGAGTTAATTTTGTCAAAGGAGACGACATAGATGAGAACCCTTCAACAAATCTTCTATAATAGACAGCTAAACCCAAGAAGTTCCTTATATCTGTTGGAGAACTCTGAACTGCATCTATCTTCTGAGTATAAAATCTAATCCCATCTCCAAAAAATATGTGACCCAAGAACGCCACATACTTAAGCCAAAACTCACACTTGGAGAACTTGGCATAAAGCTCCTTATCCTTCAAGGTATGAAGAACAATCCTTAGGTAACTAGCATGATCTTTTTCATTCCTTGAATAAACCAGTATGTCATCAATGAAGACAGTTACAAACAAATCTAAATAAGGTTTGAAGACTCTGTTCATGAGATCCATGAATGCTGCAAGTGCATTCGTCAAACGAAAGGACATAACCAAAAATTCATAATGCCCATATATTTTTCTAAAAATTGTCTTTGGAATATCACATTCCCTAACCTTCAACTAATGATAGCCTGATCTTAGGTCAATCATTGAAAAGCAGTAAGCACCCTGAAGTTGATAAAAAAGATCATCTATCCTTGGAAGAGGATATTTATTCTTGATGGTCACCTTATTCGATTGGCGGTAGTATATACACATCCTAAGGGACCCATATTTCTTCTTATAAATAAGACCGGAGTGCCGCAAGGTGAGACACTTGGTCGAATAAAGACTTTATCTAACAAATCTTTCAATTGTTTTTTTTAGCTCTTTTAAATCCGCTAGTGCCATTCTGTATGGTGGAATAGAGATAGGATGAGAATCTGGGATGATGTCTATGCCGAAGTCTATCTCTCTTTTGGGAGGGACTCCAGGTAGATCATCAGGAAAGACTTCTAGAAACTCACTGACTATAGGTACTGTCTGAAGATAAGGTACCTCAACACTTGAGTTATTAACACGGACTAAGTGATAGATACAACCCATTGAAACTAACTTCCTTGCCTTAAGGTACGAGATGAAACGACCCCTAGGCACTGCTGAACTACAAGTCCACTCTATGACTGGCTCATTAGAAATTTGAGACTTGACAACTCGAGTTCTGCTGTCTATTGATGCATAACAGGCATGGAGCCAGTCCATACCTAGAATGACATCAAAATCTACCATGTCTAACTCTATTAGATCAACCATGGTACTCTTGTGATTGATGGAAATAGGACAATTATGATAGACTCTTTCCGCTAGAATAGACTCTTCAACAGGTGTAGAAACACAGAAAGGTTCACAAAGTTTTTCAGGAAGAATCTCAAATTGATTTGCAACATAAGGAGTTTCAAAGGATAAACTTTCTCCTCGGTCTAACAAAGCATAAACATCAAAAGTAAAGACTTTGATCATACCCGTAACCACATCTGGAGAGTTCTCTTGCTCTTGGCGGCTGGTGGTTGCATAGAGATGGTTTGCCCATCCGCCAGTCCCAAAAGTGGCTCCTCTAGGTGCAACCTTGTCTCGTGGAGCAACTGATGAAGATTGAGCTTTATTACCCGGATTTCCACCACATTGATTATTCTTAGGGCACTCTCTCATGAAGTGGCCCTCTTGATCACACTTAAAAAAACCTATCTGGCCATCACGACATCTACCCGGGTGGGTTCTATCACATTTACCACATGCAGAAATCCCACTACCTTCTTGTGCCACACTACCTTGGGATTGGGCTGGTCTAGCCTTGAGGTTCTGTGAATTCTCGCCATTGTAGTCACCTCTGTTTCTGGGCGCAGGTGCACTAGAAAATGATGGTGCATGCCCCTTTGATTTCAGAAATTGTGGTCGACTTGAACCACCTCTCTGCTGCCCAGACTCATCCACAGTCTTTGCTTTCTTGCTTTTGTATTCCACTCTGTCCCTCAGCTTCTCCTCTTCAACTTGGTGTACATATACCATAAGTCTGGATATATCCATGTCACCAATCAACATTGCAACCCTACATTTTTTTCTTGAAGCACGACCCAACCGGTGACAATCAAACGCATTCTACTCCTCATATCCTTAACTATCTCCAGAGCATAGCGAGATAGTTGGGTGAACTTCAAACCATGCTCATGAACACTCATGGAGTCTTGTTTCAAAGTGAGGAATTCCTGTACCTTTGCTTCCTTCAGTTCTCGAGGAAAGAACCTCCCAAGAAGGATTCTTCGAAACACACCCATCTTGGAGGTGGTGCATCCGCCCCTCTGCCATCCTTCTATTGGTCGAACCAAGTTCTAGCCACACTTTTTAGTTGGTATGCAGCTAATTCAACCCTCTCAGTATCGACCACATGCATTACCTCAAATACCTTCTTCAACTCTTCCACAAAGTTTTCCAGATACTCAGTAGTGCTTGATACAGTAAAACTATGAGGATTCATTCTTAGAAACTCACGAACCCTCGATCTATCGGCCCCTTCGTGTCGATCTCCTCTATGTTGCCTGACTTGGTTAGTCATCGCTTGGATTAGCATTCGGATAGCCTCGCGGAACTCAGTAGTGATAACCTCTCCTTGGGGTTGCACATATGGTGCATTAGGGACCTCTTTTTCCTCAACATTTCTTCTGGCTGGTCGACCTCTGACTGCTCTTCGTGCAGGCATGATGATTTGAAACACGCGCAGGCACAAACTAGTGAGAGACTTTTTAGAGAAAAACTCTAACACACGAAAAGAATGTAAAGAAGTGAGATGTTCCTAAATGTTGTAGCCTCATAATCATAGATGTTGCGCTCTTCACACTAATGACTAAGACTCCACATACACGGCTTCCTAGACTCCCTAGGACTCTTGAACTCTATGCTCTAATACCAAGTTTGTCACGCCCGGATCCTACAGCCTGGACGTGGCCAGCACCAAACGACCATTTCTGGCCTTGAGCGAACATTTGTCCTGACTTACTCAACTCAGAGGAAGAATATACTCATCTCATATAAAGAATTAAAAGCATTCTCATCAAATAACTTAAATAACTGTCTTGGCCAAAATGACACTTAAGTCTCAACACTTAAACATATTAAATTATAAAATAAAGAAGACTCCAGAACTGAACTACTGACTATCTATGAAGCCTTTAAACTGATTGAGATTGAGGTTGGGACAGACCCCACAACATCCTAATGAACTAAGTGATGTACCGTGGTTTCACGGTATTTTCTAATGCTTTTTCCTTAAGTTTAGTGTGTGTCGAGAGCCTTTTTGTGTTGATTTTGATATAAGTTTCTCTTTGTTTGCAGAAAATCTGTCCAAGGATGAACGCGGGAGTTTTTGAGAAAGAATTGCAGAAGAGACCACCTACGGAACCTATGACGGTCCGTCGCGGCTGTGACGGTTCGTAGGTGGAATCGTAGTGAAGGGATAAGTTGCTAAAGGAAATTTGGGGAAGTCTGACCAAGTGTGGGATTACGGAAGTCCATTACGGACCGTCACAGCTACGACGGTCCGTCCTGCTGGTTCGTCGTAATGATCAGAGAGTAGTCCCAATACCCAAATTCCAAGAATTGAAGTATTTTGGAACGAAGACCCTCGACGGACCGTCGTGCTTGAAACGGTCCGTCATACCTGTCCGTCGAGGGGAATGAAGAAAGCAACAGAAGAATGGTGAAGTATGGGACGATGGAGTCTATGACGGTCCGTCGTGTCCATGACGGTCCGTCACGTGGTCCGTCGACCCAGACGCGTTTGACAGATTTTTAGTAAATAGAATTCTTATTTGATTAGGTTTCGTTTTTTATTATAAATAGTTGGAAAAACCTCGTTTTTGAGGTGAGACTTTCTGGATAATTTTTAGTTTATAGTTCTTCTATTATAGTATTGAATACTCGATTTTGGGAATTAAGATATTTTTCGGGAATTGATTGTTGGTGATTTCGTTGATTAATCAAGTTAAATTTTGGGGAATTATTCGTTTTCATAGAAGTAAGTGCATGAATTCTTCCATTAACAATATGAATTGTGTAATGACGAACATGGGTAACTAAACCTCATAGCTAGGGTTGTGGGATCCATGGGTGAATAACAAGGTAATAATCTAACTTAAATAACAATTCTAGAGTAGTGTCTTGCATGTATTGAGAATTCTTTCGTTTAGAAGTCTTTTTAACGGTGGCCAACGTTAGAACTCGCCTTAATGCTACTTGCCGGACCAAGGAGGTAGATAATAGGAAAAGAATTATCAACATAGATTTAGTGTAGACTATCTAATAGGCCAGTATTGGTTGGTACGAGTTAATAACTTAGTCAAATACCGAATACGATGCTTAATATGAGGTAAAGATAAGGGTTAGTATAGCAACACACGTAGCCGGACCAAGGTGCGGAGTGAAATTCTCTAGATGCCGGACCATGGATTTAGAGATACGTAACTTATCACTTTACATGCAAGATATCAGGATAGAATTGTTATAGTTAGATTTACCAAGTTAGGAACCTGTGGGGAACACTAAAGCCCTAGTTACTTTTATAATTTGATTAAACTTCGAAAGCTAAATCTGTTAGTTGTCCATTTTTATTTAGTTAATCATTTTCATTAATTTAGAAATAAAATCCCCCTTTTTGTCTCTTTGTTTCTCGGAAATTAGTTGGCTAAATAGTAGTAATAATAGAATAAAGTTAAGTCTGAACTATTTTCCTTGTGGGATCGATCTCAACCTCATTAGTTGGGTTCTTTACTTGATACGACCGCTTTACTTCTTATTTGAGAAGTAAGTTTGAGCGCATCAAATTTTGGCGCCGCTGCCAGGGAAAGTAGCTTTTAGATTAACTTAAATTTATTACTAAAATTTATTTAATATTTTCCTGATTTTACTTTTTCTGTTGTTTTTTATTTTGCCAGGTTTGACGTCCTTGTATGCCAAATACACGGAGAGGAAGAGAACCCTTGTTTCCCTACGATCACGAGTTAGAGCGTACACTACGCAAAATGAATCGAAACTTGGGTATAAATGATGATGATCCAAACCTGAACATCCCAGCTCCGGTTGATGCTCATGGTCGATTATTACCTGATAATCCTGATCAAGGTGCACAAAGGGGATATAATCCCGCTCCACGTCCTCAAGAATACTACAGAGGTTATGACAATATTGCAGATTCTGATGGGCCACTTGTCTTGCCCCCTCTACTAGAAGGTCACACCTTTGTAATCACTAGTAGTCTAATGCAAATGCTCACGGCTAGAGGTTTGTTTTTAGGACTACCGTCTGAGGACCCACATGCCCATATAGCTAAGGTGAGGGCTGTGTGTAAAAGCTGTGTAGGGAGGCCGGATTTGAATTAGGATGTAATAGGGCTAAGAGTATTTCCTCTCTCACTGACGGGAGAGGCTGCCATTTGGTTCACTGAGCTCCCTTATAACTCAATTTTCACTTGGAACCAACTGAGGGACGTTTTCTTAGCACGTTACTACCCGGTCTCCAAGAAACTAAATCACAAAGACAGAGTGAACAACTTTGTGGCACTACCAGGAGAGTCAGTTAGTAGTTCTTGGGATAGGTTCACTTTGTTTTTGAGAAGTGTCCCCAATAACCGCATAGATGATGAGTCACTAAAAGAATACTTCTACCGGGGACAGGATGATAATAATAAAGCGGTATTGGATACTATAGCAGGTGGTTCTTATGGGGAGTGTCCTTATGCTGAAATTGCCAAAAAATTAGAGAAAATCTCCCGGAATATTAAAGCATGGAGTACTAGGAAGACAGATACTGGGAGAAATATTTTTGCAGAACAATCCACACACAACCCAGCCACAGATGAGATTCGTGAAGAGATGGCACAGATGAGAACTGAGCTTGGTTTGGTGTTAAAACATGTCACTGGGGGTGCAGAGAAGATAAACGCAGTAAACTACTTGTCTAAACCACCACCACCAACTGATGAATATTATTATGAGGAAGATTCTTATGCAGTAAATGATCAGACGGGGGGTTTCCGACCGAATGCCCAAGGCTCCAATCAGGAGAATTGGCGCCAAGGTCAAG
Source organism: Solanum sitiens (assembly GCA_016801875.1). Classification (NCBI taxonomy): domain Eukaryota; kingdom Viridiplantae; phylum Streptophyta; class Magnoliopsida; order Solanales; family Solanaceae; genus Solanum; species Solanum sitiens. The sequence continues at coordinate 671,538 of JABWTJ010000332.1, forward strand.
GAAATCAAGGTCGGAACTATGGTAACTACAACCGTGAAGGTAATTATGTTCGTGATGGAAATTACAACCGCTACAACAACTTCAATAGGGGTAACTATGGTAACAGAAATGAGAGGAGTGGGCCCTATGTTCCTCCTCAAAATCGTGAAGTTGATCCTAGGGATGGTGGAGGGAGTATGGCGCTAGTTGAGGATATGTTGCACAAGATGAGGAGGAGGTTCGATGCTAGTGATGAGCACACCAAAGAGTTAAGGAGTGATGTAGCAGGTATTGGACAGAAAGTTGATACACATGCCATATCAATTAAGCAGCTTGAATTGCAAATGGCTCAATTATCTGCAACTGTGAACACACGGCAACCGGGCACTCTTCCTAGCAACACTGTCCAAAATCCAAAAAATGATGGACACTGTATGGCAATTACTACTCGTGGTGGTAAACAAACTATTGACCCACCTATACCGTCTATTGTGGAAAAGGTGATGAAAGATAATAATAAAGTGGTAGAGGTTAGTGATGAAGTAGAAGATAACACTGAAAAAGATGCTGAAGTACCTAAAAAGGTAACTCCCATGCCCAGACCTCCACCCCCCTTTCCTCAAAGATTAGTAAAAAAGACCGAGGATGGCAAATATCGGCGTTTTATAACAATGTTGAAGCAACTTTCTATCAATGTCCCTTTGGTAGAAGCTCTTGAACAAATGCCCGGTTATGCCAAGTTTATGAAAGATTTTGTTACAAAGAAAAAATCGGTCACTTTTGAGGATGATGACAGAATGCAGCATTGTAGTGCTATTGCTACAAGGTCTTTGGTGCAAAAGAAAGAAGATCCGGGTGCATTTACTATTCCTTGTACAATCGGGTTATTACATTTTGCGAAAGCATTATGCGATCTGGGGGCAAGCATAAATCTCATGCCCCTCTCAATTTACAAGAAGTTGGGTTTAGGTAACCCAAAGCCTACTGCGATGCGGCTACTGATGGCCGATCGAACAGTAAAAAGGCCTATAGGGATACTCCATGATGTGCTAGTAAAAGTGGAGTCGTTCATATTTCCAGCAGATTTTGTCATTCTTGATTGTGAAGTCGATTTTGAGGTGCCTATTATTCTTGGAAGGCCATTCCTTGCTACGGGTAGAGCCTTAGTTGATATGGAAAAGGGGCAGATAAAATTTCAATTGAACAATGAAGAAGTGACTTTCAACATTTGTAGGTCCATGCGGCAGAGTGGTGAGCTCCAATCGGTATCTGCCATATCCTACAAAGTTGGTGAATCACCCGAGACACAAATAGAAGAACGTCTAGGTGTAGAAGCACTGGCAGCAGTGATAATGAATTTTGATAATGAATGCATTGAAGAATTTGGGTAATTAATTGTTGCTCTTGATCGTGGTAATGTTCGGTTTAAACCGAAGAAATATGAGCTAGATATGAAGAATCAAGAGTCTCCACCCGCTAAACCATCTATAGAGGAGGCTCCAAAGCTAGAACTAAAAGCTCTCCCACCTCATCTCAGGTATGAATTCTTAGGAAACGGTGACACATTGCCGGTAATCATTGCATCAGATCTGAATAAACAACAAGTAGAGAGTTTGGTCAAAGTGCTAAAAAGGTTCAAAAGAGCTATTGGGTGGACCATTGCGAACATTATTGGGATCCCTCCTGATATTTGTTCTCATAAAATCCAACTCATGCCTGATCATAAGCCAAGTATTGAGCACCAAAGACGCTTAAATCCACCTATGCAAGAGGTCGTGAAGAAGGAAATCATAAAATGGTTGGATGCTGGAGTAATATATCCGATCGCCGATAGTAGTTGGGTATGCCCTATTCAGTGTGTACCTATGAAAGGGGGAATGACTGTGGTCCCCAATGAAAAGAATGAACTTGTTCCAATGAGACCGGTGACTGGATGGAGGGTGTGTATGGATTACCGGAAATTAAATACATGGACCGAAAAGGACCATTTTCCCATGCCTTTCATGGATCAAATGTTGGATAGACTCGCTGGAAAAGGGTGGTACTATTTTCTTGATGGTTATTCAGGGTATAATCAAATTTCTATTGCACCAAAAGATCAAGAGAAGACCACTTTCACTTGTCCATATGGGACCTTTGCATTCAAGAGAATGCCGTTTGGGCTATGCAATGCACCCGCCACATTTCAGAGATGTATGATGTCAATATTCTCTGACATGGTCGAAGATACTATTGAGGTTTTTATGAATGATTTTTCAGTGGTTGGTGAATCATTCGAGAAATGTTTGAGGCATTTATCTGAAGTTCTTAGAGATGTGAAGACTGCAATTTAGTTCTCAATTGGGAAAAATGCCACTTTATGGTCAAAGAAGGTATTGTTTTGGGCCATTGTATTTCAGAAAAAGGCATAGAAGTTGATCGAGCCAAAGTCGAGGTGATAGAGAGACTTCCTCCACCTATCTCTGTAAAGGTGTGAGAAGCTTTCTTGGGCATGCAGGTTTTTACAGGAGATTCATTAAAGATTTCTCTAAAATTGCACATCCATTGTGCAAACTGTTGGAGAAAGATTGTAAATTTTCTTTTGATGAATCCTGTCTTAAAGCATTCGGCGATCTCAAAGAAAAACTGGTATCTGCACCTATCATTATTTCTCCGGATTGGAGCAGTCCATTTGAGGTGATGTGTGATGCGAGTGGGGTTGCCCTTGGTGTGGTATTGGGATAAACAAGAGACAAAATCCTTCATCCCATTTACTATCCTAGTAAAGCCCTCAATGAAGCTCAGAAGAACTATACAGTAACTGAACAAGAGCTCCTTGCCATAGTATTTGCTTTTGAAAAATTTTGCTCCTATTTGCTAAGTACTAGAGTTATAGTGCATACTGACCATTCAGCCCTGAGATATTTGATGGCGAAGAAGGATGCGAAACCGAGGTTAATTCATTGGGTATTACTACTGCAAGAATTTGACTTTGATATTGTTCCATCGGACCTGTCTTTTCTTCAAAGGAAAAAGTTCATGTACGATGTGAAGAAGTTCTTTTGGGATGAACCATACTTATACAGGAGCTGTGCTGATGGGCTTATTCGGCGTTGTGTGCCGGAAGTTGAGATGTTGAGTATTTTAGAGGCATGCCATTCCTCACCCTTTGGTGGACATCATAGTGGTGTCCGAACTGCTCATAAGATCTTACAAAGTGGTTACTATTGGCCAACTATTCATCAAGATGCTCATGAGTTCGCCAAAGCATGTGATAGATGCCAAAGAGATGGCGGCATTTCAACAAAGCAAGAGCTCCCTCTAAACCCCATTCTTGTAATTGAGTTATTTGATGTTTGGGGTATTGACTTTATGGGTTCGTTTGTGAGTTCTCATGGAATGAAGTATATTTTAGTAGCAGTTGATTATGTATCCAAGTGGGTGGAAGCCATCGCCCTCGCGAATAATGAGGGGAAGAGTGTCACTGCATTCTTGAAGAAGAATATATTCTCTCAATTTGGTACTCCACGGGCGATTATTAGTGATGGGGGATCCCACTTTTGCAACAAATTGTTCAAGGGATTATTGGAGAAATATGGGGTTCGCCATAATGTGGCCACTCCTTACCATCCTCAAACTAGTGGGCAAGTTGAAGTATCAAATAGGGAAATCAAACTGATTTTGTCAAAAACAGTGAATGCTAGTAGAACAGATTGGTCAAGGAGGCTTGATGATGCGCTTTGGGCTTACCGGACAGCGTATAAGACTCCCATAGGTATGTCTCCATACAAACTAGTATATGGGAAAGCATGTCATCTTCCGGTTGAATTAGAGCATAAAGCCATGTGGGCTATGAAGAAGCTAAAAATGGAGTGGAACGAAGCTGCAGAACAACGGTTAAATGGGTTAAATGAACTTGATGAATTTCGCCTAAAGGCTTATGAAAGCTCAGCCCTCTACAAAGAAAAGATGAAGAAGTACCATGACCTAAAGATCGAGAAACGAGAGTTTATGATTGGGGATTCGGTGCTTTTATTCAACTCTAGATTGCGCTTGTTTCCGAGCAAGCTCAAGTCTAAATGGACTGGCCCTTACTCGATCACCCAATTATTCCCTCATGGAGCGGTTGAGTTGGAAAACAAGGAAGGTGTGAGGTTTAAGGTGAACGGACAACGTATAAATATCTATATAGGTCATGCGGAACCGGCGAATGAGGTGATTGAGGCATATCATCTTGATGAAGTCTGAGTAATCGAGTGTCCTCAGTCGTGCCGCGACGTTAAATCAGGCGTTGGTTGAGAGGCAACCCAATATTTATCATCTAACCACTTCATAGTTTTTCTTTCCAGTAGCGGTAGAAATATTTCTATTAATGGGTTGTAAATTTTCAGGTAGCACATCCACAGGAAGTTCTGCAGAAAAGTTACTCTGCCACATTCACTGACGGATACATCGACGGACCGTCACGCCTGTGATGGACCGTCACATGACTCCGTCGTGCCAGGTACGCTCTCTAGTATTTTTTTAAGAATTAGGGCACATGCGATGGACCGTATGACGGACCATCACAACTGCGACGGACCGTCATCGAGGTTTCGTCACATTATCACCCGGCTACCCGACCCGACCCGGCTAATGAAGTTCAAAAGTTTAAACATTTTAACCCCCCCCACCCCTTCAATTAACCATTTTCTTTCCCTTTTCCCCCCATTTCCTCCCCTTTCAACTTCCTTCTCCTCCAAAATTTCCCACATTCTCCCATTTTCCTCCCAAATCTCTCTTCTTGGTCGGAGTCTGCTGTTGTGCTTCTCAGTCTTCTCTGTTGGGTGCCATCACTTTCGTCTTATTTTCTCCTCTTCCAAGGTATGTGTTCCTGCAAACTCCACCCATTTACTTAGTTTGTTTTGTTTTTCTTTACTATTAGCATATGGGTCTTTTGCTCTTTGAATATATAGTGTCAACCTAGGGTATTAATTCCACCAAATGCCTGGATAAAACTAGAGAAATTAGGGCTTTAAAACTTGTAAATTTGATAGGTATTTAGGTTCAAGAGTGTTAGACAATTGTTAGGTCTTTGTTTTGACTCACATGGGGTAAATGTGGCATCCCCCAGTTCTGTCTCTGAATGACAGCACGACAACCCGATGACGGACCGTCGTACCCACGACGGTCCATCCTGCACAACCTTCGTGATGGTCAGAGACCCCTGTCCTAAGGTTCTCAACACTCTTTCCAAGTGTCCACTGACGGACACATGCGACGGACCGTCATACCCACGACGGTCCGTCCTGCACAACCGTCGTGACGGTCAGAGACCCCTGTCCTCAGGGTCTCAATACTTTTTCCAAGTGTCCACTAACGTACACATGCGATGGACCATCATACCCACGATGGTCCATCCTGTACAACCGTCGTGACGGTCAGAGACCCCTGTCCTAAGGGTCTCAACACTTTTTCCAAGTGTCCACTGACGGACACATGCGACGGACCGTCATACCCACGACGGTCCATCCTGCACAACCGTCGTGACGGTTAGAGACCCATGTCCTAAGGGTCTCATCACTTTTACGAAGTTCCACTAACAGACACATGTGACGGACCGTCATACCCACGACGGTCCGTCCTGCATAACCGTCGTGACTGTCAGAGACCCTTGTCCTAAGGGTCTCATCACTTTTACTAAGTGTCCACTGACGGACACATGTGACGTACCATCATACCCATGACGGTCCGTCCTGCATAACCGTCGTATCGGTCAGAGACCCCTGTCCTAAGGGTCTCCACACTTTTACTAAGTGTCCACTGACGGACACATGTGACGGACCATCATACCCACGACGGCCCGTCCTGAACAACCATCGTATCAGTCTGATACCTTTATTCTGATACTCTTTGTTGCTAAGTATTAAATGACGGACCTCATGACGGTCCGTCGTAAGCACGACGGGCCGTCATCAGGTCCGTCGTGCCTTACTGCTACTTCAGAACTGTTATCACTGGTTTGAGTTCTGCGTATTATTGTCTCATTTTTTTTATCATGTATTATCTTTCAAGTACTAATGATGATTCGTTACAGGTACTACCTCTCATGGCACCTAAACAAGATCGCGTTTATGCACGTGGGCGTTCTAAATCTGTCGCCCCATCTGCCCGATTGGTGATAGGCTCGGATGATGAGCATGATCCAGAGTACGTGCCCCCAGGCACTGCTACTACAGCACGAGCTCCATGTGTACCGAGAGTCACGCCCAAGAAGGTGGCGCCCGGCGTAGTCACTGCCTCCCAGTCTGATGAGGAGCGCACACTGACCGGCACACCTTCTGGGTCAGCTGCCCAAGACGAAGGAGCATCTGGCTCCTCAGGAGTTTCGTGGTCAGAGGAAGCCTCCGGGTCCGCAGAAGCCTCTGCCCCCGCCACAGCTACGCAGTCTGCCTCGGATGATGAGGCTGAAAGTACTGACTCCACCCCTGGCTCACCAACTGGAGTCGCTGCCCAGGTTGCCGATCAGCCCAACCGGTGGTGTGTCGACGGGCAATACAAAGTATACTTAGACGCCAAAGTGCTCAATGACAAAGGCGTCATGACACGGACCCTCACACTGGAGAGGCAGGTCCTCACGGGAAGTCTCCCCACCATGCCAGACATTCACACCCTTTTCACCAGACACCGGCTGGAGTGGACGGCTCGTTCTTTGGGCCGATACAGTGAGGAGTTAGTTCGCGAGTTCTATGCCTCTTATGTGGCCACTCTTCGCTCACAGATCGATAGGCGGTCTGCCCCCACCAAATAGGCCCCACTTGAGCATGTCTGAGTACTCGGCATCCAGGTCGACATCTCACTACCAGCCATTCGCTGATATCTGTACGGCACGGATTTTGACTCCACCAGCACACCTCTCACTGCCGAGTTTGATTATCGGTGGCAAATTGTTAAAGAGGGTCGGTTCTTACGCGAGCCTTCACTGAGAGAGACTACCAAGAGGTGGATGGCACAGCACCTGTCTATTGATGGAGAGGCTGCGGATTGGGTGATGGAGCCGAAGAGAGCCATCAGGAAGGCCAACTTGACCTTTACGGCCAAGTTTCTTTGGTTGATAGTCCGCCATTGTCTCTCCCCCACTGCTGCTGATAATATAGTCACCTGGGATCGTGCAGTGTTGATGGCCGCAATGATGGCAGGGTTCGAGGTCGATTTCGCTTGGCTTCTCCAAGCGGTCATGCACGAGAGGGCCTTCAAGGTCACCACGACTTACCCTTTTCCTTGCATGATTTTTTCTTTGTGCAGATCAGCAGGTGTGCCCATTTGGTACATTGACCAGCTCAGGACCCCGCAAGGAAATGTTGACATCGACCTCATCAGGGATGAGGCCAATGAGTTGGCCCCACGCAGAGGGCCCCGCCCTGAGGTGGTCCCACTTAGTGAGAACCTGTCCGATACCATAGAGCATGCCCATGCTGCTTCCCAGACTGCTGCTGCACACACTGACACTACTCCGGTCGAGTCTATCCCAGGTAGTAGCACTGCCCCGAGCTTCTCTCGCTCGGCTCCTTCCGCCACTCTGGTCCCACTTGCTAGGGTCCAAAAACTTGAGGCACAGATGCCTACACTTCTGCATCACATCCAGCCTTGGATGCAGAAGACTATTGTTGAGGCAGAGGAGCTCAAGATGGTACATCACACAGAGAGGAAGATTGCAGAGGTTCATCAGCGTTTAGACGCTTTTGAGTTGCGAGTGCTAGCCCGACCAGCACCTCCGGTGGACATGTTGACCCTTCAGGCTGCGGTTGAGAGTCTGCGGGCTGATCTTGATACGATCTTAGAGGCAAGGGTGCCTGAGTCTGAGGCCCCATCTGCAGAGCCTGCTGATGACACCATGATGGCTGCTCTTTTTGCCACTTCCGATGTCCCACCACCTCCCCCATGTGAGCATGTAAAGAGACGCAGGGGTCGAGAGGAGGATGAGGCTAGGGCGAGGAAGAAGGAGCGCCGTGAGATGGAGGCTGCGAGGAGAGCCTCGATTGCTGATGATGAGGCCCAACAGTTGAGGGCTATAGAAGTAGCTGCCGGGGCGTCTAGCTCCAAAATTGTAGATTCTGTGGGAGGCACTACTGATGGTGCTGTGGATGCTGAGGACATTACTAAGGATGTCCAAACCACGCAGGGAGTGGGTTCCGGTGAACCGGACCCACCAGCTTGCTGATCGCCGGCGCTTAGCGCCTCAGGTTTGCTTCACTTCCCTTTTGGGTAGTTTAGTTTTTTTTATGCATTGGGGACAACTGCATATCTTTTCTTGGGGGTGGGGTAAATGGAAAGTGAATACTTGGGTGAATTCTGAGTAGCCCAAGTTCACGATCCTCTTTTGGGGTTTTCTTGCCTGTGTTCTTTTTCCCCAAAAGACTTATTACTTTTATTGTTGAACCGGCATGTCATATCTTATGTACATAGCATAAATCTGAAGCATGATGGCTAAAGTAAATATGATATCTCGATAATCAAAATGATGCATGACTAGGCATAGTAAGTGAAAATTGTGTGGTTTGAAACATGAAATAAAGATAAACTACTGCATGATCCTGAATCTAAGATTTAAGCTAGGTGTCGAATAATCTGGGAATGCAAGAAATGTCAAGAGAGTGTGAGGTGAAATCGAATGTCCACCATTAATACTGAGCTAGAACTTGCCTGGTTAGTCCTGCTAAAAATGAGTCAAAACAATCACTTAGGAAAGGATCATAGGCCCTTGTTCGAAATAGTCAATCGTAAGCCTAAAAATAACAGAAAACCAAATAAAGTTAATCCCTTTTTGATCCAAATGAATTAAGCTTAAAATAGATCTTTGTTTTTCACCCCAAATGATCTTCTCTGGGAACAATGTGTTGGCCCTGGTCCCTCCTTGGACATGTGCACCTCAATTTATGCCAAAAGTATAAGTTGAGGGTGGCTAATGCAGAAAGCAACCTTGTTTTGGCCCTGACCCAACCATGGGTATTGTGAACCTTGACTCATGGCAAAATCATGAGTTGAGGGTGGCTGCTATAAGGAAAACCCCGGAAAGTGGGGTTGAAAGAATGAAGATAAAGAAAGAATACAACAGAAGTGATTAAAAAAAATAAAAAAAAAATAAAAAAATAATATGAATAAAAAAGCAAAAGAAACAAAAGAAAAGAGAAAAGTCACTTACACATAAGGATAAGAAAGGGAAAGCAGCAAAGTGAAAAGAAAATTGAGTAATAGGGCGAAATAAGATGATAAAAAGGTGGTTCGCTTAGCCGATATGTCAAGGAGGGCAACAAGTCACTAAAGTATACCTAAATACACCCTACCTGACCCTCAGCCTATGTTACAAGCTAAAAAAGTCCTATTGTGATCCTAAGTGCGTATGATGAACTTGAAGTAGTGAAAATAAGGGCAAGCCTATGGCAATATGTATAAATGAGTGGTGAATTTGTTCTGAGAGTGAGTGTCGAAACGTGATCCTTATACTCAAACTAAAATCATTTGTGTGAAAAATGAGGATGTTATTTGAAGTGAGGACAGGAGTTGTATTACCAGAAATATTAGCATCTCGGTGAGAAATTGAAGAGGATAGGCATCATTGCGTAGTAAATCTGGGTTATGGTTTGATTCTACACAAGTCAATGCCTAATAGTGAGACCATGCATGAACATAATGAGAATAATCGGGATTGATATCCAAATGAGTTGCGGAAGTTAAAATATGGATACTTTTGTACAAATATTTTGTAGTGAGTCATAGTGCGTCGCTTGAGGACAAACAACGAATTTAAGTTGAGGGTGTTGATGTACCGTTGTTTCACGGTATTTTCTAATGCTTTTTCCTTAAGTTTAGTGTGTGTCGAGAGCCTTTTTGTGTTGATTTTGATATAAGTTTCTCTTTGTTTGTAGAAAATCTGTCCAAGGATGAACGCGGGGGGTTTTGAGAAAGAATTGCAGAAGAGACCACCTACGAAACCTATGACGGTCCATCACGGCTGTGACGGTCCCTTGGTGGCATCGTAGTGAAGGGATAAGTTGCTGAAGGAAATTTGGGGAAGTCTGACCAAGTGTGGGCTTACGGAAGTCCATTACGGACCGTCACAGCTACGACGGTCCGTCCTGCTGGTTCGTCGTAATGATCAGAGAGTAGTCCAGTACCCAAATTCCAAGAATTGAAGTATTTTGGAACGAAGACCCTCGACGGACCGTCGTGCTTGAAACGGTCCATCATACCTGTCCGTCGAGGGGAATGAAGAAAGCAACAGAAGAATGGTGAAGTATGGGACGACGGAGTCTATGACGGTCCATCGTGTCCATGACGGTCCGTCACGTGGTCCATCGACCCAGACGCGATTGGACAGATTTTTAGTAAATAGAATTCTTATTTGATTAGGTTTCGTTTTTTATTATAAATAGTTGGAAAAACCTTGTTTTTGTGGTGAGACTTTCTGGATAATTTTTAGTTTATAGTTCTTCTATTATAGTATTGAATACTCGATTTTGGGAATTAAGATATTTTTCCGGTATTGATTATTGGTGATTTCGTTGATTAATCAAGTTAAATTTTGGGGAATTATTCGTTTTCATAGAAGTAAGTGCATGAATTCTTCCATTAACAATATGAATTGTGTAATGACGAACATGGGTAACTAAACCTCATAGCTAGGGTTGTGGGAACCATGGGTGAATAACAAGGTAATAATCTAACTTAAATAACAATTCTAGAGTGGTGTCTTGCATGTATTGAGAATTCTTTCGTTTAGAAGTCTTTTTAACGGTGGCCAACGTTAGAACTCGCCTTAATGCTACTTGCCGGACCAAGGAGGTAGATAATAGGAAAAGAATTATCAACATAAATTTAGTGTAGACTATCTAATAGGCCAGTATTGGTTGGTACGAGTTAATAACTTAGTCAAATACCGAATACGATGCTTAATATGAGGTAAAGATAAGGGTTAGTATAGCAACACACGTAGCCGGACCAAGGTGCGGAGTGAAATTCTCTAGATGCCGGACCAAGGATTTAGAGATACGTAACTTATCACTTTACATGCAAGATATCAGGATAGAATTGTTATAGTTAGATTTACCAAGTTAGGAACCTGTGGGGAACACTAAAGCCCTAGTTACTTTTATAATTTGATTAAACTTCGAAAGCTGAATCTGTTAGTTGTCCATTTTTATTTAGTTAATCATTTTCATTAATTTAGAAATAAAATCCCCCTTTTTGTCTCTTTGTTTGTCGGAAATTAGTTGGCTAAATAGTAGTAATAATAGAATAAAGTTAAGTCTGAACTATTTTCCTTGTGGGATCGATCTCAACCTTATTAGTTGGGTTCTTTACTTGATACGACCGCTTTACTTCTTATTTGAGAAGTAAGTTTGAGCGTATCAGTAAGCTAGGAAAACCCAGAAAAGGGATGTCCTCCGGAATGCAAGGAGGCTCACCAAGTTACTACGAAGTGCTGAACTAGATCAACGGTGCGCTGCGTGCTGATCCTGGTTACCTGTGTCTGCATCATGAAACAATGCAGGCCAACTGGCATCAATACATTGAATGTATGAGTGTGCGAGTTGGAAATCTAAACAACGATTTAAGCTTGAGGGGATTAAGGTGAACTTACCTTGGCTTTTCTCAACTCAAGAATATGCTTAACTCAAAGTATACATATAATGAAATTTAAAAAACATGTGATATATGTAAAGCTTGTAAAACAGTTGTAACATTTCAAAATCTCAAGATGTGTCGTAAACCCTAACATAGATATAATGAGGTCTAAGTAATGTTTTGAAGTCCATTTTAATGAATTTAGGTCAGTTGAGATGTGTAAGAACCAAGACGTTCAAGAACGTCCATGACGTCCGGAAGTTGATTCAAAAGGGTACTAGTGTGTCTCAGCATGTTTTACTAGTTTATTGGAATCGGAAACGTATGAAAAATGGTAAAAAGGTACATAATAGGTGTTTGAGTTGATTCATGGTCGAAACGTCTGGGCACGACTCCCCAAGGACCAACCAAGGCTCCTTGAGGAGGACCGTTGCGTTTGAGGCAACACTGCCTGGCAGTTTCCATCGACGGTGCAAGAGACGGATCGTGTGTTGAACAATGGGTCATAGATGGCACCGTGGTCTCACACTTAGGCTTGGTGAGGAATACTCTCGCCTGCACAATCTCTGAACTCATCGACGGAGTGCAATACGAGAGGGGGAAGGTCCATAAACTCACAAACGGCCCGTCAGCGGGGTTCCGTCTGTGAGGGGTTATGTTTCTGTAACATTTTAAATGTTAAGTCATTTAATTAATTAAGTGAATAGGGGTTAGTTAGGAAATAAGGGTGACTAATAACTAACTTAACACCCATATAAAAGCCCCAACCTCAATTAAACTAATTAGACTCTAAGAATCAAACTCTCTATCTTCTTTCTACTTTCTCTCTCTATTGGAAGACACCATTGGAGGCTAAGCTAAGGAAGGGAATTGGGGGATGAAAAGTGAAGAATTCATCTCCAAATTCTTGTTAAAACGTTAAGGTATGGGATCTCTTCACCTTTGAGACTTCTTTCCTCAAATGGTTCCTTCAAAGGTTTTCCAAAAGTTGAGTTTTCATATGGGTTTCATTTAATTACGAGTTTGATGTCATGAATTGAGTTGTTTATGTTTTATTTAGGAGATAATGAGTAGATTATCATGTATTGTAACTTGATTATGATGAATTGATATGGTTTGGTCTAGATTGTAGAGTATGGCCCTTAACCCCTAACCCTAGGTTTGATCTTGATGTGAAATATGTTAGGATTGATCAATTAACTTGATTATTGGTTAAATCACTAATAGATGATGTTATTACACTGATAATAGACAAGTTTTGATGAATTGTAGTCTTTCATACTAATTCTTGAGTAGGGATCTAGGTTAAGAAGATTGGCCTAAGTACCTTGTTTTCAAAGCTTTGGTTTAGTATTGAATTATGATGTAGTGACTCTTCTAACTCTATTATCATGTTGGTTATTGAATTAAATTGATGAGATGACCTAATTGGTTGAGTTGTGGGTTGATGGTAAGGCCCTTATGATGAACTACGGAGGAGGCTTTGTAAGTCCTGTAATACCTATCTCTTACTTCAATTTGTGGTAAGTTGGGATTAAGTCATGATGTTGTGTTGGAGTATGCCTTATCTAGGATTTGATAGGATGGTATGATGATTTAATTGAAATGCCTTAACTTTGGTTGTGAGGTTTCTTAGGGTGTACATGTTGTAAGGGTGGTGATGTTTATAAATGTGCCCTACTATGATGTGATATGTAAAGTGTTAACCTCACTTATATGAGTTGTGATGAAAGGACTATTACTCATGCAATTCTTATTGAGTTATGATGATGATGATTATACAAGGGCTAGACCCTATGACCTAAACTACGTTATGAAAGATGAATAAATATTAATGACATTTTAATAAGGGACTTAGCTTAGCACCAAGTGAACTTGACAATGGGAGGTGATGTATTTCCAATAGTGGAAGTGTTACCCCTTTAGTTTTGTATGTGATGTTGACTCCCCATTGAGGGATACTCATTTCATTGATTCCCATGAGATGAGGCCCCAATTACCAAGCGGTATGTAGAGGGAATCACCTATCTCTTAGTTCTTGAACTATGTTGCCCCCATAGGAAGACTAGCTAGTGGATCCACCTAGAAAGCTACGTTTATGTTAGGTTCTACCTTGGCAGATATACCACCTTTCATAGGCGTAAGGTTTTATAACACCGGATTCTACATTAGCTCGTGTGGTCTATGTCGATTAAGGCAAGTGTTCCCTAAACTAAAATGAAGTAATAATATATAGACAAACTAAAGTGACTTGAGGGGTTTGACTTAGCTTAACTAGGGGTATGGGACTCTACTTAAGCCTTGCACTAGTTTGCCTTGATAGGAGATTTATGAGGTCAATATTATGTTTATAAATGATGATGAAGATAGATGACTTCATATGATGATTATGATGCTTATGAATATGGAAATGGTCTTTATTGTTAAAGTATGAACTTATGTGTATTGAAGGTTATGTTAGGTGAAGTGAGTTGTTATTTATGATTCTTATTTGGTTACTTGATTAAGTAAGGTTATGGGGCTTTGCTTGGTCATTGCACTTGTGGCTTTATAAGGATTATGATTGGTTTTTTTGCTTTACTATTTACATAATAAACTCTTATTCATGCTTGTGATATGGTTACTTAATGATCGGGTTATATGGGTATATGGGTTCAAGTATGTGATATGCATATAGTTGCTTAATTTGATTGAACATAACTAAATGATTTGTATAGCTTGTTGATTGTGCATAAAGAGGTAAAATGACATGATTTCATTAAATGTTCATTTTTAGCATGTTTGGTTGTTATATGTGCATATGGTCTCATACTTAGTACATGTGGCATACTAACCCCATTTTCTCTCTTTTTCCCAAACAATTTAGGCTCCGGTCGTTGAGGTTTGGTTCGAGGCGATTGAGAAGGAGGCTTGCATACTTCTATCATCCAAGTGGTAGGTCCTCATTTTCCCGAGGATGATGCCGATATTCTACCTATGGATTTGCTTAGATATTAAGACACTTATGTTGACTCTATCTTTTCATTTGAAGACAAGTTGTATAAAGCCTATATGTGGCTTACTTTTGTTGTTGTAAGGTTATGCCCATTTGATATTGTCATTCTAGATGGTTATGAGATGAGACGGATTTTATGATTCTAATTCTATCTTATATATATATGTATGTGAAATAAAAGTAGAAGACTAAGTAATCTTCTTATACGAAGGGTCTATGTATACTTGATAATAATACTATTACGTGTATGTAGAGGTCTATGTAAACCTCCAATTAGTTAAAGTTAAAAGTTTTAAATTTTCTGTACTTTTTGACTTGTGAATGCGATGATGATAATTAAGGGGATAGTTTTAGTCCTCAAACAAGACGCCGCCGCCAGTTACGTCTAGGGGGTAAACCCAGATGTGAAAAACTTGGTATCAGAGCATGAGGTTAAATATCCTTGATAAAGATGTCTCTCTCAACCACGTCTATGTAGATTCGTACTCATAATTGTGAAGCGCGCCACACTTATGAATAGGAATCTATATGATGCTTAGGATCTCTCTCTTTCTTGGAAATCCAATGTCATGCCTCTAGAGTAACTATTAATTGCTTTAAGCTAAACCTTATACTTTGGTTATAGGAAATGAATACTCGGAGGAATGTGGAAAGAAGGATTGAGAAGGAGATTGCTCCTCCCCGTGTTGATCAAGATCCTCCACCTGAAGAGGAGGTTGACGTTAAACAAGCTCCGGCCAATCGTCCACCTTTGACGGATGGAGAGATAAGGGTTGCCCTTCTTCAAATGGCCCAAGCCATTACTTCTGAAGCCCAAGCCGCCACTCTTCAAGATCAAGCTATGACGGGGCCCAAGATAATCATGAGGTTGCACCCCGACCTAATCTACAAGTCTCTACCATGGCATCTCATTTGAGGGACTTCACTCGAATGAACCCTCCTACTTTCCATGGGTCTAGGGTTGATGAAGACACCCAAGAGTTCATCGATGAGGTTTATAAGATACTCTTTGCCACGGGGTTAAGCACTAGTGAGAAGGCCAAGTTGGTCACATTTAAACTCAAGGATGTGGCTCAAACTTGGTATGTGCAATGGAGGGATAATCGGCCTCTTCGGGGTGGACCGGTTAACTTGGGAGATCTTCAAGAAGGCATTTCTTGATCGGTTTTTCCCTAGAGAGATGAGGGAGGCTAAAGTTGTGGAGTTCATCAACCTTCGTCAAGGAGGTATGAGTGTTCTTGAGTATTCTATGAAATTTACTCAATTGTCCAAATATGCTCCTTCTTTGGTTTTCGATCCTAGAGATGAGATGAGCCGCTTTGTGACGGGAGTGTCGGATGATTTGCAAGAGAAGTGTCATTCGGCCATGATTCATGACAATATGAACATATCTCGGCTTATGGGGCATGCTAGATAAGTTGAGGAGGCATGGGCTAGGAGGAAGACTAGGGATGCTGAGAGGGCAAGGTCCCTTAAAGGTGGTTCTTCCAAGAGTAGGCTTGAAATTCATGACAAGCCTAGGTTCAAAAAGAGGTTCTCTAATCAATTTCCATCCAAGTTCCCTAAGGCTCGTGATGACAAGGTGGCTAAACCTAGAGCTCAAAAGGGGAAGAGTAGGAAATCACCCCAATGAGAAGCCTACATGTGCCAAGTATGGAAAGGGTCATTTTGGTGAGCGTTTGGTTGGAACGGGCAATTGTTTTGGTTGTGGAAAGAGTGGTCACAAGATATGATATTGTCCTAATATTAAGGGGCAAGAGAAGAGTGGTCAAGCAAATGGTTCTAGTGATGCTCCAAAGAAGAACCACTTCTATGCTCTTTGTACTAGGGGTGAGCAAGAGACCTCTCCCGATGTGGTGACTGGTATGTTACAAGTCTTTTCTATTGATGATTATGCTTTACTTGATCCGAGTCTACTTTGTCTTTCGTTACACCCCTTGTAGCTAAAAAGTTTGATACTTTACCCGATATCTTGCATGAGCCTTTCTTAGTGTCTACACCGGTAGGTGAGTCGGTGGTTGCAAAGCGGGTATATAGAAATTGTCCTATCATGTTTCCCAATAGAGTTTCTTATGTTGATCTAGTTGAACTAGATATGCTTGATTTTGATATTATTTTGGGTATGGATTGGTTGCATTCTTGTTTTTCCACTATTGATTGTAGGACAAGGATAGTGAGGTTTAATTTTCCTAATGAACCCGTTGTTGAGTGGAAGTGGGGAAGTTCTATTCCTAAAGGTCGTAAAATTTCTTGTTTAAAGGCTTGCAAAATGATCTCTAAGTTCTGCCTATATCATATAGTGAGAGTCCAAGATCTTGACTCCAAAATTCCTCGCATTGAGTCGGTCCCCGTAGTGAGTGAATTTCTGGAGGTCTTCTCTAATGACCTTCCCGATATTCCTCCCTAACGAGAAATTGATTTTGGTATCAATTTGCTACCAGAAACAAACCCCATTTTGATTCCTTCTTATAGAATGGCTCCGGCCGAGTTGAAGGAATTGAAGGCACAACTTAAAGATTTGTTAGACAAGGGCTTCATAAGGCCTAGTATATCTCCATGGGGTGCTCCGGTCTTGTTTGTGAAGAAGAAAGATGGGTCCTTGAGAATGTGTATAGATTATCGCTAAGTCAACAAGGTCATAATTAAGAACAAGTATCCTCTCCCTCTAATTGATTTTGATCAACTCCAAGGGTCAAGCTACTTTTCCAAAATTGATTTGAGGTAGGGGTATCACCAATTGAGGGTGAGAGGTGAGGATGTACCAAAGATGGCTTTTCGGACTCGATATGGCCACTATGAATTCCTTGTTATGTCCTTTGGTCTCACTAATGCTCCGGCGGCATTTATGGACCTAATGAATAGGGTGTTTCGAACATACATAGATTCTTTTGTCATTGTGTTTATTGATGACATCTTGGTATACTCGAAAAATGAGAGTGATCACATGGGTCATTTGAGGGTGGTATTGCAAACCTTTAAAGAGCATCAATTGTTTGCCAAATATAGCAAATGTGAGTTTTGGTTGAGGTAGGTGGCATTTCTTGGTCACATCATCTCTAGTGAGGGAGTTGAGGTAGATCCAAGGAAAACGGAGGCGGTGAGAAATTGGCTGAGACCATTGACTTCAACCGACATTAGGAGTTTCTTGGGTCTTGCGGGTTATTATCGGAGGTTTGTGGATAGTTTTGCGTCCATTGCATCTCCCTTGACTACTTTGACCCAAAAGATTAAGAAGTTTGAGTGGTCGAAAGCATGTGAAAAGAGCTTCCAAATCTTGAAGGATAGGCTTACTTTCGCTCCGGTGTTGACTCTACCGGAGGGTACAAAAGGCTTCGTGCTTATTGTGATGTATCCCGTGTGGGTTTGGGGTGTGTGCTTATTCAACATGGGAAGGTTATTGCCTATGCTTCTATGCAACTCAAGGTGCACGAGAGGAACTAACCCACTCATGATCTTGAGTTAGCGTCCGTGGTGTTTGCTTTGAAAATTTAGAGGCATTATTTATATGGTGTCCATTGATGTGTTCACCAATCATAAAAGTCTCCAATATGTGTTTACCCAAAAAGAGTTGAATCTCCGACAAAGAAGATGGCTTGAGTTGTTGAAAGACTATGATATGAGTGTTCTGTATCACCCCGGCAAAGCGAATGTGTTAGCTGATGCTCTAAGCCGTTTGTCTATGGGTAGTGTGTCTCACGTTGAAGAAGCCAAAAAGGACCTAGTGAAAGAGGTTCATAGGTTGGCTAGGTTGGGTATGAGATTGGAAGGTTTTTCAAATGGTGGTGTGATGGTCCATCACAACTCCGAGTCATCTTTGGTTGTTGAGGTGAAGTCCAAACAACACCTTGATAAACCATTAATGGAGTTGAAAGAATCGGTTCTTGGCAAATTAAATGATTCTTTCTCCTTAGGGGGAGATGGTGTATTGAGATATCAAGGGCGATTATGTGTTCCTAATATTGATGATTTGATGAATCGTATCCTTGAAGAAGCTCATGGGTCCCACTATTCCATTCATCCGGGGTCAACAAAAATGTACCATAACCTTAGGGAGGTGTATTGGTGGGAAGGTTTGAAAAGGGACATAGCGGCATTTGTCGCTAAGTGTCCAAATTGCCAACAAGTCAAAGACGAACATCTAAAACAGGGGGCTTACTACAAGAGATCCAAATTCCTGCTTGGAAGTGGGAAGACATCAATATGGATTTTGTGGTAGGTTTTGCCTAAGACCCAAAAGCAATATGACTCCATATGGGTGGTGGTTGATAGGTTGACCAAGTCCGCTCATTTTATTCCCGTCAAGTCTACTTATTCGGCGGAGGATTATGCTAAGATCTTCATAGATGAGATTGTGTGTCGCCATGGTATTCCGTTATCCATCATATCGGATAGGGGTGCACAATTCACATCTATGTTTTGGAGGTCGTTTCAAAAAGGGTTGGGTACTAAGGTGAAGTTGAGTACCACTTTTCATCCCCAAACGGATGGTCAAGCAGAAGTACTATTCAAACCCTTGAGGATATGCTTAGAGATTGTGTCATCAACTTTAAAGGGAGTTGGGATAAGCACTTGACTTTGGTAGAGTTTGCTTAAAATAATAGTTTCCATTCATCCATCTACATGGCTCCCTATGAAGCCTTGTATGGTAGGAGGTGTAGGTCTCCTATTGGGTGGTTTGAAGTCGGTGAGTCTTCAATTCTTGGTCCTGATTTGATTTATAAGACTTTGGAAAAAGTTCATGTTGTAAGAAATCGCTTGTAAATGGCCTATAGTCGGCAAAAGTCCTATGCCGATAATAGAAGGAGGGATCTTGAACTTGAAGAAGGTGAGAAGGTGTATTTGAAAATTTCACCTATGAAGGGGGTTGTTAGATTTGGCAAGAAGGGGACATTGAGCCCTCTTTATGTGGGACCCTATGAAATCTTGCAAAGGGTTGGTAAGGTTGCCAATGAGTTGAGGTTGCCTAGTGAATTGGCTTTGGTTCATCCGGTCTTCCATGTTTCTATGTTGAAAAAGTGTGTCGGTGATCCCGAATCCATTCTTCCTATTGAGGGTCTTGGTGTCAAGGATAACCTCTATTATGAGGAGGTTCAGGTTTAAATTCTTGATAGGCAAGTAAAGAGATTGAGGAACAAAGAGGTGGTTTCCGTAAAAGTATTATGGAAAAATCACCTAGTTGAGGGTGCAACATGGCAGGCCGAGGCCGACATGAAGTCCCGTTATCCTCATCTTTTTTATGATTAAGATTCTTTTTAATAATATAAATGTGACTAGAATTTGAGGTTTCTTAATTTTTGGGTGAAGTTTGCAAAAATTGCATTTTTTTGAAAACTTCACAGTGAGCTTTACTGTGAAGTTACTGTAATATTGCCTTTGAAAACATGAAATTTTTGTTTTTTTTGCTTGTTTTGAGTTATGTTGTGCATTTTGATATTGTGAGTGTTTATGGAATTATATGTAGCATATTGTTAAGATTAACTTTGTGCTAATTGACTCATGTAATGTATGTTGACCTCATGTGTGTTGTGAGAAGGAAATACCTCATGACGAAATGATTGAGCCTATGAGTGGTAATTAGAGTTTTGGAATTGCCTTGTTTGAAATGATATGATTCATGTTTATTTGACGTTGTTGATTGGTTGAGCTGCTAGTCTTCAGTCTATTCTTTCCTTCAAAAGAGTGTTTAGTGTCATTCGGGGATGAATGTTCCTAAGGGGGGGATAATGTAACATTTCAAAATCTCAAGATGTGTCGTAAACCCTAACATAGAGATAATGAGGTCTAAGTACTGTTTTTAAGTCAATTTTAATGAATTTAGGTCAGTTAAGAAGTGTAAGAACCAAGACGTTCAAGAACGTCCATGACGTCCGGAAGTTGGTTCAAAAGGGTACTAGTGTGTCTCAGCATGTTTGACTAGTTTATAGGATTAGGAAAGGTATGAAAAATGGTAAAAAGGTAGATAATAGCTGTTTGAATTGTTTCATGGTCGAAACATCTAGGCACGACTCCCCAAGGACCAACCAAGGGTCCTTGAGGAGGACCCTTGCGTTTGAGGCAACACTGCCTGGCAATGTCCATCGACGGTGCAAGAGACGGACCGTGTGTTGACCAACGGGGCGTCGATGCCACCGTGGTATCACACTTACCCTTGGTGAGGAAGCCCCTCGCCTGCACAGTCTCTGAACTCATCGATGGAGTGCAGGACGAGAGGGGGAAGGTCCGTAGACTCACAGATGGCCCGTCGGCGGGGTTCTGTCTGTGAGGGGTTATGTTTCTATAACATTTTAAATGTTAAATCATTTAATTAATTATGTGACTAGGGGTTAGTTAGGTATTAAGGGGTGACTAATTAACTAACTTAACACCCATATAAAAGCCCCAACCCTAATTAAACTAATTAGACTCTAAGAGTCAAACTCTCTATCTTCTCTCTACTTTATCTCTCTATTAGAAGACACCATTGGAGGCTAAGCTAAGGAAGGGAATAGGGGGCTGGAAAGGGACGAATTCATCTCCAAATTCTTGTTAAAACGTTAAAGTATGGGATCTCTTCACCTTTGAGACTTCTTTCCTCAAAAAGTTCCTTCAAAGGTTTTCCAAAAGTTGAGTTTTCATATAGGTTTCATTCAATTACGAGTTTGATGTCATGAATTGAGTTGTTTATGTTTTCTTTAGGATATAATGAGTAGATTATCATGTATTGTAACTTGATTATGATGAATTGAGATGGTTTGGTCTAGATTGTAGTATGGCCCTTAACCCCTAACCCTAGGTTTGATCTTAATGTGAATTATGTTGGGATTGATTCAATTGACTTGATTATTGGTTAAATCACTAATAGATGATGTTATTACACTGATCATAGACATGTTTTGATGAATTGTAGTCTTTCCTACTAATTCTTGAGTAGGGATCTAGGTTAAGAAGATTGGCCTAAGTACCTTATTTCAAAGCTTTGGTTTAGTGTTGAATTATGGTGTAATGACTCTTCTAACTCTATTATCATGTTGGTTATTGAATTACATTGATGATATGACCTAATTGGGTTGAGTTGAGGGTTGATTGTAAGTCCCTTATGATGACCTATGAAGGAGGCTTGGTAAGTCTTGTAATTCCTATCTCTTACTTTAATTTGGGGTAAATTGTGATTAAGTCATGATGTTGTGTTGGAGTATGCCTTATCTAGGATTTGATAGGATGGTATGATGATTTAATTGAAATGCCTTAACTTTGGTTGTGAGGTTGATTAGGGTGTACATGTTGTAAGGGTGGTGATGTGTATCAATGTGCCCTACTATGATGTGATATGTAAAGTGTTAAACTCACCTATATGAGTTATGATGAACGGACTATTACTCATGCAATTCTTATTGAGCTATGATGATAATGATTATACAAGGGCTAGACCCTATGACCTAAACTACGTTATGAAAGATGAATAAAGATTAATGACATTTCAATAAAGGACTTAGCTTAGCACCAAGTGAACTTGACAATGGGAGGTGATGGCTTTCCAATAGATGAAGTGTTACCCCTTTAATTCTGTATGTGATGTTGACTCCCCATTGAGGGATACTCATTTCATTGATTCCCATGAGATGAGGCCCCAATTACCAAGTGGTATGTAGAGGGATTCATCTATCTCTTAGTTCTTGAACTATGTTGCCCCCATAGGAAGACTAGCTAGTGGATCCACCTAGAATGCTACGTTTATGTTAGGTTCTACCTTGGCCGGTATACCACCTTTCATCGGTGTAAGGTCTTACAACACCGGATTCCACATTAGCTCGTGTGGTCTATGTCGGTTAAGCAAGTGTTCCCTAAAATAAAATGAAGTAATAATGTATAGACTAACTAAAGTGACTTGAGGGGTTTGACTTAGCTTAGGTAGGGTTATGGTACTCTACTTAAGCCTTGCACTAGTTTGCCTTGATAGGAGATTTAGGAGGTCAATATTATGTTTATAAAAGATGATAAAGATAGATGACTTCATATGATGATTATGATGCATATGAATATGTAAATGGTCTTTATTATTAAAGTATGAACTTATGTGTATTGAAGGTTATGTTATGTGAAGTGAGTTACTAGTTATGATTCTTATTTGGTTACTTGATTAAGTAAGGATATGTGGCTTTTCTTGGTCATTGCACTTATGACTTTATAAGGATTATGATTGGTTGTTTTGCTTTACTATTTACATGATAAACTCTTATTCATTCTTGTCATATGGTTACTTGATGATACGGTTATATGGGTATATGGGTTCAAGTATGTGATATGCATATAGTTGCTTGATTTGATTGAACATGACTAAATGATTTGTATAGCTTGTTGATTGTGCATAAAGAGGTAAAATGACATGATTTCACTAAATGTTCATTTTTAGCATGTTTGGTTGTTATATGTGCATATGGTCTCATACTTAGTACATGTGGCATACTAACCCCATTTTCTCTCTTTTTCCCAAACAATTTAGGCTCCGGTCATTGAGGTTTGGTTCGAGGTGATTGAGAAGGAGGCTTACATACTTCTATCATCCAAGTGGTAGGTCCTCATTTTCCCGAGGATGATGCCGATATTCTACCTATGGATTGGCTTAGATATTAAGACACTTATGTTGACTCTATCTTTTCATTTGAAGACAAGTTGTATAAAGCCTATATGTGGCTTACTTTTGTTGTTGTAGGGTTATGCCCATTTGATATTGTCATTCTAGATGATTATGAGATGAGACAGATTTTATGAATCTAATTCTATCTTATATATATATATATGTATATGAAATCAAAGTAGAACACTAAGTAATCTTCTTATACGAAGGATCTATGTATACTTGATAATAATACTATTACGTGTATGTAGAGGTCTATGTAAACCTCCAATTAGTTAAATTTAAAAGTTTTAAATTTTCCATACTTTTTGACTTGTGAATGCGATGATGATAATTAAGGGGCTAGTTTTAGTCCTCAAACAGGACGATGATGCAGGTTACGTCTAGGGGGTAAACCCGGATGTGACAAAAATAACACCACGTAGTTCGTTAAACAATGAAATAACAAACTCAACTTTACTTTTATATGAAAGTAATATAACTTTTGTGGGAGATTCTCTAAGTGACAACCATCACTTTGAGTCTAAGTGATCATACAACATTTTACCTCACGTTGCTCAAGGCCCATCCTATACCTTGCCATCAGTATAGGACCTTGCTTAGCTTAGTGGATCCACTAGATAAACTTACGTGATCATCTAAAAATTATGACCAGTCAATTCCTATGATGGCTTCATGGTTTACATGGAGACTTGAGTTAATATGAACTCTCATCCCCACATTGCTCAATACTACTCCCAAAACATACTTTAGCTCATACTTTTAATAAAACTTCCTTCCTTTGGGTTGAGATAATTTACTGAACCCTTTAGCTTTAAAAAGCTCCTTTCGGAATCAATGTTCCCCTTTTAGTTCAAAACTCTTTTGGAACTCTTAGTTTCCTTTAAACTTAAATGTGAAACATTTGTAAACCTTTAGGGAATACTTAGTTCCCTTATATCTTTTGAGAAATGAACTCAAATCTTGCTCTTTACTTATCCTGAAACTTAACTCTTAGAAAATACTTAGTTCCGTTATAGCTTTTGATATTCTAACTCAACTCTTTACTCTTTGCTCAACTTGGAACTTGAGTTTTAAAAAAAAGTCAAAATTATTTCTTAAGACTCCTTTGAAAACTTTAAGAACTTACTTTGAACCACTTTTTACTTTTAAACCTGACTCTTAACTTCTTTGACTTTGATCTTAACTTTCCTTGAATTAGAATATAGATTCAAGGATCATGATCTCATGTTTATGGATGATTTCATGATGTTTAGATGTACTTTATAGTGTTGGAATCAACTAGGAATGATAGGTACATCACTTAGGAAGTAGTACAAAAAGATAGGGAAATAACAGGGTCTCCAGGAGGTCTTGGCGCTCTGAGAGGCACTCAGAGCCTGACTGACAGAGGCTGTCCTCAGGCGCTTTGGCTGGTGCGGCGTGCCTGGGCCTGATGGACAGAGTCTGTCCTGAGGTGCTCTAGGAGGTGCGGCACCCCAAGGCCTATCAGATGGGTTTTCCGACTTTTATTCTCCGATTTTCAATTCTAAACCTCCCAAACTTCCATGGATCCCACCCAAACATGTAGGATCTCTAAATACTTCATTACCTAACAGATTAGACCCAAAAACAGTCCAGAAACATGAATCAAATATACTTGGGATACACTACAATTCAACCAACAAGAATTTAACGAATTTTCATCAAAAACTCCCATATTCATCATTCCATATACTCTAACTTGCTGAATTGAAACAAATTAGGTGTGGGTGAAAGGACCCAACACTGACTGATCTCACATACCTCGATAGGGATCACCCTCGATGAAATCCATGCAACATCTTGGCATTCTTGGACAATTCTTGATCTTCCTCTTCTTTTCTCTTTTCTCCCAAGCCCAAAACGTTCTTTGTTTTTCTAAAACAGATTTGGGACTTGGTTTTACCCCTAATATAACCTTAAAACGAATTAGGAAATACAAGGGTGAAAAGACAACTTTACCCTTACTAAAATCCGGATTGGATTTTCCTCAGCTCAATACCATAACATCCGAAAGACATATCTCCTTCATACAACATCGGAGTTGCGCAAACTCGGCGGCGTTGGAAATATCGTCCCAAGAGCTTTCCATCCATATAAAGAACTTATCCAATTTTTTTCTGAGCTGGAATTTATGACCGTTTAAAAAATGACCAAAACTCACTTTTGAAAGCTGAAATTTTTCCATATTTCCCTACTTATTCCCAAAAATGATTATTCTTGGTTTCTTAGCTTATTCTTAGTTAGTTCAAATTACGAGATGTTACAAAACTATTGGAATTGATAAATTTTTTATTTTTTGAAATTGAAACTACTGGAATCTATAAAGTTTTTTTTTCTGAATATTGAAATTTCAACTAGAAATGAAATTTTTTTTAATGAATTATTATTTGATTGTCGATGTTTATACCCTCCGCATCTTCAAGAACCAATTCAACTGGAAAATCTTCTCTTAGAATCTGAATTTTGAATTCAATTTTGTAAGAGTTGCACTTTAAGAGTTCAAACACAAGTCCATCCCCCTCTTTAAGATTGTTATCATACATAATGTTTTTCCATCCAGTACTAAATTTGTATTTAGTTTTGACTCCACCATAAAACAAGTTCCACTTCTTTCCACCACAAGTAAGGACTGCAGGGGCTCCAGCAAAATGAAGCTCTTTGTTCATTTTCTTGGGTAAGTACTGTCAAACGTTCAAAGAAATTTAGCAAAATAAAAGTCAAGAATTTAGGTTCATATATATATATATATATATATATATATGAACCTAAACATTAAGCCTAGAACCTAGAACATCTAATCATGAATGCATCACTCCAAAACTAAAATTCTTCCCCCCCCCCCCCATCCCCCCACCCTCCCCCACCCGGTATTCTGTTACACTCCAAAAAATGCTAGGTTGAACTAGAGCCTAAACGTAAGGTTAAATTTTAATAAATATAATTTCCCATAAGTTAGTAGACCATCTAATCATTTTAGGGGGTTTAGGAGTCAAGTCCTAATATATGTGTGCCGAGCAAAAGGGGAAAGCCAAGGCTGCCCCAAACTTGGAGCTACTGCCACAAGGCTCCACACCCACCACCACGACTCGTGGTCAAGACCACAGTTAGTGGAAGACTTCGTGGAGTTGCCTTGGCCAAGAGAGAGGAGACCCAAGTGTCTAGACACTACCTTAACCCTCACGAGGGAACCACAGGTCGTGGTCCATTCCACAACTCGTGAGTCATGGCGTGAGACTAACTTAGTTTTTTTAGGAAATAGGGCATTTAGGGGAGCTACTGCCCAAAGCACCACACGCACCACAACGGGCCGTTGTGAAATTGACGAGGGGAAGGAGGGCTCGTGAACTTGACTTAGTTTTTATATAAATTAGTAATATTGAAGAAGATATTGCCTCAATACTCACGACAAGCACCACGAGTCGTGGTGCTCCATACGGCTCGTGAGGTGTGGCTCGTGAACCTGCACGGGTTCTTTTAATGAAGGTTAGTTTAGTCTTTTACTTTGAAGTCCAATTAATATGGGGTGTTTTGGGTAGTTTAGGGGTAAAATATAAATAGGTTTTAAGTCTTTTTCATCCATTTACAAGACTCAAACTCAAAAATCCAAAATATTCTCCCAAATCCAATTCTCTCAAATATTTGTCTCTCTACAAATTTCCTCCATTGAAAACACCAAAAGCTTTAAGGATAGTGTTTAAGATCCATGATTTTCATCTGAATTTCATGGTAAAGCTTCAAACAAGGTATGGGAAATTTCGTTCATTGGATTTCTTTCCCCATGAAGCCCTTCCTCTAGTATTTTTGAAATTGGAAATTTGTTCAAAATTAGGGTTTTGATTCTAACCTGGGTTCTTCTCAAAAATATTTTCTTTATGTTAGTTATCCTATATTTTAATGAAATTGACATTTAATTAGGGGTTTTATTGCTAAATTTCCCTTGAACCCATGTGTTTTCCCCATGCCCCCAACTTTAAAATTATGATGGGTTTCTTTATGACTTATGAATATGTGGGATAGTATGCATGTGGATTTAGTAATTAATCTTCTTTATTCCATGCTTATAGTAGTAATTCTAAGTGTGATTTTAAGATATGATCGATGACCCTTGAAGGGTAAATTGTAAGTGTTGAATCTTGAATTATAGCCTTGAAGGCAATGTATGACGGTAATCCTATGTCCAAGATTCTTATATATAAATGGTTTCATCCACCTGAAAGGTGGAGGTTCTTACTTTTATGTATTTATGTATGAAGTAATGTTACACTTGAATGGTGAAAATCTATTGAATAAGGTGTGAAATATGGTATTGTTTAAAGACTAGTTTCCTTTACTGTTAGACAAGACTATGTATTAATTGTCTTGGATGATTATATGATGATTCTAAGGTGAAAGGTAATTCTCACCATGTTGAATCCATGATCTACGTATGAGTTGGGTTGAATTAAGGGTAATGTACTCCTTCACATATTAAATTACAATTCACCTTAACTATGTTTAAGTTGGAGAATAATGCTTAGCACCGAGCGAATATAGAAAATGAGGTCGCGACCTTCCCGCTAGTTTAGGTCGGGTCTTCTACATATGCTATAATGAGATGGAAACTCTCCCGCTAGTTCAATAGGCC
The DNA here is from genome assembly GCA_016801875.1 of Solanum sitiens. Taxonomy (NCBI): domain Eukaryota; kingdom Viridiplantae; phylum Streptophyta; class Magnoliopsida; order Solanales; family Solanaceae; genus Solanum; species Solanum sitiens. Next base: position 699,357 of record JABWTJ010000332.1, read on the forward strand.
GAGTTTCTAGAAGCAATCTTCCTATCCCATATCTATGTGCCCACATAGGTCTTAGCCAGTGGATCCACATTATAACTTTATATGTTTAGTTCTACCTTAGGCAAGTAGGATGCCTTCTTTCGGTGTGGGGTTATATGACACTGGATTCCATGTAGCTCACATGGTCTATGTCAGTTAAGGCAATTCTCCCTATGTAATAAGATAATGCATATGACTTGAACCATACCTGTGATTTCTTTATAAGTTTACTTAGTAGGAGTGGGGGTATGGGACTTCACTTTTTATATTGCACAAGTAGTCTTTGGAAGAGATTATGGGTGGGTCCATGATGGTATGGTAAGACATGAAGGTATGATATATGTTGATTGGGTTGTTGTTAAGATATGACTCTCCTTATGTATATGTGATGAACATGGTTATTCACTTATGTATAATTGTGGATTATGATGGGATCTAAAGTTGATATGTGCAACTAAGGTGATTCTAAATGGATACTTAGTATAGTTGGTATTATGGGATGCCAACTATGCATTGCACAAGTATGCTTTTAGGGTTGCTAAGGTGATGGTCCTACTATGTTATGAAAAATCGTATGAGAATGCTATTATGACTTTTCTTATGTTTTATGTACATTAATGGTTTTCCAACTTAATAAATGCATTATTTTCACTAAAATGTCATTTTTAGCATAATTAAGTATTTTTATGCATGTTTCCATAATTAGTGCTTTTGTACTAACCCGTTCTCTTCTACATCTCCTATGAGTGTATGTTCGGGCCGTTGAGGTGCTATTAGTCCATTCTTGAAGAAAACTTGGGTTGCTACCTCCAAGTTTTGATGAATCCTCAATTTCGAGTACGGGATGTTATTGATTCTAATTCTAGTTTACTTTCCTTGTTAAGTACTATGTTGTATTTCCTTATGATAAGACTTACTATTGATGTAAGGGCTGAGTCCTAACTTTTGTACTCTTAAGTTTAGATGGTGTAATGAGAGAAGTCTAGCTTTCTATTTTTCATATATCAAGAAAGTTGTACTTCTATTGTAAAAGTCTTAAATTTTTTTGCATTATTCTTATGTGTTATGTAATGATGGTTAAGGGCTTGTATGAGATTCCTTCGGAGTCAAGTACGTTTGTCACTCCTAGGGGGTAGCCCGGGTCGTGACATATTCAATACCATGGAAATGAGATTTGTATAATTGAAAAAGAAAAAAAACTTTTTAGAAAATGAAATATCTCTTACTTATAAAAATGAAATTCTGACTAATAAAGTTTGTAAAGGGATAGGAAATCATTTCTCTATCCAATACCCATAGTCCTACTAAATTCATATCCACCCCAAAATACCCAATGCTATTTTATGAAGCGTCCTAAAAAAGATGAATTTGTATCACCACAAAACCTCTAGTTAAGAATGAGAATCACCACTACAAAGAATAATTTGGGAATAAATACTAACAAAAAGAGGGAGTTTTATATATAAATATGAGGGAGAAAATGAGAGTTACCAAATTGTAGATGGGTCTGACACTACTCTTAGTAAGAATGATACCAACATAGGGTTTATCAAAAAGTGACAAACATTCATCATTATTGATTTATGTTTTTATGCTGCTTTCATTAATGATGAATTCACCCTAAAAGATTCAAACCAAAAAGGTGAATTCATCATGAATGAAAGCACTGGAAGAACAGAAATCAATAATGATGAATGTTTGCCACTTTCTGATAAACCCTATGTTGGTATGATTCTTACTAAGAGCAGTGTCAAATCCATCTACAGTTTGATAACTCTCATTTTATCCCTACTTTTTCTATATAAAACTCCCTCTTTTTGTTCGTATTTATTCACAAATTATTCTTTGTAGTGGTGATTCTCATCCTTAAGTAGAGGTTCTGTGGTGATACAAAATCATCTTTGTTAGCATGCTTCATAGACTAGTGTTGGGTATTTTGGGGTGGATATGACTTTAGTGGGACTATGGGTATTGGATGGAGCTTTACAAACTTTATTTGTCAAAATTTCATTTTTATAAATAAAAGATATTTCATTTTCTAAAAAGGTCTTCTTTTTCTTTTATCAATTGTTGAAATCTTATTTCCATGGTATTGAATATGTCACGACCCGGGCTACCACCTAGGAGTGACACAACATACTTGACGTAATGGTTTGATATCGACATTCACGTTCATATAACTTCCCATTTTCCTTGCCCACTTCTATATATTGGTTTTCTCTAAAACCAAAAACTCCATTAGACAAGTTGTTCACAAAATAGATTACACAAAATTTCCTCAACAAGAAGATTTTGTTTCTTTTTTCTCCAAGATCATCATTGAATCGGGTAATCATTTTTTAATATATCTCATATTTCGATTGTTTTCATATCATTATTTGATATCAACATAATTATGATGGGAGAATAGGAAGAAAATATCGGCATATCATGGTTTGATATCGACGTTATCTCCGATTTTCAAAATTCTCAAGTAGGTAGAAAGTTAAATTATGTTGATATCAAAGTGAATAGTGCTTCAGAAGGAAATGCATCACAAGTTCTACCATTAATGTAATGGTTTTTTTGAAATGTTACTAAATGTGTTGTTGGTGTTGAACGCATCAAGCAGGATCGTAACAATGCAATTTGCAATAAAATAATTAATTTAAGCATAATTATAACTTATGAAATTTCTTTCATTTAAGAAAAATTCATGACTTATGAATTATCTTTCGATTAAGAAGATATGTAATTCAATCATTGTCATATTTTTTTTATTTTTTTTATTTTATGAATATTAAAGACGAATCCACAATAAGAAATTTACATGTAAGTTTTTTTTAATCTGAGATTTACCATAAAATTGAATTATTATTATATTGATTTAAAATATTTATTTAAAATATGAAATATTCAAATTTGGATATCTATTTAAAAGATAAAAATACTTTTTTTAATTTTAAACAAAAAAAAACAAGAAGATAAAATCAGGAACAATAAATATGGGGTTATAATAACTATTCCATGCATGATATGATTTATATTTAATTAATAAAACTACTTTAAAAGCTGAAATTAAAAATTAAAAAATTAAAATTATTATAAAGGTAATTAACATACATGACAATGAAAGTGATATGTTCCATTTGATTTTCATATACCTAATATGATATATGGTTGTATCATATTAGGAAAAATATTTCAAAAGATCGAAATACTTTTTAATTTTAAATAAAAAAATAATGAAAGATAAAATCATAAAAATTACAAAAAAAAAGTTTACTAATTATTATTAAATACATGGCTAAACATGGAGTCCTTTTTAAAAAAATTTAAAATCTAATCAGTATTTTAAATCTAAAAATCTTTATAAAGGAAAGGGATACTTTTCGATTAAAAAAAGAAGAAGATAGAATCAGAAAATAAACCATATATATATATATATATATATATATATATATATAAACTAACTAAGTATAAATATGGATTCTTCTTCCATTCATTTTTGTCTTTTTATTTTTACAATATTTGTAGACCTAAAATTTAGGAATGTACATTTATTTATTTAAAAAACATCGTGTTTGTCCTTACTTTTTTATGTTATATATAATTAAAATTAAATAAAAATAGTTGTGTATTTAATTTTTTAATGTATGATTTATGGAATTTTATTTTTAATATCAGAGTAAGATATGTGTATCATACATATAGCTTGATTCGAACATCACTAATTACTAACAATGATATGATATTATTTCAATTAAACCATAATTCATAGTAATAGATCAAACATATAAAAACACATAAAGTAAAATATGAAAAAAAAATTAATAATAAAATATTGTAATATACACAAATAAATAAGTTAATTGATTTGTATCAATGTTTTTAAAAGTATACATAACAAAGTGCATACTAAAATTTATAGGTTGATTTTAATTTTAAAATTCGCGCAACACGCGGGCATGTATACTAGTTTTGTATAATCTTTGGGACTTGTGCATGATCTATGTGTTGTATATTTACATGAGATTTTGAGGGCTGATTTGGTCATGTCACCATGGGTTGTAATATAAACGTGGCTATACATTATTATCTTTTTAGGGTGTGTAAACTCGAGTCTGATAATATACTAATTTACTATATGTTTTGTAAGTTTGTGAGAAGCATAAAAAGGTTGATTTCGCTACATGGAAGTTGGTAATATTTTTGTTATTTCGTCCTTAAGTGAGAGGATTATATATGCATGAAAAGCTCGTGGATTATTTGCTTAATGGATTTTGGGAGGGTTTTTCGTCATAAGTTAAAATTTTGTGTCATATCAATTTTGACCTCAAATAAATGTTGAAATGGGTAGGATGCATATCTTTAACTAAATTATTTGTTATGAACCTAATCCCTAAACTAGACTAAAATCAGATGCCCTTCGTTATTCTCTTTTAATTGTCACAAGTATTAAATCAGGTTTCTTGTCAAGTTATAGTATCTCTCGGAAAGGGTCACTACTAGTGTTGGTATCAGAGCCTAGGTCTATGGTTTTATGACTTTTTCTGTGAATTACTTGTATAATTGTTTGCTTTCGAAAAGGTTCTATTTAGAGTTCATGTTCACTTACATGGTTTGCAATATTCTTATTGCATGTTGAGTGCACATGCATCATGTACATGTCCCTAATTTAATGTGATCTTCCCTTTTGAAGGAATTAAGTTATGACCTCTTCTTCTGACCGACCTAAGGAAGCTTCTCGTGAAGGTTCGAGTACCTCTGTTTCTCAACCTCATGCACTGTGAGGGGTTGGAGAACATATCTCGAATGAGTATGTTCCCCACACTAGTGGGTCTGAAGTGGGAAACCATCAGCGTTTAAGATATTGTTTACATCCTCACATGAGTCATGGTACTCAAGCGACGAATCCTCCCTTTCAACAAATGTATGAATTCTTCCACCACATGGATGAATCGATGCATGATCCCAACGTAATTAACATTGAGAAAATGGGGAAAATGGGTGGAGTGGAAATTGAAACCACTGTTGATCCCCTGATGCTGAATAATGGCTAGATTGCATGGAGATGGTGTTTGAGTAGTTGGAGTTTTCAGATGTTGCAAAATTTAAATATGATATTTCACTATTACAAAAGGATGCTTATGATTGGTGGGTAGGAGTTCCGAATGCCAAGGTAAAACCTCATGTTCTTACTTGGGATGATTTTTTTAAGGAATTTCGTATGAAGTATATACCGCCTGCTTATTGTGATGCAAAGAAAAAGGAGTTTTTGAATCTAGGCAACGAGGCAAGTCTATTGATGAATATGAAAAAAAGTTTCTAAGGCTCTCTCGTTATGCTAGAGCTATTATTAAAGACGAAAAAGACAAGTGCAGGAAATTTGAAGATGGTTTGAATGATTCCATTAGGAAGAATGTGGCGATCCTGCAACATGAGAACTTTCGTAAGTTAGTGTCTGCTGCTTTTACTTGGGAACGAACTGATAAAGAAGAAGCTAATAGAAATGAAAACATATTCTGAAAACCTAGACCAGATTTTAGAGGTCCATCAAAAAGGGAAAGGTTTGATAATTCTAAGGCTAGTAGTGATAACAATCTAGCTCAACAAAAGCAAAACAGATCAGATTTTTTTACAGCTAGAACTCCAAATTATGGTCAAGGCAAGCCTAACGTGCCCACTTGTCCACAATGTGGAAAGAATCATTATGGTACTTTTAGGAGAGGCTCTAGTGCATGTTTTAATTGTGGGAGCTTTGATCATAAAGTGAAGGACTGTCCTAATACTAATAATGTCCTTCCTTGAAAATTGATGTTTCGGTTCATAAGCCTTCTGTTAATCCTCCTCAAACTAATAAAGGTGCAAGACCAAAAAACACCCAAGCAGTAGGTACAAGTGGAGCTAATCAAGCTATTGGACAAACGGGTATGACACACGCTTATGTTATGAGGCATAGAGATTATCAAGATGGACAAGACGTGGTTGTTGGTAAATTTCACTTATTTGTCTTGTGTGTGTTTACATTGTTTGATCCTAGTTCTACACATTCCTATATTTGTTCATCACTTGTTCTTCCTGAAAATGTGAAATCCATGAGACTCAATTATGATGTGTTGGTTGAAAGTCCATTGGGTTATCATGTTGTGTGTAATCGAATTTTTCATGATTTTCCTTTCGTGATTCAGAATCTAGTCTTCCCTGCTGATTTGATTGAAATGCCCATCAAGGATTTTGATGTTATTATTGGGATGGATTGTCTTTATAAATATCATGCAGTCGGTGATTGTAGGTCAAAGCATGTGACTTTTAAAGATCCTAAATGTTCACATCATCGTACAAGGTGAAAGCTCATTGACATCTAGTATTATTTTTGCGGCCTTAGCTAGATAATTGATGCACCAAGGCTGTAGGGCATACCTTGCTCACATAGTTGATACACAGTTGAAGAGTCCTTGTATCAAGGACATAGCTGCTGTATGTGATTTTCCAGAAGTATTCCCAGAAAAACTTCCTGGGTTGCCCCCGGAAAGAGAGGTTGAATTTCCAATCGAGCTTATTCCTGTATCTACCCCTATTTCCATCACTCCTTATAGAATGGCTCCAACACAATAAAGAGAATTGAAATGTAAATTGCAAGAACTTCTTGAGAAAGGTTTTATTCGACCTAGTGTTTCTCCGTGGGAAGCCCTTGTTTTATTTGTAAAGAAGAAAGATGACACTCTTATGCTTTGTATTAACTATAAACAATTGAAAAATATAACATAAAAATAGATATCCACTACCAAGGATTGATGTATATTGTTTGACCAACTAAAGGGTGTAAAGTATTCTCAAAGATCGATTTAAGGTTTGGATATCACCAACTGCACGTTAGAAAGAATGATATTCCTAAAACTGCTTTTAGAACTCGGTATGGTCATTATGAATTTCTTGTGATGCCATACGGATTGACAAATGCTCATGCGGTATTCATGAATCTAATGAATGGAGTATTCAAGCCTTATCTTGATCAGTTTGTGGTTGTTTTTATAGATGATATTTTAATATTTTCTAAAATTAGTGAAGACCATGATAAACACCTCCAGATTGTTTTGTAGATTTTGTAGGAGAAAGAACTTTTTGCCAAACTATCTAAATGTGAATTTTGGCTTGATGAAGTGTCTTTTCTAGGAAATATTGTATCAAGTGAAGGCGTGAAGGTGGATCCTAGTAAGATACAAGCAATTTTTGAATGGATACCTCCCAAAAGTCCGACTGAGGTAAGAAGTTTCTTGGGCTTAGCAGGATACTATAGAAGATTTGTGAAAGGCTTCTCCAATATCGCCTCCCCTTTAACTAAACTCTTACAGAAGGAAGTAAAGTGTATTTGGGATGAAAAATGTCAAGAGAGCTTTGAAACTCTCAAATCCTTGCTGACTCAAGCGTCTATACTTACTCTACCAATTAAAGGGAAAGAATATGTAGTGTACAGTGATGATTCTCACAATGGTCTAGGATGCGTTTTGATGCAAGAAGGGAAAGTTATTTCTTACGCCTCTTGGAATTTAAAACCAGATGAATTGAATTATATTACTCATGATCTTGAACTTGCTGCTATAGTGTTTGCTTTAAAAATATGGCAGCATAATTGTATGGATAGAAATGACATATATTCATTGATCACAAGATCTTAAAGTACTTGGGTACTCAAAAGGAACTAAACCTAAGATAGCGTAGATGGCATGAACTCATCAAGGATTATGACTGACGATTGATTATCATCCAGGTAAAGCTAATGTGGTAATGCATCCCACATGATGACAAATTGATGAGATAAATACTGAAAGAAGCACATACTTCACCATATTCAATGTATCCTGGAGGTTCAAAGATTTACGAGACCATCAAAGAAAATTATTGGTGGAATCATATGAAGAGAGACATTGTGGAGTTTATTTCAAAATGTTTAGTTTGTCAACAAGTAAAAGAAGAACATCACGTTTCAGTTGGTTTACTACAACCCTTGTCGAAGCCGGAATGGAAATGGGAGAGAATAAATATGGACTTTGTTTATGGACTTCCTCGCACTCAGAGAAATCATGATGCAATATGGGTGATTATTGACATGCTAACCAAGAGTGCTCACTTCTTATCAATTAGAATAGATTACTCACTTGAGCGTTTAGCCGAGTTGTACAATGATGAGATTATAAGACTACATGGGATCCCTGTGTCTATTCTATGACCGAGACCCAAGGTTTACATGTAGATTTTGGGGAAGCTTGAAGGAAGGTCTGAGTACTAAGTTGATATTTAGCACTTCGTTCCATCATCAGACAGATGGCCAATCGGAAAGAGTGATACAAATTTTGGAGGATATGCTTTGAGCTTGCATTATGGAGTTTGAGGGTAGTTGGACAAACACTTGACTTTGATAGAATTTGCTTACAATAACAGCTACCAATCAAGTATGGAAATGCCTCCCTATGAAGCCTTATAAGGAAGAAAATGCCGGACCCCTTTTTGTTGGAGTGAAATTGGTGAAAGAAAGCTTATTGGTCCGGAAATGGTGAAGCAAATAGAGGACAAGGTAAAAATTATCAAGAATCTTTTAAAAATTTCTTCGGATAGACAAAAGTCGTAGGCTGATCTAAAAAGGTGTGATATTTAATATCAAGTTGGAGATAAAGTATTCTTAAAGGTGTCTCCATGGAAAAAGATTATGAGATTTGGCCAAAAAGGAAAGCTTAGTCCCTGATTTATTGGACCTTATGAGATACTTGAAAGAGTCGGACCAATTGCATATAAATTGGCTTTACCACCGGAGATAGACAAGATCCACAATGTCTTCCATGTTTCTAAGCTTGGAAGATATCGTTCTGATCCGTCTCATGTTGTTCCAGTTGAATCTTTTGAGGTTAATCCTGACTTGACGTATAATGAAGAACCTATCCTAATTCAAGCTCGGGAAGTTAAGAAGATTATGAACAAGAGAATCTCATTAGTAAAAGTACTTTGGAGGAACAATTTTAGAAAAAAAGCTACGTGGGAGAGAAAAGAAGATATGAGGACACAATATCCGCACTTGTTTCAGAACTAGTCTAAGGTATATTTCTAGATAAAATTTCTTTAAGTGGGAGAGAGTTGTAACACCCCTAAAATACTAGACCAAGATTGGCAAGTCGATACACCGTTGCTTGATTGCTATAATACATTTTATTCTCATTTTGGGGACTTGAAATTTTGTGATACTTGCAACGTTGCTTAACACAAGTGTTATCGTAATTTTAGGTATTGTATGGGGGTATTTGCGCAATTTTCTAATTATTTTTACATATATATTGGAAGTGTGGGTATAAGGTATATAAATATAGGTATATATTTATGCTTTTGGGAAGCCAACTATTTTTTTGGGCAGCCCTTTTGGTGACATTTGTCCATGTAACAAGGATCACTTTTATAGCTATATATCTTCATACCTCCTCTTGTGATTTTCATCTCAGCTGAAGTATAGTAACCTTTGAACATTAGATAAAGAGTTGTTCTTCAAAAATCAAGAGAAAAACTCTCTCCTTTTGGCTTTAATCCGACACACACACTACCACTTGGTAAGTGACGAAATCTATTTCTATGTTGTGTAGTGTTTGGTAATTCAAGGATATCGTGTTCTATATAACTTAGTTTACAGTGAATAAATATGTATTGGAAAGATAATCCATATACCTACAACTCCTATGTTTATTTTAAACTCTATTTTTCTGTTATGGGTTGGAAATATGGGATGCAACCTATGAAAAGTTCTGTCCAGATTCTGATATTAGTAATCATGTCTGTCTGTTCAACTGTTAGTGTTTTGATTATATCTTTTTGTACAAAATGTAGTTTGTGGTGATTCCTGATTATTTGCAAGCTTAAGAGATTTACCTAAATCTTTTATGAAGGATATAAAGTCCAGCTTTGCCGTTTATTATTTCAAATATAAGTTGCGACATGAAGTGCTTTTGTTGGACAAAATTACTATTTTGGGAACTTAGTCATATTTGTACAGGTTAGGGTTACTTGTGATGATAATCCTATTTTATATCAACATTATTGAGATGATAAGGATTAAAGAAGTTATTTAATTATATTTTTGTGGTTATATATACTCGTGAACAAGTTGAGGACCTTCATACGTTTGTTAGTCTACGTTTTAAACTCTTGAAGTGGTGTTGGACTGTTTCTTGTCTAAAGAACTGAGGTTTGTGTATGACCTTGTACTTGTACTATTTTTATTTGCTGGTATATCTGTAGATTATCTTTGTATCTTGGTTACCTCTTGTCACTTTGCTTTGTCAGGTTGTTGTCATTTAAGACGTTAAAGACTCTTGTGTAACTCGCCCACTTGTACGGATTGTTTGATCACTTGGCACTCTTGTTGGGACATTGTCCTTCTTGTGTCTTAAGTATGAGAGTTGTCCATTTTAAGTACGAACTAGAAAGCCATTTTTAATATGGTTATTGGTTCTCTTGATTATTGGGCTTTGACGCTCCTTGATTCAGGGCGTCGACCCTTCTTGATACTTGCTCGTGCTTGGTGTGAAGATATGATGTATATGTTGGGCTGAACCTCTTCGAAAATGGTGCTATGAGCGTTCTTGACATTTGGATCTTAAAATTTCCAAGTTGATACTCCATTTATATTGTTTACTGATTCTGTTTCAATTGTGCTGCCCTTGGCTTGAAAATGATAACCTGGTGAACCTGAGGGCTACAGATATACTATAGTTTTTACACCACTAAGCTATATGCTTAGTGATAGTTTTTTTCTATCGTAGGGAATATTTGAGAGGACTCTTGAAGTTTGTCATTGAATATGGAGATTTTGAAAGCCTTAAGGAAGATTACACTTATGTATAGGCATATATATTTTGTATAAACGTTGGGACTTGTACATGATCTATGTGTTGTATATTTACATGAGATTTTGAGGGCTGATTTGGTCATGTCACCATGGGTTGTAATATAAGAATGACTATAAGTTTTTATCTTTTTGGGGTGTGTAAACCCAAGTCTTGTAATATACTAACTTAAGATATGTTTTGTAAGTTTGTGTGAAGCATGAAAAGGTTGATTTCACTACACGGAAGTGTGCAATATTTTGTTATTTCGTCCTTAAGTGTGAGGATAATATACGCATGAAAAGCTCGTCGGTTATTTGTTTAACAGATTTTGGGAGGATTTTTCGTCATAAGTTAATTTCTGTGCCATATTAATTTTCACCTCAAATAAATGTTTAAAAGGGAAAAATTCACATTCTTAACTAAATTATTCGTTATGAACCTAACCCCTAACTAGATTAAAATCAGTATGCCATTCGTTATTCTCTTTTAATTGTCGCAAGTATTAAATTTTGTTTGTTGTGAAGTTGTAGTATCTCTCAGAAAGTTTGCTACTCCCACTCAGACTAAGTAGACTTAGGAATAAATCACAATTATGACTCAAGTCATATGCATTATCTTATTACATAGGGAGAATTATCTTAATTGATATAGACCGTGTGAGCTACATAGAATCCGATGTCATATAACTCCACACCGAAAGAAGGCATCCTACTTGCCTAAGGTAGAACTAAACATACATAGCTATAATGTGGATCCACTAGATAAGACCTATGAGGGCACATAGTTGTGGGTTAGGAACATTTCTTCTAGAAACACGGCCTATTTAACTAGCGGGAGAGTTTCCATCTCATTTATGCATATGTAGAAGACCCGGCCTAAAATAGCGAGAATATCTCTACCTCATTTTCCATATTCGCTCAGTGCTAACCATTATTCTCCAACTTATACATAGTTAAGGTGAATTTTAATTTCATATGTGAAGGAGTACATTACCCTTAATTCAACCCAACTCATACGTAGCTCATTGATTCAACATGGTGAGAACTACCTTTCACCTTAGAATCATCATATAATCACTCAAGACAATTAATACATAGTCATGTCTAATAGTTAAGGAAAGTAGTCTTTCAACAATACCATATCTCAGACCTTATTCATTATATTTTCACCATTCAACATAACTTCATACATAAATACATAAAATTAAGAACCTCCACCTTTCAAGTGGATCAAACCATTCATATCTAAGAATCT